>ML660779.1:11051362-11132082 GCA_007570785.1 Antilocapra americana | reverse complement strand
GCCCCCCTTCCCGGCCCCGCCCCCACCCCGCCCGCCCGGGCGCAGACGACACTCACGGCGCAGCCGTCCACCAGGGCGCGGATGTAGGGGCTGTTGTCGTACGACATCTCCTCGTCGTTGGAGCCCAGGAAGCGCATGGCCTTGTCGTAGCTGCCCGTGGCGGCGTCCTGCCAAGCCACCGACTGGTAGCAGTTGTAGGTGATGTTCTGGTGGGCGGAGGCGCTGAGCAGCCGCAGGAAGGTCATCTGGACCACGCCCACGGGGTTGCCTTCGGCGTCCACATAGGAGAGCTGCAGGGCGACAGGACGGGGGCTCAGCAGGGCGGGGACACACGGCCTCGCAGGGCCCCTCGTCCACACGGCCTGGGCTTGGGAGCTTCAGCCCCGAGCTGTCTCCTCCGGAGCGTGCGCCATGCCAAGGGCCCCACCTTGAAAGGAGCCACGCATCCGGACCCCCAGGCCAGCACGCACTGGCTCTCTGGGGGGCTCCCTGGAACACAGTGAACCCCGCCTCATTTCCTTCAATGACCCAAGTAACCCACCCACTCCTTCTTGCCTGGTTGGTCCCTACTCGGCCTCTGGGGCCCAATTCATATGCTTCCTCTTCCAGGAAGCCTGCCTGGGTTAGATGTCCTCACCCAGCGTGGCCTGGCTCAGTGTCCACCTTTCCTCCTGGCTGTAGGGCCCTCCACACCAGCACTGGACTCCTGTGTTGGGGCCCCTGGGGCCTGGTCTGTGGCCCTCCTTGGACTGAGAGTACCCTGGGACAGGAGCCTGGCATGCACAGCTCCGTCTCTGTGCTCCGAGGTCAGCACGAGGAAGGTGCTCATTAGATGATGCTGACCACTGGCTGGTTGCCATGATGTACAAAGACCTAAGCGGGGCTGTGAGAACTGGACACAGAAAGGGCAGGGGGCCTTGGAAAGCAATGGGCCAGTTGGGCATGAGGTATGAGGTGCTTGGCCAGCAGACAGGAGGACCAGCCTGTGAGAAGGTCATGGGCCTTATGGCCAAGAGCCAGAGGCCTGGAGGAACTGGGCACCTCCCCGGAGCACAGCGGGGAGGCCTCTGCTGCCCCCTCCCTCGGCATGGACCCAGGGGAGAACACAGCAGGTGTGGAGGCCTAGGGGTCAGGGGGGCAGCTTTGCCCACGTCAGTGGGCAGCCAGAAGTCAGGGTGAGACAGCCAAGAGAGAGGGCAGGCTGGTTCCCAAGTGACTCCTTGGCATCACGGGCCGTGAGCTCAGCCAGCTGGTGCCAGGTGCCCTGAGGGACAGGTCAGCTTCTGCATCTTCTCAACAGCAGCTTTCTGAGCTGCTGCGCCCGGCAGGGGCAGGGGCTCCCAAACGCCTGGGACGAGGCAGTCTCCCCTCCCCCAAAGGCCCCCCTCTCAGTCAGACCCAGCAGAGCGAGCGTGGCCCGTCCTGGGTGCCCATCAGACGGGAGAGCGAACGTCAGGGCCTGACACCTTAGGTTCCTCTTAACCTAGGCCGCTCCACCTCTGCTCTGCCTCAGACCCCAGTGCCCGGCTCAGCCAGGCAGGCATGCTGGCTGCTCCGAAGCAGGCAGAGGCAGCTTGGTGCCTGGGATGCCCGCCCCCGGCCGGAGACGCTTGTGACCAGCTCTGACACACGCCCCGGCTGCTCTGTTCAACAAGAGGGTTGGAGCCAAGTGTCAAACCTCAGAAATCGAGAGGAGCCAGAAGGCATTGCAGATGGTTTACGCTACGTGGGAATCCATGGAAAGGCCCCGAATACCCGTGCTCATCACATGGGGGGACTGGGAGTCACCACACTCCACATACAGAGAGATCTCTGTGTGAGGACGGCTCAGGGCGGTGAGCCAGGCCTGGCCTCCTGCCTCTCCCCACCCAGGCGGGAAGAGCGCAGAGCGGCCCGCCCACTCCCCGCCTGGCCGTCGGGCGCCGACTTCCAGCCAGACCTTGATGAGAGGGGGAGATACCAACCGCACTCCGGGCCGCTGGGTGCTCCTCCTGGAGGGAAGGTGACTGACTGGAGGCAGGAGGCATGCGCAGAGAGAGGCGGGGGCAGTGTGGACACAGAAGGACCTGAAGCCCCGGAGCCGGGCAGCAGTGAGGCCCAGGCTCCGCCCACCCCGTGCCCCACGTTGGCATCTCAGAGCCCTGGGGTGAGGCCCTCCCCGCCTGGGGAAGGGGGCCGTGCAGCGTCCCCTTCATGACGCCCAGGGCAGCCGGCTCAGAAAAGCACCTAGTTCTTGGGCGGGGGGGAACCTGCATCTACGCCCTGTGAGGTCACTGTGACGGTCACAGGCGGCTTGAAATGAGGCGGCCAAAAGATGGAGGGGACGCCAGGGGCGTCCCCAGGACTGTCCCTCCACCTCCATCCTTGGTCAACTGTCTGCGAAACAGGACGCAAGGAGGAGGCGGGCTTGGGCCAGTGGCTGAAAGTCTGCGGAACCAGGCGATGGGCATGGGGCGTGAGGGCCTGTCTGGAGAAGCCCCCCCAGCCTGGCTGCAGAAGGGACCTTGCCCCAGCCCCTCCTCCTCCTGACCCCTGTGCCCACCCACCACCATCCGCTGGGCTCAAGTACCCCGGGCACTGCCCTCCCAAGAGGGCACCCACTTCAGGTCCTTCTGCGTGCCAGCGGCTCTGTCCTGAGCACAGCCCCAAGGCGGTGAGGGGAGGAGAGTCAGCAGGAGGGAGGGGGCGAGGGTGCCTGGGTATCCGCAGAGACAGGAAGGGGCCATGACAAGGCAAGGGAGCGCAGGCCTTGTGTCGAGAAAGAGCTTCGGTGGCCGGGGCTCAAGGACATGGGCGTGAGCTGTTAACAGTGAGCACGCAGCACCTCGTGGTCTAGGATCAGGGTCCCCAGGGCGGACCGCTGGAAGGCCCTGCTCTGAGTCCCGGGGGAGAGCGGCCCCTGAGGGTGGAGGGTCAGGCCCATGCTGTGGACCCGAGAGCTGCTTCTGAGAAACAAGCACGTCCTTCAAGGGCGGCCAGGTGGACCTTGGCGGAGGAGGGAATGCAGGAAGTGAAGGGCTCTGGTGGCACCTGTGATGTGGCCGGGTCTGGCGCCTGGGCCTTGAGCTCATCGGGAGGGGGCACAGAACTCTGCACTGGGCTCCAGAAACGGGCCCAAGTCAAAGCCCCGGAACATTCTGGGAAAACGCCCTTGTGGGCAGAAGCAGTCAGCAGGACAGCCCCGAGGGACACGATGGAGGAGCCCGCGGCCCCTCGGCCCCTAGCCGCAGCAGGGGCAGAGCACAGGGCGCAGGTCCTGAGGGGCTGGACAGCTTAATGGTCCAGGGCCCACTCCATCCGAGCTACCCGCTAGGACTGAGCGAAATAAACCCTCCACTCCTGGTGTCTGTGGTCTTGGTTCCTGGAAGCACCCGGCAGGGGGCTCTGAAAGCCAGCCTCATGCCCTCCACCTGATCAGATAGCCGCCCGGCTACCCTCGGCTAGAGTGGACCCCAGTCGGCGCAGCAGGAGGGCCCAGCCTGAGCCTGATGGTCATGGCGGCGGAGCAGTTTGGCCAAAGGGCGAGAGCGGGTGGGCGCTGGGGGTCCGCCCATGCAGAGCCGAGCCAGGCCGAGCCGCAAGCAGGCAGCCGCGGGGCCACTTACCAGCGACCCCCGCTTGTACTGACTGTACCAGGTGGAGGGCTGCTCTTTGGGCCAGCGGGCCATTTTACTCTGCAAGATACGAAACGGGCGGGTTTAAACCACACCGCACACACGTCGGAGGCCGTCTTACCAGTTTGCCACGCTTGAATTCACTGAACCAGGAACCCGGGTTTTCTTTGGGCCAAGAAGTGATTCTGGCCTAAACATCGAGGGGGAAGGCAGGGAGGGAGAGAAACAGAGAGAACGACAGCGTTACTTCTGCCTCCTCGAGAGACGCTCCCGCGTCCTGCAGGCGTGTCATCTCCCCACGGAGCGGAGAGGCCGCGACGGCTGGCCTGCCACTCTGGCGCCCCATCTCCCCTGGAGCTGGCACTCACTCCGGGACAGGCCCGTGACCGCCACGGGGACTGGCCCTGCTGCTTCCCAGGAGTCTGCACCGGCTCCACGGGCAGGATCAGAGTCTGAATCTGATCACTTCCGTGTGTCCAGCACCGAGTATAGGGCCTTGTGCCTGGCAACTGCAGAGACATGCTCCTGGAGCAAATGAATGAATGAAGGGGTGGGCGCACAGCTGCTCCCGCATCTCACCCGGGTGAGGACAGTAAAGACAGTAGGGCCAGTTACTGCTGATCGGCTGAGGGCACCCCGGGGGCATCCTCTCTGATCCCCTGGTCTAGGGGCGTGGCTTCATCTCCAAGGTCTCTCCCTGGGAACACAGCAGGCAGGAGACCTTCCCAGGGTCCAGCCAGGGGTGAGCTGCACACGTGTGTTTCCTGCCTGTGATGTGTGCATTGGTGGCACGTGTGGTGTGTGTGCTGAGCATGTGGTGGGACATCCTCTTTGGGGAGAGTGCCCAGGAGTCCAGCCTGTTCCCAGCCATCCCTCGGGTCCTCTGCCCATGCCCTGGGTCCTGGTCCATATCCCTGGTTCCTCTCCTAAACTGACCTCGCGCAGGGGAGCCCGAGAAGTGGCCCCAGGGGAGGCCCAGCGCGGCCAGTCCGCCTACCGTCCCTCAGGACTCCGCCCCCGGCTCCGAACCTGCTGCTCTCAGGGCTGTGCTTGGAGAGCGCGAGCAGGAGCAGAGCCGTGGGCAGCGGAGGGCCTCACTCAGATTTCCCCCGCACCCCACCCTCCCGCTGCCGAGGGGGCCCTGCAGCCCAGGCGACTGGGCAGGACGTCTCCACCGCCCAAGGCTCCCAGCCCATGGGCCCGAGGAGGTCAGCACATGAGCAGAGCAAGAGCAAGGAGCAGCAGGGGTCACTCAGTGCCCTGAGCCCACCGTCTACCTGGCTCCACCACCAGGGAAGGCCACTGGGGGTTCCCTTGGCTCCCCGCCAGAGGACAGCCAGTGACACAGGGACGAGCAGTGGCCTTCTCACACCTGGGTTCCCCGGGCCGCTGTCAGGGGTGGGGCTGGGCCCAGCTCCCTCTCTGCCCACAGGGCGCTTGCTGCTGGGAGTGTGTTTCCCCAGGATTTAAGATCCCAGGTCGGGGGGCGTGAGCATGAGCTAGGGTCCCTGCAGTGTCCCGGTCAGTCAGGGCCTGCTCCTGCGGCCCCGGGGGTGCCGGTGCTCCCCGCGGGGACGGTGAACCCTGGGGACTGGCACCGTGGTGGCTCCCTTCAAGGGAAGCGGCTCTGGGCGCTGAGGACACGGGTGCCCGACTCCTGTCAAGTTCGACCCTGGACCTGCGCGGCTCCAGGAACCCACTGCCCTCGGCTTGCGGCAGGGATGGGGAGCTGTCTGGGCCGGACGTCATGGAGGAGAGCGGCCAGGAGCTGCAGAGGGCACCGCGGCCCAAGACTGCACCATCTTCCCAGCTAGAGACCTCGCTCTCCTTCCTCACCTGTCCTGGGCCAAAGAGCGCCCAGCCTCCAACGCGTGCTTGAGAGAAAGCAACACACACCAGACACACACACCTGGCCCTGCACGCCATCCACATGCCACCTACATGCCACCTACACATCACCCACATGCCACCCACGTGCCACCCACATGTCACCCACACACTATCCACACGTCACCCACATGCCACCCACACGTCACCCACATGCCATCCACCTGTCACCCATGCATCCATCACCCACGTGCCATCCTCACATCACTCACACATCAGCCACACACTAGCCGCAGGCCACCCACATGCCATCCATGCAGCATGCTCTCGCTATCCACACACACCGGTTTACACCTGTCCACACACACAGGGATGCCACCACAGAGGCGGGGCCTCTAAAAGACCACGGGTGACTCAGATCAACCCTTAGAAAGTCTCCGTGGATCAGAACCTCACTGAACAGACTATGAAGGAATGCATCGCACTCAGGAGCAAATACCCTAGAAGCTGCCACTAAGAATTTCAGCAAACGCCCCACTTTACAAGAGGTATTTGGGTCACTTGGCCCCAAAAGTCGTTCCACGGGCTTGAGGTTGGTCTGAGGTCAGAACTACAGGGTCATTTTGGGAAGTATTTGACCAACCAGTGGTGCAAACCCTAGCTCCGGGGGTAGTCGGGGGAAGATACCCATGAGCCAGCCACCCCTCAATCTTCCACAAATGAGACTGCACCAAGCCTGTCTCATTGCTAGAAGTTTCTTCTCAAAGAAAATTCAAGTCTATTTCTGGAGAAAAAACCCTTAATTTTGGAGCTGGTTTTCATTTCCTGGTTTCAGCTTCTGGTTTTCATCCCTGAAACTGTCCATGCGACATACCAGGAGCCCCGGTCCAGCCCCGCTGGGGAGGAGGCGACGGGGCGGGTACTCACCCCCTCGGACTTCTTGTCGGGGAAGACGCACGTTGACCCCCCGGCCGTGAAGTTGCAGTAGACCTTGAAGGAGTCCCGGGAGCAGCCTTGGTTCGGATCCACCCAGTATTCACCTGGATCACAGGGTCAGGGTCAGGGTCAAGGGTCAGGGTGGAGGTCAGGGTCAGGGTCAGGGTTAGGGCCCAGGTCAGGGTCAGGGCCCAGGTCTGGGTGAGGGTCAGGGTCAGGCTCTGGGTCAGGGTCAGAGTTGGAGTTGGGGTCAGGGTCTGGTCAGGGTCAGGGTCCAGGTTGGGATTGGGGTCAGGGTTAGGGTCAGGGTCGGGGTTGGGGTCAGGGTCACAGTTGGAGTTGGGGTCAGGATCAGGGTCGAGGTCTGGGTCTGGGTCAGGGGTGGGGTCAGGGTCGGGGTCTGGGTCATAGTGAGGATTTCAGGCATTCAGGGTCAGGGCTGTGGTCAGTGTTAGGGTCAGGGAGGCGGATTGTGAGAGCTGCCCCCTGGACCGTACAGAAGCAGCTGCCCCCGGGGGTCCAGAAGTCACGGGCACTGCCCGGCCTTGCGCCGCAGCACAGCCCCCTCTGGGCTTCCCTAGTGGCACCCAGCATCCCTGTCAGGCCCACGGAGCCACGGGGACAGACTGGTCCCCAGGAGCCCAGCTGGACCGTGAGGCCCACGGGGCCCGGCTCTGGGGACCCAGGAGGGTGGCTCTGCCCGCTGGGCTGTTGAGTGGCTAGGAGCTCAGTGGTGCTCCAGGAACACTCCTAGAAGTTCACGCACTTGGCATCAGAGTCAACAGAACGGGACTGGTCTGCGTTTCTGTGGTGTTTCAGAGTCTAAGCAGTGCTCCCCAGGCGCAGCAGCAGACACCAGCACGGGGGCTCCTACTGTCACGGACAGCAGCTGCGGCCGGAGCACCTCGGCCGGGCACGCACGCCCTGACGGGGACGTGCTTCACCCCATCTACAGATGTGGACCCCCAGCCCCGGGCACAGCAGATGACCCGCCCGACGAAGACTGGGCTCGGACTAGGCTCCGCTCCGTGGGACCCCACGCCTCGACCTCTCCTGGGCTCCCAGGACGGCCTCCCTCCTACTGCGATGCCTTGTCAGGTGACGGGGGCAGAGGCCCCTGCACCCCCATCTCCCCACGGAGGGGACCTGAGTGAGGTGCGTGCCCGCCCAGGCCTGGGCCCCTGCCACTGCCCGCTCCTGCGTCCTCAGGCCCGCGGCCGCCCTACCGTCGGGGAAGTCGGGGTGGCAGAGCTGGAGGTCCTTGCAAGTGCGCGCGGGGTTCTGCGGCGTGCCCAGTGGCCGCTTCATCTGCTCGATCTCCAGCTTCAGGGAGTTGAGTGAGCCGAAGATCTCCTCCATGCCGTCCGCGTAGTCCATGTACTGCTCGCCCTCCGCGTCGTCCATCAGCTGGCTGGCGTCAATGTTCCGCCGGGTCCTGGACGCCTGGATCGGCAGGGGCTGGATGACCTCGCCCGGAGGACCCTGGGTGTGGAAGAGGGCAGCGGTGGGTGGGGGAGGGCAGGGTCCACAGCCAGGGCCTCAGCTGCAGGTGCCTGTCCATCTTAGCACAGTCTTCTTCCCTTTCTTTGTGTCTGGAACATTCCACACGATCCCGCGGGGCCTTGCCTAGTGCTGCCCGACCTCTGCCCAACACACGCATGCATGCACACACACCTGATCACACAGAGGCATGTGGGTGCGTGCACAACACACACGTGTGCCCCCCTCATCTCTCCCCAGCCAGACTCCCGAGGGCGAGGCACCCGGGACGGACCCGTGTCCAGGGACAGGCCCCGCCCACCACGCATCGCATGCGGTTCAGATGCTTTGGGGTTGAACCACACAAACGTGCTCCCATGATTCCCTCAGCCTCAGGGCCCCCCCAACTCCCGAGTCCTCAAGGGCTGCTCACCGGGGGGCCAGGGGGTCCTGGCTGGCCTGTCTCGCCCTTCGGGCCAGTAGGACCCTGGGGAGAGAGAAGAGAGACTCAGTCATGGTCACTGAGGCCTGACAGGACCTGTCCACCTGGAGGTCTAGAACCATCCCCGGGAACACATGGAGAAGACAGAGGAGCCTATGGAACATGCTGGGCACCCCCAGCCCCATATGTGAGAACCGGACACCCAGAGGGGGAGACTGGGGGACAGAGCCCTTCCTTGTGCGCAGAGACTTGGTCTGCGGTGACTCAGGCTGGAGGTGGGCGCAGGGCAGCCCAGCCTCAGAGGAGAGGCACCAGCCCCGAGAGGCAAGGCGGAAGGGGACTCCAGGAGGTTCTCAGCCCACAGCCTGCACCTCCCCCCAACCCCGGGCCCGGGGGCTGGTCAGGGCAATGCCACTTACCGAGGAGCCTTTAGCACCTTTTGGACCAGGGGGGCCCTGTGGAGAAGGGCAGGGCGTCAGCGGGGCGGCCCCTTCCCCCCAGGCCCCCAGCTGTGACCCCTGGTGCAGCAGCCCCGCCTCCCTTCGGCCCTCCTCCTCCGCCCGTGGCCCTTCCAGGCGTCTGAGCTTCCACCTGCTTCACAGGGAGGCAGGTGGGGGGCGCTCACCACACGGAGGCTGGGGGTCCTGTGGACCCCGGCTCAGCCCCCCACCCTCCTCGGCAGGGAAATCGCAGCTCAGGCAGCTGGAGTGAGAAGCAACAGGGCGCGCTGGCCTCGGAGGCCCTGATGTGGAGCCCCCAGCCCCTCCCGATGGCCTCCCACGGGCCAGTGGCAGAGAAGAGGGGGCCGCCTTGGGCCACGTGGACCCAGGCCCGGGTGAGGCTCAGAGGCCGACTGGTTTGGGCAAGAAGCAAGTCAAGCCTTGGGGATGTGTCCTGGGTCTTCTGGCTGCAGGGGGAGGCCCCAGGCTGGTGTCTGGAAGCCGGGACCCCAGCTGCACATGTCCGGTCAGGCTGGCCCTGCTCATGCAGACGGCGAGGCCCAGGAGGAACCGGCCGCTATCCTCATTGTCCTCAGAACGCCCACAGAGGACCATCCGCATGCTCTAAAAAGCCTGGAGATAGAGCTCACCCCCATCTCCCACACCCGAAATCAGGGCCCAGCAACCTACCTCCTGGTTTCCATTGCTCAGAACTCGGATCAGACATAATGAGCAGAAAAACCCGGGGGGCCCCCAGACCCCACCCTGGGACCCCACAGCTTCCCCATGGCCACTCCCACCCTGCTCCCCGAGAACAACCCAGAGAACCAGACGCCCCTCCAAATACGTACCGGCAGGCCAGGGGGACCCGGGGGGCCAATCGGGCCGGAAGGACCAGTGATGCCCTGAAAGGAGCAGAAACACACCCATCATCACTCACATCAGCAGGGAGCTGTCCTGCAGCCTTGTCCCCCGGTCCTCACCGGCCTCTTCCCCTAACTCGGACACGTGTGAGCAGAGCCCTCACTCCCTGAGGGGCCTGAATGCCTGCCGTAAGGCCTGGCACCCCGCGGGCTGCTGCCTGGCCGGCCTGGAAGGCCCCTGGGGAGCCTGAGAGTGAACCTCCCTCTAACGTCCTCGGTGGGCCATCCCTGCCAGGTCCCCTCTGGCTGCCCTCTGCTCCCGCTGGGGCTCCACCCCAAGCACGAGCCCCAGCGAGCGTCCTGGGGCCCCGTCTCTTCCGTCTGTCCGTCCACCCTCCCAGGGGCTTCCCCACACCAGGGCTTGCACCCTCTGACTGGCCCTCTCTCCTGGGCTGGGTGCTATGGGCAGACACAGGGGTGGCAGGGGATGTCGGCTCCCCCCCGGGGATTCCTCCCTTCAGCTCTGCCTCAGGCACCCTGCCCTCTCCCAGGGTGGGTGCCAGTCAAGGTGGGCAAGGCTCAGGGGCATGTGTGAGCCGTCACACCTGGCTTGGGCAGCGGGGTTCAGAGGGTGCAGTGAGGCCCCTCTGCCTTGCTGTGGGGATGGGAAAGGTGGGCCGCCAGGCTTCCCACCCCACACACACCCTCCCATTCCCCGGCCAAGGGACCCACTGCCAGAACCTCCTAGGTGCATGGCAGGCCAGCTCGCAGGCTGTTTTCCTGGCTGTGGTTTCCCAGGGGCTGGTTCCCGGGAATGTCCGGGGTCAGGCGTGCATATACGGGGTCAAGGGGGAGCCAGGATGCAGCTGGGCATCTCCAATGACTCCTGGACACTCAGCTGGGACAGAGGGTCTTTCTGAGTACGGCAGGGGCGATGACCTTCATTGCTGAGGCCAGCAGGACCATGAGGGCTGCTCAGGGCCTGGGCTGGGCTCCAGCTCTGCCCCTGCCCCCTGTGCGCCAGGGCGAGCCCTGCCCCTCAGCTGTTCCCGTCCTGACCCCATGGACAGGGGATGTTCTTCCAACTCTGGGGTCTTTGGACACAGAGCCTGTTTCACGCACCTGTTCTCCCTTAGGGCCCGAGGAGCCCTGGGGGCCAGGGACACCACGGTCACCCTTTTCTCCCTGTTCGCCCGGAGGTCCGATGAGCCCGATCAAGCCTGGGTGGCCCTGTGGGAATGAAAGGGGTGGCAGCAGCTCACGTCTGGCCACGTGGGCCGGCTAGACACGGCAGCGCCGCCTGGCCACCCGGCCCGAACCTCCTGCGGTGGAAGCGTGCCCTGGGCTGGCCCGACAGCGGGCAGCGGCCGGGTCTCCAAGCCACATGGGTCTGTTCCCTTCGTGTCCCCACCCTGAGCAGGCGATGCACGCAGGGACGAGCCAGATCTTGTCGAGTCCGAGGCAAAGGCTCTCAAAGAGCCCGCGCTTCACCCACACGGGCCCCGGCCACCCACTCACCTTTTCCCCTTTGGGTCCAGAGTCTCCTTTGAGGCCAGGGAGTCCTGGGGGGCCCTGCAGGGGAGGCGAGGGACTTAGAGTTCTCGTCCCCAACCCCACCCTCTGCCACCTCCGCCAGGGGCCCCTGGGGTGCATCCTGACTCACCATGGGTCCTGGGGGGCCATCGGGGCCCGGGGCTCCGGGGAGACCTTGTTCACCCTGAAACACAGACGACCCTGCCCGTAAGCCCTGCCCTGGCCATCCCCATGGCCCTCCCTCAGCAGCTGCCCCACAGGCCCCCCACCCCGGGGTCACTCACCACCGGGCCGGGGATCCCTCGCAAGCCATCAGGCCCTGGCTTCCCGGGGGCCCCCTGGGGGCCGATGGGGCCAGTCTTCCCAGGAGGGCCTTCCAAGCCAGCTTCTCCCTGTAGAGCGGACAGAGTAGGGCCCCGACACTTGAGGCTGCGGTAACCCCCGCCTCGGACCCCTGCTCAGAAACCCCAAGGAGCCTTGGGGAGAACCCTGAATGCCCCCGACACCCAGGGGCTGCCCCCAACTTTCCTCTCTCTAGAGGCTGCCCAACTCCATCCTCCACCCACAGATGTCCTCAGTCAACCGGGCTTCAGCCGCCCAGCCATCACGGCCACCACAGTGGTTACGGGCAGCTGGGAGCTCACAGCGGACATGACTGCGTGTCCTGGGCAGACGGGGCCTGGACGAGCTCCACCGTTTCAGTTGACGCCAGGGCCCCTCCACTCCAGGAGGAGGCACCCAGGCCCCACCCAGAGCTCCTGGGGAGAGTGGCCATGAGGGCTCTGGGTGCCAGGCCGCACCCTAACCTCACCACACAGGCACCCCGCCCCCTCCTCTGCCCCACGCTGGACGCTGTCACTGTCTCTGCTTTGCAGGGGAGGCAGCCAGGCCTGGCCAGGTCAGTGCCAGGCCTGAAGGCACCCGGCACTGGCCTTCCCTCCCCCAGGCTGGCGGGCAGATGACCTGCAGCGCCTGGTCAGGGACCCATAGGCCGGAGGCACAGCGCACTTCCCCCTGCAGAGGACGGGCTCTCCTGCCCAAGTCTGCAGAGAGCCGGCCCCTCTGAACCCCACCAGCCCCTCTCCGCGAGTTCAGCGTCCAGTGCCTCTCTGCCCCCCACACCCCAAGCAGCCACCATGCCCTCGGCACACCCTGGAATGTCTATGCATGGTCAGGGTCTCAGTCACGGCTCAGGCGGGCTGGAAAGCACCTACCTTGGCTCCCTTCTCCCCTTGCCTGCCTTCGGGGCCTGCGGGGCCGGGCGGACCCTGGAGGGAGCAAGAGGGCAACACGTGACAATGAGCTCCCGGAAGCTGAGAGGGCAGCTGAGCGTGGTGGGGCACAGACCTGGGCAGGGGCGCGGGGCTGCTCCCAGGCCTTCAGCAAGAGGCCGGGGGCCTCCAGTTCCAGAAAAGGCCAGTGGGTTGGGCTGGGGACAGGCACGCCTATGGCCTCCCTTCCCACACACTCAGAGTGGCTGCGGTCATCACAGACTCAGCAACGGATGGCTCCATTTGCTGGATGATTTGATTTGCTTGCTCTGACTTTTCCAAAGGTCTGACCCGGGGGAAAGGGGCTTTTTCAGCTTCGTGGGTGTGTTTTATCTCCCACAACAGCCATCACTGAAGGTGTCCACAGTTGGCTCATCCTGAAAGGAGCAGTGCATCGACCTGGCGGCTCTGAGATCAGATGCCGTGGCAGCAAGCCGAGCGGGGAGAGAACTTCAAAGAGAAGCTCGTTCCTCCTCCCCAGGGCTGCCCAGGGCCCCAGGGTCCATGCAGGGCAGGGGAGGGGCAGGCTCCGAGCAGGGGCGCCCAGCAGTATCACGTACCCTTTTTCCTGGGGGCCCAGATGGGCCCGGCTCACCCGTAGGGCCTGGTGATCCCTGGGGTAGGAGAGAACAGAACGTTTAAGAATGGAGGATGTTAGTCTAAGACCCGGCGGGGCTGGGTGGGTCCGAGGCTAAGAACACAAAGAGTTTTCAGTCAGTCCTCGGCCAGCCCCGAACCTGCCCATCTTGTCTTCTGCAGAATCGCCCTGAGTGGGGGTGGTCCTGGACTGCCTTGCTTTGACCTCGGGCTGCCCACCCCACCTGCAGCTCTGCTGCATCTGGGCAAGGCTCCCAGCAAGCCAGCCGGCACCCCTTCTGCAGAGGTGGGCCCTGGGTCACTGGCCAGGAAGTGGCAGCAGGGCAGACATCTTTCCAGGGCCCTAAGCCGGTGGCCCTAAGCGGGCGCGAAGCCACGTTTCAGAAACTCAACACGAGAGGCGCGTTCAGTGTGAGCTCAGCTCCTGAGGCTCGCGTGGGAAGAGCCTTTTGAGGAGCACTTCCGACCCCACCCAGCAGAAGCAGGGATCCTGACAATGCTGGGTGGGCTTCTGGGGGGGTCGCAGACACCGGGCTTCCTGTACAGAGCCACCGTTGGGCCTGGGGGTGCACTTCCCCTTCTGGGAGGAGGGTCCCCAGGTCGCAAGGGTCCTCCGAGGACCCTGGCTGGGTCACTACTCTAAGGCAACTGGGTGAGATGAACAGAGCCAGTTGCAAGGCCTGACACCTCCCCGAGAAGCTGCGTCAGGGGCCCCAAAGGTCCTGCGTGGACTCACCGTTTGCCCGGGTTCACCGTCATCTCCTTTGTCACCAGGGGGACCGTCTTGACCCTGAGGGACCAAAAGCAGGTTCCTTCTGCACCCTGGACACACCCAAGTTCAGGCACCAGGACGCACTGGTTCCTGGTCCCAACCCCAAAACCCAGCGCCACCCGGGGGTGCCCATCCAGGGTGCTTGGAGGGGAAACGCTTTTCCCCGCGTACTCATCAGAATGGGGGTGAGGCAGAACAGAGAGAACCGGAAAGGAGAAGACAGGCCTGGAAGTGGGTCATGGGCTGTGGGGACCCCTGGATCTGTGGCCTCAAGCACCTACCGCGGGGCCAGGCTCTCCAGGGGGACCGGGATCTCCGGGAAAACCGACAGGGCCCTGAAACGGAGCAAGAGACGCATCAGCCACCCTCCCAGAGCGCTCCGGCCTCATGCGGCTGCATCCACATGGCAGGCCCATGCCTCTCGCCAACCTGGCGCCTCGGGGCCCCCCCAGAGCAGGAGGCCCCCCCATGTCTGCTCCTGGGGCTGCGGCTGACCCTGATCCTGGACCCTGAACTCTAGGACTCGCTGCTCTGCAGATCCTCCTGATGCAAAACGAGGCAGACTGCAGCGAGGCGCAGGGCACAGAGCCTGTTCTGTCCAGAAGGCTGCCCGGTCCACGGCCTCCGAGGTGTGCCCCCGCCTGGCCTTCTCTCCTCCTCCCTCCTCCCTTGTTCTAGTTCAGGACCCGGGGGGTCAACCCAGACCTGCAGGGGTCAGGCAGCTTCCTCGCCTCCTGGGCCCGGGAGTGAGGAGGACCCTGCTGAGACCCCCAGCGTCCCCCGGTACTCACGGGGCTGCCTTTGGGACCGTCGTCTCCGGGAGGGCCCTTGGGCCCGGGGGGTCCGGCGGCACCAGAGGGGCCTGACTCGCCCTTCTCCCCCCTTTCGCCTTTGGGGCCCTGTGGGGAGAGACGGGGAGCGTCGCGGGGGCCCCAGGCACGAAGCTGGCCTGCGCCCGCCCCGCGCTGGCACCCTGTGGAGCTGGTGTGCCCTGACCGAGGCCAGGCCACAGGCCCCTGGGGGGTCAGCTGCCTCCCGAGGCCCCCGCCCCCAGCAAGTCCCCATGAGTCCGGCCCCGCGGGCACTGCCAGGGTCTTGGGGCCCCACTGGCATCCCGGGGCCTCTGAGGTCGAGGCTTGGCTTCTAGGTGACTGGGGCAGGGCTGCCTCCTGACGAGATGGCAGCGTGGACCCCCAGGGGCTGCAGGCACCCAGGCCGCCCCGCACTGGGGCCCTCAGGTGTGGGGAGCCCAGCACACATCCACCCGCCAGCCACTCCCTGGGCCAGAGAGCGGCCCCCAGCAGGCTGACCTGCGAAGGCCGGGACGTCCCGGGTCTGGGGGCATAGGTGACAACAGGGCACCCACGCTTGCAGAAGCCCGTGGCCGAGCCTGGAGCACCACGGACGGAGGGGCGTCTCACAGCCGACTGTCCTGGGCGTTCATCACTAGCACCGACGCACACACACATGCATACATGCATGCTCACACACACATGCACGCTCACACACACACACACACACACACACTCACTCCCCACCACACTCCCTCTTTTTTCCAGCAATCCCATGAAGAAGGCACAAGAGGCGACATGACTCCCATTTTATGGATGGGAAAACTGAGGTAGAGTGGGACCCTCCGACCCAGCACCCGCCCATGCCACGCCCCAGCCCTCCCTAGAGCCCACTCACTCACCGGGGGGCCCCCTTCACCGGGAAGGCCAGGCTCTCCCGCTTCGCCGGGTTCACCCTAAGGAGGAAATGCAAAGCGATTACAGTGGCGATGAGAGCAGAGGTCCCAGCACCAGGCGTTCATCAATCGTCCCTGACGCTGGGCTAGAGTGGGGTTGGGGGACGGGGATGGGGGTGAGACCGTGGTCACTGTCCTCTGAGAGCTCTTAGGACTGGAGGAGACACAGGTGAGGAGTCCAGGGACACAGTGGTGACAGTGACATGCAAGCAGCTGTCACACATGGGCGGGGCACGTAGAGAATGCGGGTGTCAGAGGCGGCTCTCCCCAGGAAGGGGTGCTCCCGGGAGTTCTGGAGGACGGTTGGGAGAGGCCAGGTGAGGGGGGACAGCGGGCGGAGGCGGACAGAGAAGAGCACGGCGTCCTGGGTCTGCTGGCTGGAGGGACAGAACCAGGGGGGACGTCGTGGGCAGGAGGGGTCACGCCCCATGGTGGGGGCAGATGTGGCCACCGCCGAGGCTGCCTGCCGTCAGGGGCGGGCTCGGCCGGGCGCTCCCCTGTGGCTCCCCTATTATGAAGGTGAGCGGCAATGGGGCGCTGGCTTCAGGGAACGGCCAGATGCCAGCAGAGTTCTGGAAGGTGTGCAGGGAATGTACACGGAAGGGCATGCGTCCACCTCCTTCCTTTTATCCCAAGAAGCTGGGGTTGGTGCTTTAAAATAGTGCTAACTGCTGGGCCTAGGTGGAGTTGGACTCTGGCAGTCTTGCCCACTGCACACCCGCGTGTAAGGCATGTACACACGTGTGCACACACCCAATGTGCTCAGGCCCACCGCACACACATGTGTAAGGCGTGTACACACGTGTGTGCACACACCCCCACTGTGCCCAGGCACCAACTCCAGGGCCCAGGCCCTGGCATGAGCCAGATCAGATGACGAGGACCCGGGGCTGTGAGGTGACGGGACTTGAGGGAAACGGGGACTGAGAAGGGAGCAGCCATACACAGCAAGGACAGACAGCCACGGCGGCCGGGCCAGCCTCGGAGCGGGGGTGGTGGCCTTTGCTGGGGCTCGCGCTGTGTGGAAATCCGCACAGGCTGCCCTGGGTGGAGGGCGGGGCACCCAGGCCCACCGCACGGTCTTCCAGGTTTCGAGACGCGCATGGCAGGAACAGCCCAGCCGTGCGCCTGCATGTCTCCACAGGCACAGTGGACACACACGCACGCATGCACACGCCAGAGAGTCACGGGGTGTGAGTCACCTTCTCTCCCACGGCTCCGGGGTTGCCTATTCCGCCGGGGGGTCCTTGCGGCCCGTCCGCACCTGGAGCTCCGGAGGGTCCTCGGGGGCCGGGGGGACCTGGCGGGCCCTGGAGGAGGGAGCCGTTGAGCCCAGAGAAAAGGCAGGCCTCCCCCCCAGCCCCAGCCCCGCTGCGGCCCGCACCCTGCGAGCGGCCGCACTCACCATCTGGCCCACGTCGCCCGTCTCCCCCTTCTCTCCAGGAGGTCCCGGCAGACCCTGAGAACAGGAGGTCATCAGCCACCCGGCCGGTGGGCACGGCTCCCGGCCACCCCTACAGCCTTCGCTGCCTCCCAGCTGAGCACCCCAAAAGCCTCGGGGAGGCGCATTTCAGCTACGCATGAGGACAGCGCCGCAATCCCCCGAGGAGAGAATCGGAGAAGTGGGCAAGGATTTATGGACAAGGTGCTTATTGCCGGGGGGCCCATAAAACAATAAAGCCTAATGAGCCACCAGCAGGGAGCTGCCGGAATCAATTATGTCACCACCATATGCCGGGACACAAGGCAGCGACGAAGAGTCGTGTTTTCGAAAATAAATAAAAAGTGACACGTTCAAAGAATAATGGCATTTGACGTGACTTGTAAACTAACAGGAAGCGGGAAAGCCGGGCCTGAATGTTCCATACATGCAGTGACTCAGATTTTGTGAAAACCAAACAGATGGATGTGTGTGTGAGTGTGTGTGTGTCTGTGAGTGTGTGTCTGTGAGTGTGTGTGCGTGCGTGCGTGAGTGTGAGTGTGTGAGTGTGTGTGTGCATGAGTGTGAGTGTGTGAGTGTGAGTGTGTGTGTGCGTGAGTGTGAGAGTGTGAGTGTGTGAGTGAGTGTGTGTGTGTGAGTGTGTGTCTGAGTGCGTGTGAGCATGTGTGTGTTTATGTGTGTGTGTGTGTGAGTGTGTGAGTGTGTGTGCGCACGGGCGTTCGGAGGTGTGTGCTCCCGCGCACTCAGGGGCCACTCTGGTTCCCTTGACTAACAACCTATCAGTAGTTTCCAACACGTCTACAAAGAGCAGGAAAACAAACGTCACGGGGTAACTGACGCCAACGACGGAGTGACTGGATTTCTGCAAATTCACAGCTCTTCAGGGGTGTGGAGAAGGCGCTGCAGCTCTCCTCAGTAGCCCCATTTTTTAAAATTTATATCAGACTACAGCTGCTTGCAACGTCACGCCAGATTCAACTGTGCAGCGCAGTGAATAGCTCTATGCACACACACATCCCCTCTTTTCTTGACTTCCTCCCCACTTAGGTCCTACAGAGCTTTGGGCAGGCTTCCCTGAGCTCTGTGGTAGGTTCTTGCTGGTTACCTGTTGTACACACGGTATGGAAGCTGTATACACGTCAAGGAGGGAGGGAGCAGGAGGGGAGGGTGGGGCAGGCACAGCGCCGATGCGGGGAATCAGCCCAGCCACTGTGCCAACTCCGTCGTTACCTGCAGCCCCACGGGGCCCGGGGGCCCGGGGAAACCTCTCGGACCTTCGTCGCCTTTCTGTCCAAAGAGGCCCTGCTGGCCGCGAGGTCCCGGCTCGCCGTCAGCTCCCTGTGGGGAGACGGATGAGCGTGCTGAGGACCAGAACTTGGCCACCTCAGCTCGAGGGCTTGGCTTTTCCGAGGGCCATTAGCCGCAGATACTCACAGAGGGGCCTGGCTGTCCGATGGGGCCTTGAGGTCCTGTAGGCCCTGGGGGACCCTGTGGGGAAGAGACAGAGGTGGTGGCCTCCTGAGTCGCCGCTGAGGCCACTGGGCTTGGGGGCCGGCGGCCCAGGTCTTCCGGGCCCTGCGCAAGCGGGGCCCTCCCCGGCCAGGCTGCGGCTCTGGAAGGCGAGAGGCCTGGGGTCCAACCCTGAGCGTGTGCGGTCAGGGGTGACGGGGCGGCCGCGCTGATGGTGCCAGAGGGTCCTGTGCACCACCTCAGCCCCATCACACACCCGTGAGATGGGCCGCAGAGATCCTGTTCAGAAATGAGTCAGGGGGCTCCTGCAAGGCTGAGCGAGGGCCTGACTCCACCCCTGGGGTGCTCCCAAGCGCGTTCTACTGTCGCACAGGGAGCGTGGGGCAGAAGCCGCACGGTGCGGGGACCCTGACTGGCCCCGGCCAGCAGGGACGCGGTCCCTGCCCGCCAGGGAACACACATGCCGGCGAAGAAGCCCGCAGCGCAGGCCTCCTTCCGCAGCCCCCGGGAGGAGCCGCGGCCACACGACAGCGCCTGTGCAAGAATGCACTAATATTTCTGAGCAGAGTTTTTTTTATAGGGAAAATTAAGAGGCATTTGGTCAGGATGCTGCTGCTGCTGGAATGTCCCAAGCCCTCGGCGCTGAGGGGCGGTAACTATGTCCGTGGGACCAAAAACCTCGAGGACAAACACGCTCCATTTGCTCTATTTCACAAAACCTGTGAGGGTTCATCTGGTAATAAGGGATCCACTTACAGACATGTGTTACAAACGTGCATACACGTCTGACACGGATCTGTAGACACACACACACAAGATTTCAGCGGGGGAAGCCCATCACCTGGTTCCCATCAGCTGTGGGTGTGAATGTGCTATCTCGTTGGTGACGAGTTGCTTGGCCGTGTCTGACTCTTTGTGACCGCATGGACTGTAGCCCACCAGGCTTCTCTCTCATGGGATTCTCCAGGCAGGACGGCTGGAGTGGGTACCTGTTCCCTCCTCCAGGGGGTCTTCCCCACCCACTGGATCAAAACTGTGGCTCCTGCTGCGTCTCCTGCATCGCAGGCAGATTCTTTACCACTGAGCTACCAGGGAAGCCCTGTCACCTCGTAAGGGTGGTTAATGTCAATGAGGACAGAGCACCAAGCCGAGCACGTGGCCCCGCCCGTGGCTCACACGGCCCCTTACCTGCTCGCCTTTGTCTCCCTTGCTCCCCTTCTGTCCCGGCTCCCCAATCTCTCCCTGTGGGAAAACAGCAAAGACCCGTCAGACGGTCCAATGACCGCTTGCACGTTCTCTGCTCCCTGTAATTAATTTTTCTCAGAGAGTAAGAACCATCTCCTCTCCAGGGGGACCTCTAACTTTCCCAAGATGAAATATTTCCATATATTAATTTGATTTCCTCTTTAATAAGAGAGATGGAAGAGACACGACCTTGATTTTACGCTTTGCAGGATTGTAGTAGATTTGAAAGTGTGGCAAAAAATCATAATGGAAATATTTACTTTGTCAAGTCGGATGACAGGACAGTGTGATAAAGACAACTCAATTACTATGCCTCCAGAACTGCTAAAAGCCCTCAGTGCTTCTGCGATGCCGGGCTATCTCCCACCCTGAGGCCAGGCATCAACACTGCAGAGGTGACAAAGTCGGAAATGTCACCGGAGAGTTCTCACAGACGGGAAGCCAAACCAGAGAGCTGAATTCCTCTGATTTCTTTAAACGGAGGACAGTAACAGCATCAGATTATAAAGCATACTCCTGATGAGAGGGGGCCTTGAGGATTCAAGTGGAGACATTTAAAAATAGATGCTGAGTAAACCCTCATCACGCCAGGTTCCACAGACTTGGAATCTGAGATGGTTCAGAGCACTTCTTGCTCTGGCTGCTACAGCTATTGTCTTTGACGACGTCAAAACGACACGAGAAGGAAGCGCAGTCGGAGGCCCCTCGAAATCTCATGCATTGCCGCTATTTGAGAGCTGTCCCCAAATCATCCGCTAACACCAAGAGCACTGGATGGGCAGCACAGGGTCCCTCTGTCACCAGAGCCCCTACAGCGCCTGCGTCCCTCGGTTTAAAAGGACCCTCGTCCAGCTCTGACCTGCAGACACCGGCCAAGCTGGGCCATGCAGGGTTCCAAGATGGCGGCGGGGGCTTCTCCAAATTCTTCTTACCTTGTCTCCGTCTTCTCCAGGGGGGCCCACAGGCCCAGCAGGACCGGGGAGCCCCACGGGACCCTGGAGCCCGTCTCGGCCAGCTGGGCCTTGTGGCCCTTTCTCGCCCTGGAAAGGAGAGGGGATCGCCGTTCAAAGGCAGCTCCATCGTGGGAACATCCTACCAGCAGCTCGTCCCCTGGCGAGAGGCCCACAGGTGGGACGCGGGCGGTTCCTGGGGAGGGACCATCTCCCAGGTCCCCATGGATCCGCCAGACATGCCAGGGGCGGCTCCGAGTCCAGTCCTGTATCACTGTTCCCCGTGCACCACCGCGGTTAACCCTCGCCCATCCTGGGAAGGGCTACGCTTTCACGATGGGGAACGGAGGCTTGGGGAACGGAGGCTCGTTCGTGAGCAGTGGAGCCGGGATTCAAACCAGGGCAACCCGATCCCCAGGTCCATGTGCGCGATCATCCAAGCCAGTGGCCATATCTGAGCTCCAGCTTCGGCCAACTTGCTCACTCTCCCAATTTTTTACAAATACCACCCCTCACGCCCCCCGAGCAGGAGCACAAGCACCTGCACACACTCACACACAGACGTGTGCACACACACACGCATTCACGCATATGCACACGTGCACAACACACTCACACGTGTGCACACTCACGCACACATGTGCACACACACTCACATGTGCGCACATACATGCACACGCACACTCACAACACGTGCATGCACGCGTGCACACACACAACACATGCACATACGTGTACACAGACGCACACACACACTCACAACACGTGCACATACACACACACGTGCAATCACATGCACACACTCACACTCACACACCTGTCTTCCTTTCCTTGCAGCTTTGGTTCACCTTCCTAGTTGCCCCCTTGGTGATCCCAAATGACCCTTATTGAGTTCTTTATTTTACCAGCCACGTGCTACCCCCTGAGAGGCTGGCACTTTCTCACCCAAACCAGGATCCCCGCCTCCCGACAGAACCAGGAATGACGCGGACGAGAAAGCAGGTGGGCTCACGGTCACTGGCGGGTCTTGCCGAGTCCACACGCCCTCCTGCGCCCTCTTCCCTGTCCTGCTGCACATTCATGCCCTGCTCTCCGACTGAGATCCCCCGTAAAGGCTCTTCCCCAGTTAAGCCAGAACATGCCCAGGCAGACCGTGGCTCGGGTGGAATCGTCCTGCCAACACGACGCCTGACCTTTGCGTGGCCTTTTCTCTGCAGGCAGCTGTGCTGGGCACATGAGGACCTTTCTGTGGATGGTGCCACCCTGGGAGGTTTCTGCTCAAGCACCGACTCTCTTGAAACAACGAACCCGAGCCATTTCCACCCAGCTGTGTGGACTCTAAGGGCACTGCGTGCCTGAAGGGGTAGGGCTAGGGCAGAATCCAGGGGGATCTGCATCCTGCGGGCCTTGGGGGACGGGCCAGACACCTCAGAACTGCTGAGGACATGCTGGACCGGTCGGCCAGGCGCCCATGTGTCCCGCGTGGTTCCTGTGCGGACTTCTCGGCCGGGAAGGCAACCAGGGCCCTCGTTCGACCCCTGAGCCGTGGGAAACCCATGAGGTAAACCGCCCTCTCTAGCGGGCATCAGTCCTCACACGTGTCTTGACTCAACGGGCCACCATCCAGGTAGCCCGTGGCCCTGGACTCAGACTTCTGTGACATTCGGAATGTGGAGAGAGCTCTGAGCTGGACTCTGTCTCCACGGTTGAGTGAATATGAGGGCAGGTGGGCATTTGCACAATCAGGAGGTACACGTCAAATGTGGCTGGGGTGAGGGTTCATCTGGGCAGGAAGGGGCATCTGGGGAGACACTGGGGGAGAGGGGCTGGAGGTCAGCTTCCCAGGGCACATCTGTCTAGATGGGAAGGGTCTCTAACCCCCTTAGTGAGAGCCGAGACTCCAGACCGCCCAGCCCTGAGCGCTCACAAAGCCTCTGGGCAGCCGACCACACCGGGCCGCCGGCGTCGGGGCTGGGAGGGGCTGCTTGTCTTCCCATCAGGTCACCCGCCTCTTCTCTTCTCCACACCTGCCCCCAGACCAACGCAGCAGTCTGTCCCAAACACCCACCTCCCCCCACTGACCAGCCGTGGGCCCAGGCTGGGGTGGGGGCCCCATCCTCTTGGGGCCCCCAGAGCCTGGACCAGGCCCAGGGCCACATTTGGACAGAGTCTCCGCGCGCCCCGACCCTCGGCCCTGGGCTGCAGGTCCCCGGGCACAGACGCGCAGGAGTGACCAATGAGCCTGGGCCGGGCACTCCCTGAGCATCCCTCCCACTCAGACCATTCTGGGGAAGTATCTGGCCACCCTGGGACCTCAACCGTGACAGCCGGGCACACATCGCAAACCCCACCACCCACCGCCTCCCACAACCCCCGAGGAGACGCCCAGGGAGCTCAGCGCGCAGTGGGGGCCGAGCTCCTCGGGCAGTACTTACTGGTGCACCCTTCTCCCCGGCCGGCCCGGGGGGCCCCTGGGGCCCGGGTCTCCCTGGAATTCCGATGGGCCCGGCAGCCCCAGCCGGACCTCTCTCCCCTGGAGATCCCTGGGCGAGGCAAGAAAGCGGTTTATTTCAAAGGCTCTCCAATGGCGTGGGTACGACTGCCTAAAGCCCCACCCCATCATACCATGCACCCCTTCGCTCCAGAGCCCACCATAGCTCCCCAGGGCCCCGAGTGAGCACAAAGTATTGGGTCTAGGACTTGAGGCTGCTTCTGAGCCCCTCCCATAATCCCAAGTCCCCGCAGAGCGTTTGAGGACACGTCCTCCGTAAGCACAGGCCTGGAGGGACCTTTTCTGGGACCACGGCACCTACTCTGTCCTGTGGGCTCCGCCTACTCCCGGGGTGCTCACCGGCTACCCGGCTCCTCCATGCTCTTGGTTTTATGGGGGAGGCTCTGGCCCTGGGCCAGGACTAACAGGTGGGCACCTGGACTAATTCTAGGGGTTCAGCACTGAGTGACCCCGGTTCCCCGGGAGGCATCCTGTTCCTGACCTTTATCAGAAGGAAGATGACTTTTCACCTCACTTCCACCTGACTTCCCCATCGTCTCCCTCAAATGGCCACTGACTCAGGGGGAAGGGGGTGTCATTTCATGGTTGACCCTCAAACCCAGCCAGGGGCCAGGGCCGCTCCTGAAGTCCCCCCGCCCATTTGAGCAGATGAGCAGGGGCTGTCAGATGGGCCTCATTTTAAGGGGGAAGTGAAGCAGATGTCACTTTCCCCTAAAGACTCAGACAAGAGCGGAGTCCATGGGCACAGCCTCACGTGGCCCCGGGGTCCCCCAGACCGCAGCCCAGGGTCTCAAAGGTCTGAATCTTTAGGCCTCATGTAGCTGAAACTCACTGTTGGGAGGGACCACTTAAGGAAACAGCAAGGCTCTGGAGGACAGGCCTCCTGCCAGTGCTGGGTCACCTTTGCCCAGAGCGGCCTCAGGCGTGTGGACAGCAGACCCGAGGCCCTGCGTGTGCCCGTCCGGGCTGCTCCCGGCCTGGACCCACACTGAGCACCTCCACAGGCTTGGGGGCCCACTCAGGCCGCGTCCACACTCCTGGCTCTCCAAGTTCCCTCATACAGCACGGCCCCTCACGGCTTCGTCACTGGCTGGCAGCTCAGGCACACTGGCCACACCCATCCCAAGTCCACCTCCTCCACCACAGCCTTCCCAGGCCCGCAGGGACCACCAGGGCCAGTGCGTGCTCCCCAGCCCTTGGGACACCTGCGCTCCTGCAGAGCAGGCTTGGAGGGAGAGGATGGGAGAGGCTTCGGGCTGGGCCGGTACACTCACCGCGGGGCCTGGTGGGCCGGGGGGGCCTTCACTGCCTTTCAGTCCAAGTGCCCCCTGCAAAGCAACAAGCTGTGAGCAGGGCACCGCAGAGAGAAGCCTCTCCAGGGCGGGGGGACATCCAACCCATTCCCCAGCGGACCCCTCACTCACCACTGGACCAGGAAGTCCTCGGTCTCCAGGGAAGCCTCGCAGCCCAGGGGGACCGTCTTTCCCAGGAAGGCCGGCGGGGCCTGGGTCACCCTGGAATTGGAGCCACAGGTCAGTGTCAAGCGATGCCCATGGCCGAGGTGGACGGAGAGCTGGGCGAGGCCTAATCTTTGAGATCCACTCGGGACCTGGGCTGGAGGGGGACTTCCCGGGGTCACGGCTTTAAAAGGAACCTCTGGGTCTTGACTTGATTCACTGCTTGACGGGTCTGGGCGCTGGAGCATGGCCCAAGCTCACAGCTGGGAGCCGCGTGGCCAGCTGGCCCCACATGTGGGGTGGGGACCGACTCTGTCTGGGACTCCAGGCATGATCTGTGGAGTCCCGCTCCCACCACATCCTTCCGGGCCATGGAAGCCCGAGAGGGGGCTGAGGACCCTCACACCTGTCCTTCCTGTGTGCCCGGGGATCCTCGTAAAACACTCAGGTGAAGAATTCCACATACCCAGGGATCCTTGTAAAACTGGCTCAGGTGAAGAACTCCGTGGCCAAAGCACTGGAAGCTTTGCCCGAAATGGACTCGCCGCTCAAGACCCTCGTCTCAAGCCTGAATCACGTGTTCTGAAAAGATTCTCTGTCTGACCATGTACCTTCCCTGAAATTCACTAAGGCTGTGACGCCTTCTAGGACTTTCTCTGGGGTCCCACCTGGGAGTGTAGGGCCATCCTTTCCAGACTCCGCCAGCTCTCTTTATGGCTGAATAGCTGTCTCTACATTACACACACACATATATACATACAAGCAAACACACGTATACACAAGCACGTATACATGTACTCCATCATATATGCCTGCATATGTACATACGTGTGCGTGACCTTCTCACTCTTTGATTACTCTTCAAGCTTACTTTCCTGTACGTGGTCAAAGGTCTGGAGAACTTATCTTTCCTGAGTCTCTCACAGAACAGCTGAAAGGGGAGCGCTGTTAATTTTTATGCAAAAACGCAGGAAGTTATGACCACCAGCTTGGGGCCCCCAGTCTGGGGATGGATTTTTTTTTTTTTATTTTTTATTCTTTCATTGATGCTTTCAAACTGTGGTGCTGGAGAGGACTCTTGAGAGTCCCTTGGACTGCAAGGAGATCAAACGAGTCCACCCTAAGGGAAATCAACCCTGAATATTCACTGGAAGGACTGATGCTGACGCTGAAATTCCAATACTTTGGCCACCTGATGCAAAGAAACAACACACTGGAAAAGACACTGATGCTGGGAAACCTTGAAGGCAAAAGGAGAAGGGGTGGCAGAGGATGAGATGGCTAGATGGCATCACTGACTTAATGGATGTGAGTCTGAGCAAATGGGGAGAGGTAGTGGAGGACAGGGAAGCCTGGCGTGCGGCAGCCCCTGGAGTCGCGAGGAGTCGGACACGACTTAGAGACTTAACAACAACTTTCATGTCTTAAAGTGGAGAGTTTTTTAAAGGGTCACTTTCCACTAACTTCAGTTTACACACATGAAGTGTCAGAGTTCATTTCTGGGAATGGGTGGGCGGCCACTCCGGGTGCCCTGGGGAAGAGGCGGTCTGTAGCCCCCACCATCTCTGTCCGGGCAGCTGATCAGCTCGGGCTCTCCTTCAAAGCGAGCAGAGAGGAGCTGAGTCCCTGGCTGAGCGGGTGCGTTGGCATGAAGAGCAGCTGCTTGAGAATCACCCATTCATCAGAGAAAAGCAACAGAAAGACACAGACCCAGGGCCGAAGCCGTCCCCGGGAAAGTCTGCCTGGGATGGAGGCCCCGCCACTCACCTTTGTCCCTTCTTTCCCGGCCAGGCCGGGGAGCCCCTGCTCACCGGGGGGGCCCGGGGGCCCGGGGTGGCCACGCTCGCCCATGGGGCCAGTTTCCCCGGTGGGACCCTGCAGGGAAAAAGTGCGTCAGCCAGGAAACACACTCCAGGGACATGCAGGAAAGTAACCTTCCCTCCTCAATCTCAGGACAGCCTGGTGGCACAGGCGAAGGGCCACGGCAAGCCCTCCAGACCGCCCCCTTCCTCCGAAGGTCTGCTCTTCCTGGCAGGAACCCAGAAAGGTCACAGCGCACCTGGGCTGTGCTCCTGGGCCTCAGGGGCAAACCCCCACGGGGGCAAGGGCAGGGGGCGCACCCACGTGTCCTGGGTCGGTATCTTATTTACCAACACATCAGGTACGGACTTTCTGGGAAACTAGGTGACTACGCCCTGCTGTGCAGCCCTGAGCCTGGAAGCCCATTCTCACACAGATGCAAGGTTAGAACTCCAGCCCCGGGCACTGGATCCAGGGAGAGGAGTCAGGCTGCGTGGACCCCACGGCCGAGCTGCCCAGAGGGTGGAAGCCAGACTCCCTGAGCCTGCCTGGTCTGCCCGCAGGGCTGGCAGCTGGCTCTGCCTGCTCGGTTGGCGTCATGCGGTCACCCCCCTCTCTGCACCTGCTCTGTTGCACCTCTGAACAGCGCTCTAGGCCTTGTGACACCCCCAGGCTGCTCCTGAACCCTGAGGATGTGGGGATCTTGAGCCCCGAGTGTGACCATCTCTCCCGATAGGGCAGGGACCAGGGATGACCAGAGATGCCAGCAGGGGCTGTGTCTCACCTGAGGGCCAACCACACCCGGGGGGCCTGGAGGGCCAGTCTTGCCTTGGAAACCCTGCAAAGAGAGAGTCAGCCCGCTGAGACGGCTGAAGCAGCCGACAGAAGGTCACCTCCAATCCCCACCCCACCCCCAAACAGCGGACGTCCCAGACCTCATTTTAAAGGGCCATTTTTCTTGTTCCGCTTTGCATGAATTTGGGAAGGTCAGGAAGCCAGACAGGTTAGTTTCACTAGCTGCTTCCATCCCCCTGCTTTGTGTTGAGAAATATACTCTTAAGCCATTTATCTTTCTCACGACGCAGCCCTTGGAAACTAGACTCGGGAGCCACCTCTGCGCTGTCTCTCATTAGCGACTTTGCAGGGACTGTCCTGCTGGTGTCGCCAAGGCCCCTGGGGCAGGACAGGCGGTTTATGCTGCACTGATGAGTCTGGATGCAGAGGGGCCCTGCCGCTTCCACGGTGCAGCAGCCAGGAGGTATTCTTAGCTCGACTCCGCAGGAATCGCTCGCTTCCTCTCCGCACGCTGGCACAGACCCGCTGCCTGGCTGCTCTGCACACGCGCTCCCCCAGAGGCAAAGCTGACGGCGGAGCACCGCGGGCTTAATTTCCGGCACATGCATGGAGCTCAGCACGCGCAGACAAGATGCCGTCTGCAGGTGCCGCGTGACGCTGGGGGAGTGCGCAGATGCGTGCCCAGAGGCTTTCAGCAAAACTACAGCGTCCGGAGAGGGAAGCGGCTTGCTTAAGGCCGCAGCAAGCGCCACGGGGCTGATGGGCGAGGGCCTCTGACCCGCCGCACGCCGGCCAGCGAGCATGCTGCTGACGGACACTGACTCTCAGCCGCAGGACCGTGCAGACCCAGAGCAGAGTCTAGGAGGGCTCCCTCTTCAGGCTCAGCCGAGCTGCACGCACCGGACTGACCCGGCCACGGCCGGAGCAGCGCTCCCCGCAGGCGGCCTTGGTATGCTCAGCCGTGTCTGACTCTCAGTGACCCCATGGACTGTAGCCCACCAGGCTCCTCTGTCCATGGAACTTTCCAGAAAGAGTACTGGGGAGGGTAGCCATTTCCTCCTCCAGGGGATCTTCCCGACCCAGGGATTGAACCCGCATCTCTTGTGCCTCCTGCGTTGGCAGGCGGATGCTTCGCCACCTAGCCAGCTGTGAAGTTCCCACACTACACTTGATCTTTGCCGAAGGGCCAGCAGCCTTCTCAGGGTCAGAACCGAGGCACGCTGGGCAGATCGAGAGCGTCTCCCCTGCTCGGGGGGCTGGGCAGCAGGGTCCACGCGGAGGCCAGGAAGGCCTGCCGTGTGGTCCTCTGGGGGGACACCCACGCTGGCTGAGGCCAGGGTCTGCCTCCAGCGCCTTGTGACAAGCGGGCTCTGGGCCTGCGTTTAGGGGACACCACGACTTCTCGTGTTTCCAGTTCTCCACAGAAAGCACAGGTTGACACCCCGAGGAGGACCTTTCCGGAGGGCGTCCAGACTGAGCCCTGGAGGACGCGACACCCCAGGTGGGTCCAGATGGGGGTGCCCCTGAGTCTCTGGGGGCAGCCAGGCGTCACGGGGGGAGCTGGGAGGAACCTGTCCAACTTTCCCAGCAAAACAAGCGGCTTAATTACCCTGCCAGCCTCTTCCCAGAACAAGGCAGAGGGGAAAGCGCACACCGGCAGATGAAAACCTTCCGTCAGGAAAGCATTAGAGAAAAATCTGAAAAGCTAAGGGTGTTTTAATTTTCCTTCATAAACAAAAGAGCAAAGTAAACTCTGTTTATCGGCCACTGAGCACCAGGCAGAAGACCAGGACGGTACATCTAGAGGATGCTTCGTTACCATGAGCCAAAAAGGGACAAGGGGGCATTTTTAAGTGGCACTGAGAACGTGCTAAGTGTGCTGTTGAAGATCACAGTTCACGAGGGGATGGCTCTTCCCAGGAGAGTCCATCAGAGGTCTCTGACCACAAGGACGCTGGACGCAGACACAAGGGGGTCTTCCCGCGGGCCACCCGCCAGCACTGTGGCGACCACGAGGTCACCGGGCGCTGTGAACCCCAACTGTCCAGAGTGGGGAGCCCCAGGCTCACAGGGGTGCCCACGCCCTTCCAGGGGACAGGCCTGGGGGGGACAGCATGAAGCTCGGTTGAAAACCCAATGGCTCCTGGGACGCGGAAGTGATCCCAACGCTTTTTCTAGCAGTAAAAAATGTGGGTGTCCATTAAGTCCAGCTGTCGAAGACTGTCGCGGGCATTGCTACAGGTCAGGGCAAGGCCAAGGTGAGCCTGTGACAGCAGAGACGCTGGCCCTGAGCACAGCCAAGGGCCCACACTCCAACCCGACCGGCCACCCGTCCCTCTTACTGAAAAGGGGTCTTGGAGGAGCCGTCCCCCGAGGCCAGAAGGGCCAGGATGGACAGGGCTGCGGGCGGCATAGAGTGACCAGACAAGCTGGAAATGGAGGACCTTCCCAAGGAGTGTCCAGTTCAGATGCACGTGGCGCACACTGGGCTGAGCTCCAGCCCGGAGGAGGCGGAGGCTGCTCCTCTAGGATTCGTTGGCGCCAGGACGGTTTCACGTGTGACCTCAGGCCAGGCTCGCCAGGACGCCTTGAAGCCGGCACCTGCCCTCACACACAGAGGCCAAAGGGCTCCTGGAGGCCATGGGGCTCCCTTCAGACAGGCCACATCCCGTGGCCACAGGAGCCGGCCGGCCCTCGGGGGCTTCCCGAGGCTGAACCTCAGCCCTGCCCGAGCCGACCGGCAGCGAAAGTCAGGCACGGCGCCCGCATTCCCGGTGCTGCCCACACTCACCGTCTCGCCTCTCTGTCCGGGGTGTCCCGGAAGCCCGTCCTTGCCTGGGGGCCCCTGCAGAAAGCAAAGGAAGGAGGCTGCATCTAGTTTTGAGGTGCACACGCCTTCGGGACTTTGTGCCACCCCAGGAGACAAAAGCTACCATTTCACCTCTAAGGTGATGACGGCAAAGTCACAGTGACAAGCACTGCTGGGAGCCCGGGGTCAGACACCGCCCCTTGAACGCTCACAACCACCCTGAGGGTCCCTGCCGTCTCCCAGGGGAGAAGCCAAGGCATCAGCAGCCCCGAGGCCCGGCTGTGGGAGGCCCTGGACCCAGTTCCGAGCGGCACAGAGGCCGAGCTCCTTCCTAAGCCCTGCACCCACGAGAGTCCCGATGATGAGGGGCTTTCCTTCTCAGAGGAAACACGTTGTTATCTGTGGTGAGCTGAGGTGTGCCTCTCCCCACCACCACCAGAAAAAACAGGTGAGGTCCTGATCCCCGGAAGCTGTGACCCTGGCTTCATTTGGAAACAGGGTCTCTGCAGATGGGACCAGGTCAAGGTGAGGTCTGGCTGGGTTAGGCTGGGCCCTCATCCAGGGACCAGCGGGTAGAGACAGAGCGTGTGAGACAGAGGAAGGGAGAGGAGAAGGACAGGCGAAGATGTAGGCGGAGGTGGGGTGAGGGTCCACAAGCCCAGGGGGCCGGGGGCTGGGAGAGGCCTCAGGGGCAGAAACCAGATCCCGGACCCCCGGGAGTTTGGGCTCTGGCCTCCCGACGGGGAGAGAACGGTCCTGTGGATTTCAGGGGCTGGGCTTGTGGCCATCTGTTGTGGCAGCGCTACCTCCCTGACTCAGGGCCGACTGGACAATCGTGATGGTCTGGATGACAGAGAGGTCCACGCACCCCAAAGCTGCCCCTCCAGCCAGAACTCCTGGGCCAGCCTCTCTCCCCCGAGCCTGCTGCCTGGAGGCCGGAGCCCTGGGGAAGGACCAGCGTCTCCGGGAAACCCTGGCCCGGCCCCACAGGGAAAATGCGGTACTCACCGGGGGGCCCTTTGGTCCAGGGAACCCCGTGGGTCCTTGGGGTCCATTGGGTCCCTGGGGACAGACAATAGCTGGTATGAGGACAGACATCTCCCCAGCCCGGCAACCCCAGCACCAGATCTCTGAGTATAGACATGATTACCCCTGCTCCCCATGACTTTTGAAAAACTCTTTTCAGCCCCGACCTCGCCGATGTGAAAAGGAAGTCCAGTCAACAAGAAGGTCCCTCAGGGCAGTGTGGGGCCCAGGACTGAGTTTCCTGATGTCTCAGCCACCCCCCACTCCAAGCCCCAAGGCCAGGGCCAAGGGGATGGGGGTCGCCACCTCCAGCCATAGAAGGCTTCACTCCTGGGGAAGGCCACCCTGGAGCCACCTCTGGATTTTAGGAAGCACCCTCCTTCGCCAGGGTGGAGGGCCGGCCATGCTCTGCTCCGCCCACCCAGGAAGAAATGCTGGGGGCCACTGAGGGCAAGCAGTTCTCCTGCAGACGCTCCCGGGACACGTCCAGGTGCTTACCCGTTCACCTGGAGGGCCGGCCGGGCCATCGCCACCAGAGTTGCCCTGGGAAGGGAGGGAAAGAGCAAGAAAAGCTTATTATCATTATTTCTGTCATTACTGTTTCTGATGAAAACACCCTGGCCCATGACGTCATCACAGGTGAGATCACCTAGCGCCCGTTCCCTCCGTAGTCACCCCACCGGCTTCTGCGCCTCTGGTGGGCCCTCGCCTCTGCACACCGACCTGGCACCGAGCCGGCCTCGCCGGGGCTGAGACACTCCCAGGGGAACATGCTGCCGCTCTGGGACGAAGGCCAGGCTCCCACCAGGGGCTGCGGCCAGAACTCACGAGAAGACCAGACGCCGGCTCCATCCCAGGCCCCACCCAACACCGGGCAACAGCTGAGCGTGAAGTCAGCCTCCTGGGAGCGTGGCTGGGCCCAGAGCTTGTCACGGAGGGACTCGGGTAGCCCCCGGGCGGCTCTCCCCTGCCTGGCTCTGTGGCCAGCTCTCTGCCTGGCTCTCCACCTCGGCTGGCAGCAGGCTTATCTCCTCAGCAGCAAAGTGCACTGGAATCACGCCCTGAACAGGGCAGGACGGGTCGGGCCTGCTGCCTGGTCGAGGTCTGCTTCCACGCCAAAGGCAGGAGTTGATGCCAAGGCCCCAGGGTGGGAGAAGTGGCCTTAGAGGCAGGCCTGGGCTCTCATGGGGCAGAAAGAACTTTTTTTAGAACCCCAGCAAGGTGTCTCTTCCAAAGCCCTCTCGAAAAAGAGAAACGAGGCCTCCCATCACAGCTGGGGGGACATTGGTCCAAAGCTTGGCTGGGCCTGACCTCCAGGCTGCGGTGGCCCCAAGTGGCCTCTGTGATTCGACCTCACCTAACTCAACCAGCTCCTTCTTAAATACCCTCAAGAAATGGTCTTTCATTCTTTTATTTTTTGCAGTGAAGAAGGCCGTGGGGCCCCCTCTGTGGGGGTGGACAGCATCAAGAACTCAGGGTCGGGCCGGGGCCGCGGAAGAGACTGCACACACACCTTGGGGCCAGGCTTCCCGGTGATGCCCCGTGGGCCTCTTTCACCTCGTGGGCCCTGGACAAACGGAAGAGAAGACAGGTTGGCCCCAACGCTGAGTGCGCGATGCCTTCATCCCCGCTCCCACCAGGCAGGTGCCCCACCACCCGCGCCCAGTCTGGGGGCTGCCCTCCGCCCAGGGTTACCGTTGGGCCTCGCTGCCCCCGTGGTCCCGGCTTCCCAGGGGTGCCCTGCAATCAGAGGAGAAGGGTGTCGGTCAGTCACGTGGCACGCCTGCCACTGCCGGGGTGATAGGGAGACCGCTGGAGGTCAAGCTAGCAAGGCCCACCCCCTTATCTCGGCTTTAAAGGGAGACGTGTCGGGGTGGGGTGGCAAGACGCACACAGCTTCAAGCGTCTGCACCAGGGCCTTCTGAAGCCCGGGCTCCCTCTGCCGCCTGAGGGGCGCTCACCTCGCTTCTCTGGTTTCCTCACTTCAAACATCCACTCCCCGCCCCCGCCTCTGCTTCCCTCTTCATCTCTCACAGTGGAGGTGGGGGGGAATCATTATTACAAGAGGAGAAAGTCAACCCCTTTCATACATAATTTACTTCCGCTACAGTTAAGGATACTAGCCATTAAATTTTCAACAGGCTCTGCAGACAAACAAACTTGCAATGCAATATATAAATCATATATCCAAGAGTCATTTGCTTCTCTTCTAATAGAATTTAGACTCCTTCCCTCTGCTGTTGTTTTGCATTTTCCAAACCACGGAAAACAAATACACTGCAATTTTTTTCCCCCAAAGCAAAGACATAATAGCTGTAAGTGCAGTTTACCTACAGCGTGCGCAAGTAATGGATTGATCAAGGGCCTACATCTCGCTGCTTCTCCATTCATTTTCCGGAATTTTTTTTTTTCCCGGTTTCTAATGACAAAGCCCAAGATGGATCTGCATTGCTAAGGGCCACCTGATACATTTCCTCTCACCATCTTTCACTCATTTGCTGCCAGAATCAAAACTGCTTTCCAGAGCCTCCCGTTTTGAAAGGTTTTATTAAACCATTTATGATGATGAGGTAATTACGCTGCTTTTAAACAATGCACGCTGGGCTCCTGCTATCATTAGGTGGCGGTATCTCTTGGCTCCAAATACATATTTGCTGACGAAAATTAATGAAATGTTTGCTTTCTTCAGCCGAGGGGCTCCCGCCAGTGAGACACCATAGCCCACCGCCAGGTGACTTCCTGGCGTCTGTGGGTGAGTCCAGCTGGCGTGTCAGCTCCTGCCAAGCCTCCATCCAACAGCGCAACCTGGATCACGGCTCTGACCTTGCAGCCTGACCAGCGCTCGGCTTCAACCTAAGCAAACTGCCCCAGCCTCAGCCACGGATTCCGTCGGCCTCCCAGGAGGCAACAAGCTTCCCAGGTTTCCTCGCAAACGAAGCCAGAGTCTGCATCCTGGTGACAGAGGCCGCTGGACAAAAGATGCCCCACCCACAGCCTCCTCAGCGAATCTCCTGTGAGCGCCTGTCCACGAGGCCTTGCAGGGGAGGCAGGGGCCACCCCAGAACTGGCCTTGCTAGAGTTGAGATGCCCTAAGCTGGCGATGGAAGCTTCCGGTTGCTGGTGGCATTGCTAAGGGGCTGGCTCTTCAAAAGCCGGTCTGGCGGGGATCCCGCCTTGGCCCACGGTGCAGGCCAGTGACAGGGACGAGCCATCAGCTGGTCACGTGACAGCCAGCTGTACATGGAACTCCCAGCCAGCCCCTCCAGAGAAGCCAGGGCAAGGCGGACGGACGAACACCTGCCAGCTCTCAGGCAGCCTGCACACGGGGGCACACGCACACCAGCACACACACCACCCGTCACGCCCAGCACCCCAGCCCCAGAAGCATCTGTGTGACGACCTGCATAAATCCCGAAGTAGACAGTTTCCTCGAGGTGTCCAGGCTCCAGGCCCCGGGGAACCAAGCCGGAATCTCAGACCAGGAGCAAGTCCCTGGCCCCAAGCCCCTCTGCTTTCCAACTGCCTGTTTGCAGTGATGGCCTCGGTGACCCGCGTGCTGATGCCCTGGAATGACGGCCTGCGGGGGCCGGGGGCGTCCGGCGCCTGCCTGGCCTTCTCAGCTCGGGGCTGGAGCAGCTGAGGAGCGGGAGAGGGGAGCAGGGCTTGGGGCCGAGTGGCGGCTCCAGGGCCACGGCCAGGCCTCTGCAGTGTCCCCAGCCTGGCTCCTGCAGGCAAAGGGGCGGTGGTCACATCACAGGCCCCTGTTCGCGTCGTGATCCCTCCTGGGGACTCTCTCGGCAACGTGGGGCGGAAGGCCCTGCTCTCCAGTACCCGGCTGCCCGCTCTGTGGCTCCGAGGTTCCTCTGCTTTTACAGACCCTGGCCTACTGCTTTCCACGAGTGACCGCCTTTCCCCAGGATGCTAGTCAGACTGTCCCCACCAGGAAGAACCAGACAGATAGGCAGGCAGGTGGGTGATAGACACATAGACAGAGGTAACTACAGATGCAGACACGGACACGATGCAGACATGATATGGAAAGAAATACTTGGGTGCCTAGACGAGGACTCGACGCAGACATGATGTACACATTCAGACACAGACAGACGTGTAGACACGCCTAGGTACCGACACACACAGACAGATCACGGTCTCCCTGTGTCACGCTGTTGACTTGCACTCAGGAAGCCCCGTTTTCTCGTTCCTGAATCTGGCAAACACGTCCATTTACATGGATTTTCGATGGCTTTAGGTCTTCCCCCATGCTTTCAAGAGATTCCACTGTGTCAGCTCAAAGACAGTAACAGTAGTTGGAGTGAGCACTTAGCAGGGGCAGCCCGTCTGTCTGGGCAGGGAGGACCAGCCCAGGCCCGCTCTGCACACCCCACACACCTGGGGACAAGGCCACGCAGAGTCTAAAGGCCCAAGAGGACCTTTTGATCCTGTCCAGCCAGGAGCGGTGCTCAGGCTGCCGTGTGTGACGCCCCTCGGCAGGTTTCAGGGCAGCTCCCACTGGAGGGCCTGGGCTGGTGAGGCTGGGGGGACGGCCCCCGAGTCTGGCCCTCGGATCACCTTCACACTCCATGACAATGGAAGGAAGCCAGGCCCACTGCCCCTGGAGGGTGTCCAGTGATGGCGGCAGCCTGGGAAGAAGAGGGGGCAGCGCCTGGACCCTGGATGGGGGACTCAGTGGGACGTCAGCACAGGGCAAGGGCCTTTCCCTGCCTTTTAAAACGAGTCACTTGGGCTGCAAGAGAAGAGTCTGGGCTTCGCCAGTGGCCCGAGAGCTGTTGCGATCGTGGCGAGTATGAGAAAGCGCTGTGTGCTCCACATGCCTCCCTCTGGCCGGCTGCCTGATCTACCGCACGCCCGCCCGGCCAGCGTTCCAAGAGTCACCAGCGCTTAGTGTAAAGACTTAAGGTCAGTTGTTCCGGAAAGCAGTTCTGGCAGCAAAGTGGGTGAGAAATAAACAGGCTGTGCTGGAGAGCAGACTCGCTAAACACCAAGGCAGCAGAACCAACTGCCTGGGCAGAGGCCAGACGGTCCTTACCCGGCCCCCCTTTTCTCCGTTGGCGCCAGGAAATCCAGGAAATCCGATGGAACCCTGGAAGAGAGTTCACGAGGGAAGAAGCATAAGAGACTGACCAGGGGCGAGCTGTGTGCCTGTGCCAGCTGGAGAACGAGCCTGCCGGAGTTCCCAGCCCCGGACCAGACTCCCCACCACCACCCACCACCCACCACCCATCCCTCCATCCACCCATCTACCCACCGCCCACCCCTCCATCATTCACCATCCATCCACCCACCTACCCATCCATCAATTCACGCATCCATCCATCCATCCACCCATCTACCATCCATCCATCCACTCATCTTCCTACCCACCATCCATTCATCCATCCAACTATCCATCCATCCACCCACCATCCATCCATCCATCCATCCATCCATGCATCACACCATCCAGCAAACCACCCACCCACCACCCACCTACTCAATATTTCTGAGCATCTCACAGACTCCAAATCTAAAACTCAGAACTGACTCTCAACCATGCTTCCCCTCCCTCCCTCTTTCCACACCCTCCTCTCACACACCCATGTCTGCAAAACACTGGTGTTTTGGAAGGAAAGCGCGTGTGTCACCAAGATTAACTGGGGGTGGTGTGCGACTCTCACATTTGTGACATTTGCTTTTTACGCCTTGTTGTCATGTTTTATCTTCTCAGAACACCTCTAAATAAAGCATGGCAGCTTATAGAGTCAAAAATGAATGCAAACTTACGTGCCCACCATGGTGTCGCACGGCCCTTTTAATTCTAGGACTTGACAAGGTGCACACGGGCAGATAAGCCCCAAGAGCTCTGAATGGACCCACACCCAAACACCTGCTGCGTGAGCTCCCGGTGACACTGTGTAAAGCCTTTCCTGAGCCCGTCTCGACTTTCCACCTGACTTAAAATCCTGACCTGGATGTGTGCTTAGCCCGGGACAAGTTGGCTGATGCTACCTCTGCCAAGGGGCTCAGCCTGGCCAACCCACCCGTGTGCCTGTCCGCTGATGCAAAGAGGAGACTGGACCGAGCTTCGAGGCAGGAGAACCAGGGGTGCTGCCTCACGGCTCTCGGCTCAGGAGCGGGGTCACCGCCCCAGGACTGTCCAGACCACCCAAGCAGCTCCAAGGTTCTCCCTCTGCCTCTACAAAAACCTGCCTGAACTTGATCTATATCCTCCACCTCGTCTCTCCCAAACTCCTCTCTCTCCCTTCTTCCCCCGAATGGACACACATTTCAGGAGAGAAAACGTGTCCATCAGGGTCTCTCCATACAGATACAGCGGCCAGCACTGCAGTTGGTGGGCACACCACTACCAGACAGGAGGCAAAACTATTTCATGGCAAATGACCCTCCCCCGAGTGGCAGCTGTGGGCTCACGCGCCCGGGGGAAACTTGCTTCCCCAGGGGGAACTGCTGTGGGTACTGCCGTCAGCCGCATGGGGGCACCTAGGGCCGCAGCCCGGCCCGCGGGCCCTGCCTCTGCTACCGAGGAGGGCGTCCAGAGGCTTGAAGCCAGAGAGGGGCAGGATGCACAGACACAAACCCGACAGACCCGTGAGTTCTCTTCTGCTGTTAATTACACCTCTAGCGCAGGCAGCTGGCAACTTTTTAAGGAAGAGCCGTGAATAATAAAAGGTGAGACAGAAGAAATGGTTTAAGTGATTTGCAAAGCCTCAAGGAGCTGTTTCATATAACATAAAACATGATTTTCTATGAGAAAGTTTTCGTCTTCCTTTTACGCTCAGTTACGAGCAAATAACCTCTGAATTTCCAGGAAGAATTAACTCTGAGAGAGGTACACAGCTCTGGGTGTGGAGAAACTGGTGCACAAAGTCTCAAGGGCTGAGGACTCGGAGGTGCGGCCCAGGGTCTGCTGGGTGGCCGCCTCTCTGAGAGGCTCACCTCATTCTCCAGGGCCCTCCTTCTGACTCAGCCAAGTCACTGCAGAAGGCTGTGAGTGGGGTGGAACCGGGACACGGTCACTGTGACCTTTTGCTTGGTCACAGCAGCCGCACGGGGGGAGGGTGGGTGATGCTGTGCAAGGTGGGGAGACGCCAGTGGTCAGACCTCACCAGGCTGTACATTACCTTTGGCCCCTGTCTTCCTGGGTAGCCCGGCAGTCCTGGGACTCCGAGTTTGCCCTGCAGAAAGAAAGGAGGTGTGTCACTAGCCAGCCGGCCCTCCTTGGAACAGAGAGGAAGCCAGCGAGTTTCGGCAGGCGGACTCGAGCAGGGTGCGGTCTCTACGGCCACCAGAGAGAGCCTGCCTTTCCTCCTGGGAGGGTGTCTCCCCAGAATCCCCACCTGGCTTGGAGCAAGGCCCCTTGAGCAGGATCGGGCACCCCTGCTGAAGCCAACGGGGGAGGCTGATGTGCGCACATGGGAAAGTGCTGTCTACCTGTGGGAGTTTGCTCCATCCTTCTGTCGGAGGGCCCCAGCCTGGGGGCCTGACAGGGTGGAGTGTTTGGGCTACCCGTGAACCATGAACCGGTTCCTTTGCAGGGGCTGGGGAAAGGGTGGGGGAGCGAGACGAGGGGGCGGCCCCCCGCCGGTGTAAGAGCAGCTTTCAGGAGCCCCCACCCCCTGGCTGAGCTGGAGGAGGGAGCACTCCCAGGAGCGAGTGCGGTGGACCAGAAGGCCGGCACCGCACCAGGACGCACACCAGCCCCACCAGGGGCTCTGTCTGCCTGACCCAGGCCATCGGGGGGACTGGTCCCCAGGAAGTCACGTACCTTCTCCCCGGGGGGTCCTAGAGGACCAGGGTCGCCGTTCGGACCTCCTCGACCCTTGGGGCCTTCGGGACCGTCCTCCCCTCGGGGACCAGGTGGGCCGATCTCCCCCTGCAGGTCAGAAGGAGGAGGTGAGGGAGTCGCCCACAGACTCCAGTCCACGGGTCTCCCCCCACCACCTGGGAGTGAGGGGTGGGTGGCAAGTGTCGCTGGGCTGGCTCAAGCAGACAGAGCCCCGTCGCAGCCCCGGGAGACCAGGCGCTGATGAGCAGCCGCAGCCCCTTGGCGCCCACTCTCAGGCCCACGGCCTCCTCTTCCCAGTGCCCTTCAGTTGAGTGCCTCCTGGCTGAACTAGGAGCTCTGAACGGCTACTTCCCCACCAGGCAGGGGGCGGGCGCCGGGGGGAGCCGCTTTCTTCTCCTGAAGCCCCGGGAGGTGCCAGAAGGGCCCAGGAGCCCGGCTGCACTGCAGCCTGAGGGTCAGCACACACGGGAGACCCACAGGCTGTGTCCAGAGACCAACGGGCGAGACGCCGCCTCACCAGCTCTGCCAGGTACAGGTGGGGAGGCCTGAGCCACACCAGGAAGGGGGCCTTGGGGGCAGAGCGAGGGCGGCAGCGGGAGTCCAGCCCTGCCGCAGAGTGCCCGCCCTGCCTCGCCATTTGCGTGGGGCCCTCCTCTGATCCCCGGTGTCCAGGAGCGGCTGCAGGACAGCTGTGCAAACCCCCAGAAACGTGCACCGCAGGAGTAAAGCTGGCTGACGGCTCCCTCTCCTCGGCTCCAAGCTCTCTGCACGAGGAGGACGCTCTGTCCCTAAGAAGTGCTTTGCTCATTCAACCTGAGAATCCTTCCCATGTTTACTGAGCCCTCAGGAAATCAGGAAATGCCAAGCGTCGGCAGAGATTCCTCTCTGGGAGAAATTAGAATGGAAGAGGCCCCCTCCCAGTACCCCCGTCCATCCTCAGCCAGAGGTGAGCCCAGGGCACGGTGTATGACTGGGGTTCGGCTCTGGAAAATGTGTGCCTCACGTTGTTGGAAAGGAAGATAAAGGGGGGTCTCGCCAGCCAGACAGCGAGAGGCCCCTCAGATATGGGAGCCATCACCGTAGAGAAAATTCTAGAAGGGCCGTTTTTGGCAGAAACATCACTGGGACAGGAGTGTGAAATGAATGCCGCTCTTTCCCTCCCCTCCTTTTGACGGAGGCCTGGATCCCATCTGCCTGTCCAGCACGGACCAAGCCACAGGCCCTCTGGCTCTGGAACGGCATCCGCAGGCCTGCTCTGTGGGGGACACTCAGGGCAGCCGGCCACACGGCAGCCCCATTCCCGCTGATGGCGTCCGTCCAGGTGCGGACGCCGCTGCTGCCTCGGCGGGCCCCTCCAGGGGTGCAGGCCTCCGCTCCTTCTGGACTTATTGGGAGGTCTCCAGAGTGTCCCCCAGCATCAGCTGTGTCATCCACCCTCCCATGGGGACACCGCCACTGGTTTCTGCGGGCACCTGCAGCATGGCACAGCTCCCCTGGAGCCGAGGCAAATTAGTCAGTAAAAACCAGCCAGGCTGTCGCAGCTTTTGACAGCCTGGCCTGAGGTCCAGAACACAGGGACCACGGGGGCTCTGGAGAGCAGCTGAAGAGGCGGTTGGGGGCCTAGACTCTAGAAGGGCTGGCCAGCGAGCCCAGGCCCCGGTCAGGGTGCGGCTCTGCTGGTGATGCCCCAGCAGCCTCTGGCGGGACGCAACCCTTCCCGGCGAGCTGGGCCGTTTCTGCAACCCCTTCTTTCCCGGACACCCGTTACACTTCATGATGCAAAAGAACTGCTCTGTAAACCAGGGTTGCTCTCGCTCGGCTGCCCAGTCATGTCTGATTCTTTGTGACCCTGTGGACTGCAGTACTGGCCAGCAAAAACGCCCCCACTGACCCCTGATGGATAGGGCAGGGGACCAGGTGACCCCACAAGCGGGGTTGGGCCAGGTGTCGGCTGCCATAGCTCCAGGCTGAAAGCTGGGGAGGAGCTGGCCTCTGCTGGTGGCCAGGAGCCTCCACGGAGGCCTCACCTCCATCCTGAAAGGCTGCCCTGTGGCCCCTCCCTGCCTCCGACACTCACCCGATCACCCTTGATGCCCATGTCTCCTTTGAAGCCCGGGAAGCCGTCTTCACCCTGAAGGGAACCAGAGGGAGCATCAGTCTGGGGGAGAGAACCCCCGCCCGGCTCCCCCAACCCCAGAGCTTCTGGGCCCCACACCACAGCCGATGCCCTGGGTCAGGACTCTGAGTGCCCGGCCCCGGCCCTCGGGAGCTGTGTCCCTGTTAACCTCTTGCCTTCTGTGGTTCTGGCTGGCTTGCAGTAAGAAGGCTGCAGCCCCGGGGGCCCGGCTTCAGTGGCCCCCCCCGGGCCAGCTGTTGGCACCGCTTTCTTAGAGTCTCTGTCTCGTGTACCCATGACCACAGGCCCAGTAGCGGGTGACGGGTGGATTTGAGGAGGGGGAGATCGACAGAAGACCCCAAAGAGGGGCGGGGCCACTACTGATGGCCTCGCAGGAAGGCCAGGAGGCACTCTCTGCCAGGGACGGGCTCCAGCGGGGCTGGTGGTCAGTGGCCCTCGGTCACCGGGTCCCAAGGCTCACGGGGGAGCAGCACCCCACTGCTGTTGGTGAACTGGGGATTCACACGTCAGTGGCCTGTGGTCACCTTGGCCCCCAGGGCGGCCCTCCCCGGCCCCTGAGGGGGGGCAGGGACACTCACCTTCTCACCCTTGGTGCCCTTCAGACCTCGGATGCCGTCCGCCCCCTGTGCAGAGAGGGAAGGGGAGCAGTCACAGCCCAGGCTGAAAGTCGGCCTGACTCCCAACACTCAGGAGGCTGAGCGCCCTCCCGGACAGCCCTCAGCATCCCGGTCTCAGGGGAGACAGCGGTCCGGGTGCCCAGGGTGCCCCTCCACCCACACCCTGCTCTCTTCCAGAAACACACTCTCTCTCTGGCTTCGGGAGCAGAGGGACCTGAGCCCTGAGCTTGGGCTCCGGAGTCAGGCTGACGGGCTCAGGCCGCGCTCTGTGGCCTTGACGAGGCCCCAGACTTCTGCACACTTGGAAAGTTGGGGTGACGACAGCCCTCGCCCCATCCTTGCTGGGAAGCCCCGGGGTCTGTGCCTGGCACACAGCAGGTGCTCAGTAAACAGAGCTGTGTTCCATCTAGTGGTCTTCAATCTCTGTTACTATTAACACACGATCATAATAGCAGCATTTAATAGCATTAATTACCACTTAGTGACATCAACCACCCCGTCCCTCTCATTGTATCGGCTGAGGACACAGCTCATCCTCGAGCTGAGCAAGGACCGCCAGGGCAGGACCGGTCCGAGCCTGCCAGACAAGGTGAACCGGCTCCATCCCGGGAATGGACTTGGCTGCCCGGCCCGCCTGCTGGCAGGTGCAGAGCCCACCCCGCTGACTGCCCAGGCAGCCTCAGGCCTGCCGCCTGTGGGCCCTGGGAGGGGCCGGGCCTCCCTCAGGGATCCAGCTGAGCCTGTGGCCAGACCTTGTGCTGCCGGCTGCCCTCTTGTGGCAAGAACTCCACTCAGAACCAGCAGCTCTGAGCCTGCTCGCGGAGGCCCTGGAGGGCTGAGCAGAGCTTCGGAGGCCAGAGGGCAGGGTCAGACAGACTCAGAGCGTGGAGTCTGGGCTCGGCCTGTGCCCCGGGCTGCACCGGCCGGGGGCCTGCTCCAGACAGAGGGGAGGCCGGGGACCCTGAAACCCCGATTTCAGGGTGGGAGCTCTGGCATCTGCTCTCCAGCACCTTGCCCAGCAGGCCAGGCAAGCTTCCCTTCCCACGCCCTCCAGGAAGAAGAGGGGAGACAGAATCGGGCAGATCGCTGCTGGACCTGAAGTCCTACAGCCTCATGACCTGCCCAAGGCCTGGGAACGGGGCCAGGGAGACAGAGACCAGGGCTTCCCGGCCTGAGTGCCACTGCCTCGGGGTCTGGATGCTCCTTCTCGCGAGACTACCCGGGCATGTAGCGGGTGGAGCAGCCTCCCAGACCCCTGCCCCTCAGTAGTCCCTGAAGCAGCCCCTCCAAGCCGTGACGGTCAGAAACGTCTCCAGGTGTCCCCGGGGGGAGACTCCGCCCTGGGTGAGACCCCTGGACCAGAACACCCACCACGGCCCTGGTGGCCCAGGGTTCGGGGAGGGGGAGCCAAGGTCACAGGACAGTAGAGGCGCAGGACCCTCAGGGTCTCCGTCTGTGAGGACACGGAGGTGCACAGGGCTTCCCCGGCCTGGAGTGAACTCGCACTGGGGGGCTTTCACCGGCCCCCACAGTCCAGCAGCGGCTCAGCGAGGGGCCATGTGATCTCATAGTTAAGCCCCAGCAGACCCCTGAGGAAGGGGTAAGTCGGGGAGCAACCAGGGGATGCATAAAGGTCAGTGAGGTCAAAGAACTCAGAGGGCCCCTTCCTAGGGAGGAAGGCAGGACTCGGTGGAGAAAAGTGGAGGGCCTCGGTCTCCCAAGGCAGTGCTGACACCTGGGCCTGCCTGCCCCTCTGCGGTCACCACCCTCCGGGCCTCGTCATGCCAGGTGCTCACGGGTGTTCAAGCACACGGGGGTGAGAATCCACTAATCCGAGGAAAACAGTGTCCGGCCTTGCTCTCCCTCCCACCCTCTGCTCGCTAGTCTAGTGTCTCGGATGAATTCTAATCGGGCCGACAAGATAAGAGCATTCTCCGTGAGCATCTCGGAGCATCTCGGAGCAGACACCTTCCCGGCTCACAGCAGCAGCGCCTCACGGCTGGCACAGGCTCTTCGTGTAAACGGAATTTGTGAAATAAACATGCTCAGAGCCCATACAGTCGGCATGGCTGCTAAATCGCTGCCCTTGTAGACTCATCAGGCGGTATGCAGGGCGAGGGCCTGCTTCAGGGAGAGACGCCACCCGTCCAAGGTTCCTGACCTGGGGCATCTCTCTGCCCCTGACCTTGGAACACCTAGACTCAGGGAAATGGGAGTTGGGGTCCCTTGGGGTCAGGATGGGGCACTTGATTAGGATGAGTCCTGACTCCCGTGTGGATTTGAGGGGAGCTGCGGGGAGGTCTCTAAAAAATGAAATCTTGGTCTCTCCTTCCTCCACCCCGCAGGGCAGGTACGCACTCTGATGTGCAAAAAAACGCTCAAAAGCATAAAGGAGCGTGAACAACAGGGGTGGGGACGCCAGAGCTTATGTTTGCACAAGCCCGGCAAGATAAACAAGACAGAGGCTTTCTGCACATACGTGATCCTTCACATCTAAGGACAATTAAAAAGACCCGCCCTGAGCTTTCCTATGGGCGGGAAGCCCAAGACTGAGACTGGGCAGCAGCCCCGCCAGAGAAGGCAGGTCTCTCAGTGGACACACGCCTGGGGGCACGTTGGGGGAGCAGCATCACTGAAGCCCGGACTGCACAGCACAGAGCAGATGCTCGCTCGGGCGAGCAGACAGCCCTGTGTCTGGGGCACTGGGGCTCCGCACCCGTTTAATGAGTTTCCAGGAGCCTTTGGACAGGGTGTGAATAGATGGAGTCCCCCACGGACACACCCCCAAACAGCAAGGTCTGCCCAGACGTTACTGACGGGGACAGACTCTGTCTCCAAGTGCGAATGGTCCAGAAGAAAATGTCCCAAACTTCCCAGGAAAGGGCCCCCAGCTTGTCGCTTGGGCTCAGGACAGCTGCCCTGAGGGACTCCAAGACCAGCAGGCCACTTAACAGGGACCGTAAAAGAGCAAGGGCGAAGGGTGCCCGGGGTCCTGGAGAAGGCCGCCACCGAGCTGCCCACGCTGCCTTAGACACTCTGGGGGCGTGCCCTGCTTCGTGGGAGCCCCTCCCGGCCCCTGGGGCCCCTCCATCACTGGCTCGAGCCCACATGCGAGGAGCCGATCGCCCGGACCAGGGGTGCCCTCGTGTGGGCGGGTGGGAGGTGACAGCACAGGACCCCCAACACGGGCCCCACGGACCTCCAGGAAACCTCCAGGCTGAGACGCTCACCTTGACTCCACGAGGACCCGGGTAGCCGATTGGGCCCTGCGGGCCGGGCGGGCCCTGAAACCAGACAGGAAGGTGTGTTAGCCCCACCTCGGGTGGATGACACAGGTTCACTCCGAGCCACCCCAGGTCCTTCCAGCACAAGCTGGACAGCGGGCCTGCCCCCAGCACACCGCCCTCTCGCCGCTAGCAGAGTGGATGGGTCTCAGGCCAGGCCTGCAGGAGGAGGCATGCGGGCACCGCGCCCAGTTCCACGGGGAAGGGGTCCCGCAGGGGGTCTTCTCAGGATAGATGCGAGCAGGGCAGGGGCCCAGAGCAGAGGGGCCCAGTCCTGCCCATCCTGAGGGAGATGTTGGAGGGGCCGGGGTGCAGCCGGTACCCACCTGCCCTCCCTTCTCTCCCGGAGGGCCTTCTTTGCCAGGGTGCCCCTGTCAGGAAAGAGAAGGCTGGCGTTAGTCAGTGGCCACTAGGAATGCAGGCCTCCCCATAGTGGTCTCCAGTGTGAGGGTCAGAGCCCAGGTCCCTCCTCTTGCTCCCCACAGCGCCTCGGTCACCCCACCCTCTGGCGCCGACCCTCGGTGGCCTCATCTGTTAACATGGGAATGATGTCGGGGTGTGGCAAAGGCAGGGGACGCGCTTCCAGACTCACACACGGGCCCGAGCTCCATGGCACGCCGGGCCCCCGACTCAGCCTGAGCCCAGCCCACGGTAGGTGGAGACAGTGACTGCGAGGCCGTGGGTTCAAGGTCCACCAGCACAACCACACCAGTGGCCAAGCCAGGACAGGGCAGTGGGACCAGACCTCCCGATTCCCCAGCCTCCCAGGTCTTCAGACGTCACCCCAGGTGACACAGACGGGGAGGAAGCTGGGATCAGGGGGAGAATCCCCCCAGAGACTCAGAGCGGGGAATCCAGGAACTGCTCACGGCCCCGTGCTCATGGCCCCCTCTACCCTAGCGCCATCAACCTGTTCTCAGGACCTTCACCTTCTCTGACTTTCAGACCCAAGCTGGTCACTAAGTTCAGGGCCTCTGAGCTCAAGAGCCAAACATGGGTGATAAGAACGGAAATGGAGCGCTCACTGTCGAGAAACAGGATCCTACCCCCAAGGACTCCAGTAAAGAGAAGTCACGTGGTGTGGGGTAAGGATGCTGCAGGGATCCTGATCTAAACCTGGCAACTCCCGAGCCGCTGTGTGACCTTAGGTGCATCGCTCGCCCTCTCTGGCATCCTCTTCCGAGGGTGTATGAGGAGAGTGGGCTGACTACTTCCAGCCCGATCCTTCCAGAGTTCCAGGACCCTACTTGTGGAACACGGCAGCATTGGGGGGACCCGGGTCTCACCCATCTGAACACATGATTCGTGTGTGTTCTTTTTAATTTGCGATCGTCATGAACTGGATTTGATGCCACTGCAGACAGCCTGTGGTGGTGGCCACACAAGGGGGAGAATGTGGAAGTCCCTTTCCTGGGGGGTGGTACCCCGGGAGCCCGTGAGGTCAATCAGGCACTGGTCAGACCACGCCCGCTGCCCGGGCCTGGAGGGGACACGCTGCCCGTCCTCCACCTTCCGGAGACAAGGCTCACAGTCTGCGTCCCAGGCCGGCAGGGCTGCAGCTAAACGTGCCTGGGACGGCGTCCTGCCCCGGGGTTGCCGGAGAAAGGGGAGGCCTCCTCCCCCTGCCACATGGGCTCCTCCTGGGCCTTTCGTACTGTCTCCATCAAACCTAGAATTTCTCTGTGAAGGAATGGAGGTCACGGGCAGCTGTGGTTGGTGAAGGCCAGGCCCCGGACACGAACGAGCATGGACCCACCCGGGGAGCGAGCCGACCCTCCACCTGGCAATGACCTTATTTACATGGCGGCCATAAGGACAGACCTGGGGACTTGCCGAGTGGTCCAGGGGCTAAGAGTCTGCCTTGCAATTCAGGGGACTAAGACCCCACATGTCCTGGGGCAGCTAAGCCTGTGTGTCTCAACTGACCTGATACAGTCAAAAAAAAAAAAAAAAAAAAAACCTCAGAAAAAAACCAGAATAGACCTGATCACAGTATTTTGGAACAGAGTAGGAGGACCGATCATTGCCATGACCACTGTGTTTTGGGGGTACTGGGTTTTCTGGGGGGTATGCTGCACAGCTTTCAGGATCTTAGTTCCCCAGCTGGAGATTGAACCCATGTTCCTGCAGTGGAGGCGCCAAGTCCTAAGCCCTGAACCACCAGGAAAGTCCCCACCACGATTACTGCTGCTGGAAGGGAGGCCAGGCTTCTAAGCCGTGTTCTCAGGACGAGAGCCACTTTGTTGGGGGAGCACCGTGCTCATGCATTTTGAGCATGTGCAAAAGGAAATCCACCCAAGTCAGAGGGGCCAACTTCCCGCCGCGAAAGCCTGGCCGTCTCCACCCTCTTTCCGCTTGCCAACCTCTCCCCAGAATCCTGTAACCAGCAGGATTTTATAATGGAAAAGTAATAAAGCTTAAATTATGTATATTTGATATTTTCTGATTAAAAAAGTAATATATGTTCACTATAGACAAATGGAAAAATAATAAAGCTTATTTGTATTTGATATTTTTCTGATTAAAAAAGTAATATATGTTCATTGTAGATAATTAGGTAAGTGGAAGAGAAAATTAAACCCCTTCATAACCTCACCACGCACAGTAACGGCGGCCAAGGGTGTGATGCAGCTCGGCTAATCTATTTGCTGTGTGTGTTTGCATGCAAAATTGGCATCAGAAGATGTATTTTTAATTTAGTATTATATCAGGAGCGTCTCCTCCTGTCACTGAATACTTGCTGGAATTTGATTCTTCCTGGCTCCGTAATGTTCCCACGAGCCCGTGATTCATTATCCGACCCCTGTTGTGTGTGCCTGCAATGACTTCTGGATGAATCCAGAGCACATCTACCCTGAAACTTCCCGCACTTCTCAGCGACTCTGAAATCTATCTTCCTTTCATGCTTAAACCACACCAAACCAACACAAAGGGGGAGAGGAACAAATCTTCTCTTTAAGGCTGCAACCACGTGACGCATCTGTAGGGAGCGGTTTCACACCCTTGTCTCCTCCTGTGTTGCCTGGCCTGCGGCTCCTCTTTTTATCTTTCACTTTGAGCATCATCACTGTTGGCCTGGCACAACCACAGCCCCCACCCTGTCCTCGGCACACGTTTTAACGTGTGACCATTGACTGGGGGGGAGAAACAGAGAACCTACGAGCGGCGGCCTCCTGACTCCCTGGGCCGGGTGCCCCTTAAAGGCCCCTCTCTCCCCACAGCATCCAAAAGGAAACCAGTGACCCTTCAGGGACTCTAGTCGTCGGAGTTTCAATTCAGAGAGGGGGACTCCAGGTAAAGTCAGGGAATTGGGGGCCGACATGATGCATGCTGATTCTCTTCAGTCGTGTCTAACTCTTGTGACCCCACGGATGTAGCCCACCAAGCCCCTCTGTCCACGGGATTCTCCAGGCAAGAATACCGGAGTGGGTTGCCGTGCCCTCCTCCAGGAGATCCTCCCAGCCCAGGGGATGAACCCGTATCTCCCACATCTCATGCACGGCAGGCGGGCTCTTTCCCACTAGTGCCACCTGGGAAGCCCTCTGACATGATGTGCCCTGGGAAATGCCCACGGACACCCGATACCTCAGACAAAGGAAAAGCAACGACCGGAAGGATGCGCGTCCAGCTGCTCTCAGGGTTTAACCCGTGAGGACGGGCTCGAGGTGCCTTTCACTTGGACATGTTATCCCGTTTCCTAATGTTCCAGAAGAAGGTAGTTTATCATCAGAAAACACAACTAGGTGTCTGAGTGTGTGAGCGCAGATAAAAGCCACGTTACAAAACACTCATCTCTTCGAACCAAACTCAGGTCAGAGACTGAGCCCCCAGAGCGGCTCAAGCAGAAGTGAGACCGCTACCTGCTGGCTCAGATGGCGCGTGACAGGTGACTCACTGGACCGAAGGATTTTCAGAGAGAAAAACAGGATGACCCTGCCCCACATCAACCAATCACCAGCCGGCGGTTGGCAGGCTGAACTTCTCACTTCGTTTCTAATGGCATTATTAACAGAACAAAATAACTGTGTCTGAAATAATTAATTTCGCTAACCATTCTCTAAAACGGGCTCTCTACTTGGCATCAATTAGATAGGCTAAAAATAACCGAGAAACAAAAAGCCCGTTGGCAGCTCGCGTGGAGGCTGGCGGGTGTGGACAGGCCCACGCAGACAGGCCCTCGCCCAGCGTTTGTCACCGTCCAGCCCCCTCCCGCACAGCTTGGCCTCGGACGGGTTTGTCCCTCACTCCCTATTTCCAGGCGGCATCTACTTAGCTCCACAGCTGGTGTGCACACCCCACTTCCCAGTGCGTGATCGCTAAAAATACACCCGGCGCTGGCAACACACGCGGGGGCCCGGAGCCCAGCCCCGCCCTCGTTACAGCTGAAAGTGCGGGGCTCGGCGCGTGAGCGGCTGATGCTCTGGCGCGTGCGCGGCTGATGCTCTGGCGCGTGCAGTTACCGGCGCGGATGGAAAGCCTGTCCAAAACCCAGTAACTCCTGAGCCATCAGACGGGTCTTCATCGAAGGAGCTGGAAGAGGCAACGTGGGCCAGGCACGTCGCCAGCTCCAGAGCTGGGGAGGGGCCGTCTGCCTGCGCTCCCAGCCCCCACCCCTGGGTGGACATGGGCGGGGAGGTGTGAAGGTTGAGGGGGCCAGGGTACTCACCGGGGGTCCGTCAGCACCGGGCATTCCTGGGAGGCCGGGTTTGCCCAGGGGACCCTAGAACAAACCAGAGACTTCATGAGCTAATGCCCCGGGGTGCCCTTGGCTGCCCACCCTCTCCACACACCCCTGAAGTCACTCTTCAATGTATCTGCTCAAAAACCATTTGCTTAAAAAGGCTGCTCAGAGGTGCTGCTCCCACGGGCTCCGCCCAAAGACGGCGGACCCTCTGCTGTGTCCAGGACCTTCGGGTTTGGCTACCTGAACAAGACCACCGCCCACTGGAGACAGGAGCGGGGGCTGTGACGCCCTGAGAACTGCTCCCCAGAGGACGTCCTGGCTGGTGCCAACCCAGTGTTAGGTTTACTGGACACCTGGGGCTGAGCCACAGCCAGGCCAGGGGCCAGGCTGTCTCCGCAGCACCTGGGCTGGAGTGCCCAGCATGTGTTTAGAGTTGGCAAATTTAGCAAAAAGAAGCAAAACAAGGCAAGCAAGAACGAAAGAGGGCCTGTGCGCTCAGCAAGGTCAGTCGTGTCTGACTCCGTGAGCTCACGGACTAAAGCCCGCCAGGCAGGAACCCTGGAGTGGGCTGCCATGCCCTCCTCCAGGGGATCTGCCTGACCCAGGGGTCGAACCCAGGGCTCTTCTGCCTCCTGCATTGGCAGGCGCGTTCTTGACCACTAGCGCCACCTAGGAAGCCCAACAAGATGAGACGCCCAGTTAAATGGATTTCAGACAACAAATTTAACTGAGCATCCCGTATCTGTTTTTCTTCCTGAATCTGGCAACCTTATATCAACACATAACTAAAGGAGGGAGGCAGGCAGGAGGGACACAGGTCCACACCAGAGCCAGGGGCCAGCCCTCCAGGGCCTGGACACTGGCAGGCACCGTGCCTCCCGGGCTGGGATGCACCCCATCGGGAGGCACACCTACGCCCAGCGCAGCCCACCTACCTTTTCTCCTGGAGGCCCAATTGCACCCTGGGGGCCTGGAAGACCCTGGGAAGGAAAGAGCGAGCAGGAAAGGTCATGGATTTCTCGACTCAGAACCCCTCCCCACCGTGCCCCCAGGCCCAGCCCAGCCCAGGTCACCCCCGAGGCCCAGGCCCTGCTGGCCGGCCAGCAGTGCGGGGCGGCGCTCAGAGGCCACTCGGACCCCAGGTGCTGTCCCAGAGCTCCCGCTGCCCGCGAGCCCGCCCCGCTCACTCACCTGGGCACCTGGGTTGCCCTGCTGTCCCGGGGGTCCGGGCTCTCCCTGGGGGCCCTACAGGAAACACAGGCAATCACTTCAGGGGCTGCGGACACAGTGCTCTCGAGCCCAGGCGGGGAGCCAGACCCGGGGCCCCATCTGGTGTAGGCGAGGGCACGGCCACCCAGGGGGGACGCGAGACAGGAGCCACCAGGAGAAAGACTCTATTCAGCTGAAAACCCCCGGGTCACCGAGTCAGCCAACGTCTCCCCTTAGAGGGGACCCACGCGGTGCGTCTCTCTGGTGGACGCTGTCACAGCCCCTGCCCTCGACCAGCTCGGCCGGTGGACGAGGATGCCGTTCCCTCGTGTCTCCCTTCCCTTCTGGGCGGGGCAGCGCCTCAGCCCGTCCTCTCCTGCTGGAGGCCCGCACCCCCGTCCCAGCCCCCTCGTCGGGGCGGCGTGAGTCCCCCTCCCACGCCCTGCGTGGCTGCAACCACCGTGAGGCCGTGGGCGGGGCGGGACCCCCAGACTTACCACGTTGCCTTTGGGGCCTGGTTGACCGTCCATTCCCGTCACACCCTGGGTGGCATCGAAACAGAAAAGAATCAACACAGCTCAACAGGCAAAGCCCACTCAACACGGCTCGGTCCCAGCCCATGAGGTCAGAGGATGGCTCGTTCTTTGTGGGAGGGGTAAGGCTTGACCCCAAATAAATCCTGAGACTGGCTGCAGGTTACTGGGGCTGCTGGGTTCATTGCGTGGGGGCATCCTGAGTTCTCAGACAGCTGGGCGGGGGGCTCGGCCCTGGGAAGCTGCCCCTGGGCAGAGCCCTGCCCCACCACAGGCTGCGGCCTCCCTCGAGGACTGTCCGAGAGGGTCCTGGCTAGGACCCGCAGGGAGGAAACGGGCGTCCCGGGGACTGCTGACGACAGTGGATGTCGTGTGTGGGGAAGGAGGGAGTGAGCCCAGCCGGCCTCCACCTGCAGGCTCTCACCCGCCAGGCCATCCCCCCAGGGCCGGGCACACGGCGGTCATTGTGGGGGGCTGCCCGCAGGACCGTGTGGGCCACAGCTGGGGGCAGGGATGGGGCAGACACGCAGGGGACTTACGGGAGGTCCAGGGGGGCCTGGGGGCCCCTTCGGCCCCAGCAGACCACGCGGCCCCTGCAGAAGGAAAGAGCAAAGAGGGTCAGATTCAGCCTGGAATCCCGGCCCGCTGTCCCCCAACTCAGCGCCCCACTTTCCGGCATCTCTGCTGCCCAGAGAGCGTGGCCACCGCCCCTCCTCGCCAGCTTCCCCTGCTCCCCACCCTGGCTCTCGGCCTGGGCCCTGGGGACCAGGGGCGGGGGGGGCCAGGACGTGTCAGGGCTCAGTCCCCATCCCCGGCCAGTGGGCACTGCCCCACGCCCTCGGGGAGGGTCACAGTGCGGTCACTACCTGTTGTCGTGGCTGCCCCCTCCACCTGGCGCTTGATTTCAAGGGCCCTTAATTCTGACAGAACCTTTCAGACACAGCACAAGAGACACCCTCCCCGCGTTCATTGCCACTTAAATGTTCTTCGCAGTTTTAATACCCAGTCACATAAGTGTTTTCAGGAGTTAACAACTCAGAAGGCATCGCCTAGACCGGGCTTAGAGGAGAGCGCTGGGATGAGCCTCTTTTGCGGCTAAGCAGACACCTGAGGGGTGATTCAGTCCCAGCGAGGGCTGTACGCCAACCTCGGGACCCTCCACCGGCGTCTGCAGTATCTCCCCTCGATTAACCTCGCCAGACGCGTATGACGCGTTGACGTGGGCAACAGAAACGAGAGGCTTGAAAAGTAACGGTGAGAAGAAAGCCGTCAAGGTCCTTTGTCACTGAGAAAACTGCTCCGGTCTCACAGAGTCAGCTTAGGAAAAGGAGCTTTCAGGGCCGGGCAGCGGCACAGGGCCGAGGGCCTCACGTGGAGGTGCAGCGCCAGAGACGTGGCGGGCTCGGGGACCACCCGGGACACCATCCACCAGTGTGCACCCCGGACACCCTCACTGTGGGCCCCGGACACCCCCCATGGACCCTGGACACCCACTGTCACCGACCCCGGACATCACCCCTCACCAGCCCCAGACACTCCCCCACGGACCCTGGACACCCCCATTGTGGACCCCGGACACCCACCATGGACCCTGGATACCCCTCTCATGGGCCCCGGACACCCACTGTCACAGACCCCTGACACCCCCCCTCACGCACACTGCACCCTGCAGCTCTGTCTCTGACTCAGGCTCAGACCGACTGCTCAGCGTTGTCCTGCTCACCTCCCCATATGGCCCCCCATTCTGTTCCCCAGAGTCCCCAGATTCGTCTGTCTCAAGGCTGAGCCCTCTGTAATCTAGGCCCTGAGTCGATACCAGAACATCAATGAGGAACACAGAACCCCACCCGGCCGGTGGACTTACAGGCTCCCCAGGCAGCCCTCTGGGCCCAGCTTCTCCATCGTCACCCTGTGGGGGGAAGAGAGGCAGAGCTTAGGGGCCAGCCACATAGCCTGCACCCCAGAGAGACGCCTTTCCTTCATCTCTGTGGGAGTCTTGGGCCTGGGGCTGCTTCAGCAAATGCCAGAGCTACTACCAGTCCCTGTGCCAGCAGGAAAGGCCCGGTGTGTTCTCCTCCTGGAGAGCGAAAGGTGAGGTCAGGGCTCACAGACCACAGCCCCGGGGAGGGGAAAGCCAGGCAGAAAGCAACACTGGTTACCTGCCAGGTAAAGGGACAGACGAAAGATAAACTGCCGGGCAGAAAGCAGACAGAGACAGGAAGATGATGGATGACAGATACAGATTTAAAGACAGGCAGACAGATGGAAAAATAGGTACACAGATAGATGAGAGATAAACAGATAAGAGATAGGCGATTAATAGCTGACAGATGGATCGATACATACTCGGATGCGCACACAGATGACAGACAGAAAATTTAAAGAGAGATAGTTAAATAGTTAACAAACGGACGATGGATCGAGGGTGGAAAGCCCAGACCCCCAGCGTCCCTCCCTGCTCGGTCCACACACGCCCATCAGTCTGCCCCCACCTCCAGGGCAAGGACAGTCACTTTCGGGGCTCCCTCCGCCTCCCTCCCTCCCTTCCTGCACTCCGCCCCTCGCCTCTGTCTGCCCCTCACTCAGACGCTGAGCTCATCAGCTCCCCCATGACGTCCTTCCAGAGATCACGCCCTGGGGCAACCGGTCAGAGCGCTCAGGATGCCCCCATCCGTCAGCATCAAGGTCCAAGAGCCGTGTCTACTGGAAGGAAGTCAGGTGCCACCCACTGACGGCTGTCCCCCATGCGGGTGCCTGCCGCCAGTGCCCGAGGTCTTCAGAGGAGACGGGCAGCCGGCGCACCCGACACGCAGCGGGATACGTACCCTTTCTCCATCTTCCCCTGGAGGTCCCGGCGGGCCAGACGGGCCAGGGTCTCCCTAGGAAGGCAAGCAGGGTCAGCGCCAGCCCCCCGGGCAGGCGCACATGGCTGTCTCAACCCCCACCCCGTGTCATCTTTCTCTGCTTCCGAGGCTGAAAATCCCACCCCGCTCCCAGGCCTTTCTCAAAGTCACAGAGGACCCGTCTGAAAACACGGTGCCTCCTGGTACGTCAAGGGGCGTGGCTGGCTGGCGGGACACTCCCCCAGGGCTTGGAGACCTGGCGGCGGGTCACTAGAGCGGCACCGAGGACCCACAGGCGCCCAGAACCATCTCTGCGTGAAGCAGGCTGAACCCCAGCCCCACGCTGGCCCCTGAAAGGGCCACCACTCTGCACTGTGAGGGTCAGCGCTGGCCCTCCCGACACCCCGCAGCTTCAGGCCCTGCCCACCACCCGTGCTCTGCACATGCTCCTCGGGGGCCCGGCCTGACCGGGGTCCCCGGGAGCGGTGGAGAGCGCGGGAAAGCATATCTGGCTAAAGCGCTACAGCCGCCTCCCAAGGCAGCACAGGCACGATGGGTGACGCGTGTGCCAAAGCCAACACGTGTGTGGGCGCTTGTGTGTGCACACGTGTGTGCCATACACACACGCATGTGCCTGGGTGTCCAGGATGTGCCGAAACATCAAAGGAGAATTGACAGCATCAGAGAACATGAGTCAGGGAGGACCCGTCCACAGAGCTGCCAGGAGCATCGGCTGGGGACACCCGAGTCGAGTCAGACAAGCGCGGCCGCAGCCCACGCCCCGACCGGCATCACGGGGGAGGCCTTGAGGGGCCGGCCCGCGTCCTGGAGTCAGCCCCCGAAAGGGCAGCTGTCGGGCTTCCCGACGGTGTGGAGGCCCCTGAGAGGAGCGGGCTTCCAGCTGCCTGCTCCCCCTGAGGGATGGACCCCACTGGCCCTTTTGCCGTCAGCGGCGGGGGAGAAACAGGCCCCTGCGGGCTGACCTCACATCCCCAGGATGTCACGTTCACGTCCAGGGCCCCACTCCACGAGGCTCCCTTAGCGACCACCCTGAGATCGAGGGCCCAGACCCCCAGGAAGCCTCAGGCTGCCCCGAAGGGCCCTCAACAGGACCTCTCCCGCGGCCCCCGGACAGCAGACACTCACCCGGTGGCCCTTCTCCCCCGGCAGCCCCGCCAGGCCATCGAAGCCACGGTCACCCTGCATGGAGGAGAGAGGGCAGCTCAGCCCAGGCCCCACGGCCCCTCTGCGGCCCCGGGCTGCGGCCCACACTGCCTCTGCACACCCGGGGCCCCGGCCACCCCCCAGCACACCAGCCACAGCCCTGGGTCCGCACTCCCACCTCTTTCCCCAAAACCCCCCAAGGCCACACAGAGACAAATGGCCCCTGTCCGAGCCGTGGGCAGTCAGGCCTGTCCACGGAGGCCCTGAGACCTCGGACGCTGAGGGCTGCAAGGTCCGTGAGTGTGCGTGCACACGCGGTCACGAGCCTGCCACCTGCCCGTGCCCCTCACCGTGACGCGCCAGGGCCCAGAGCGTCCCACACACCCCGGGTGCGCCTTCTTGTGCGGTGGACAGCTCAGCACCGCTGGCCCGGGGGCACCCTGGCTCCCCGGCCAGCCCTCCTCCCGCCACCCAGGGGGCCTCCTGGAGCCCAGCTGCCCGACTCGCGTGTGTTGCAAACTACACAGGGGAGGCTAGTTTGGCCTTGGATGCCTTGGCTGTTGAAACAAGACAGTAACCTACTGGGGCAGACTCAGGAAGCTTCTCCTCCTTTGTCACCAAAGGCCCCTGAGACCAGGAGGGCTCCAGGTTCACTCAGGACTCACAGGGGGCACCCGGGGGCCCACCCACGCCAGCTACGGGGTGGGCAGGGGCAGCACCCGTGAGAACAGCTGCGGTCCCCACTGTGGGCTCCTCGTACGGCCCTGGACAGACTCTTGCAGGGTGAGGAGGATGGGTACCGAGAACGGGCAGTTCACCCCAGAGTCGAGGACAGAGGGACAGGCACGCCGCAGCTCGGTGCCGGGGGCCATGGGCTGCCCTGGGCTGCAGCCTCCTCAGCGGGGGCAGAGCCTGTCCTCAACACACCTGAGCTCCCCGTGCGCAACGTCTACTTGCTCCCTGCAACCCCGAGGAGCTCGGACACCCCAACCTGAGCAAGAGGACTTCCTGCCCTTGGACTTGAGCCCATGAAACTCACCCGCTGAGCCCTGTCTTCTTGCCCACATGCTGGAGGGGCCGATCCAAACTGGCCCTTCCTGCCCCCGGATGAGTGCCAACACCACATCATCACCGTATTCATCACGGTCGACGACAGGGTGATGCTGACCGTGTGGGCACCAGGGGCGGTGACCGGCACTTACCTTGGGGCCAGTCTGTCCAGGCATCCCTCTTGCTCCGTCACTGCCGGCTCGGCCCTGGAACAGAGCGGGGCAAACTGTCAGCACAAAGGCGCGGCCAGCGTGTGGAGAAGACTGAGGAGGGGCTCCCCGTGACGTCAGACAGAGGGGCCCAAGGTCCCGGAACAGGCTGGCCCAGAGGGCCCAGACCAGGGGTCCCGGCTTGCTGTTCACAGATGCTAGTCTGCCCAAGCCTTATCGTCTTGAACCTCAGAGCGAGCACAACACGATAATCCACCTGAGTGTCCACCGCGAACCACCAAACTCCAGCAGAGCCTAGAAATCTAAAAGGCGGCCCTTCAGAATCGGCCGTCCACCCCTCTGCCTGCGGACCTGGGGCCTTGAGGGGCCAACTCGAGACAGCCATGCCTGACAGACAGGCACCCTGTAACTTCCCTTCTAACTATGGTTAACTCTGGGAGGGAGGCCCCGGACCACTAAGAAACGACTCGTTTTCTGCCCGAGTGCTTTGCAACTAGAGCAGGAACCGGCAGACCAGTGGGCAGCGTTCCCCGCAGAGGTTCATCCACACCAGAAACGCGTATCCCTTTCACTCAGCAGAAACGTTCAGCTGATGGCAAGATCCGCTAGTGAGGGTTTGATGAGGGTTAATTAGGATTTCCCGAGCTTGTGTGGATGCTGCTCATTAATTTATGTTGGGTTAGAAAGGCACGCGCCCCCTGTCAGTCACCGCTGTCACCTGGAGGCAAAGCAGCCCCCTCCACTAATGTGCCAGCCCAGACAGAGGCTGGGGACACAGGGGCGGTACGGGGGCATCTGAGAAGCCACCTGGCCATCTCCCCCCAACAAAGCTGGAGAAATGAGGCTGCCCCAAGGAGGACCACGGGTCATTTTACATACTTGCCCCCAAAGAACCTGGGCAACCGCTTTAATTCAAATGTGGGTTAACAGGGAGCTCAGCTCGGGGCTCTGTGATGACCTGGGGGGACCGGGGGCACTGGGAGGGAGACCGAAGACAGGGGGGCCGCGTGTGTACTTATAGGCGATTCACATCATACAGCGGCAACTGACACGAGAGCGCAAAGCAATCACGCTCCCGTTTAAAGGAACACGTTGAACTGTGTTCAGACGCTCAGGATGGAGGCTAGGGCAGGGGAGCTCGCTGCCGTGGGACGGGACCCACCCGCCCTGGACACAGATGTGCCCTCTGAAGGCAGGGGAGCCTGGCCGGTGAGGCAGCGTCACCACGGCAACCGCAGGGCCGACTCCCACCGCAAATCACTCACCCTTCTCCCAGGCTTTCCTGACGGGCCAGGCGGGCCCTGCACGCCCCGCGGACCCTGTCCGGGATCAGAGGGCAAAGGTCAGTAGTGTATCTGCTTCTCGGAGGACAAAGCAAAGCCTGGTCCCCATGCTCGTCCACCCGGCCGCCCAGCTGCCAGCACGTGGCATCACCCAGACAGGGCGCAGGGTCCGCGGCCCTGAGCGAGGGCGGGATGGAAAGCATCCCACGCAGTCCTGCTCCAGACCCCGCAGCCGCTCCGCATCGCAGAGCGCAGCCCTCTCGCTTCCCTGACCAGAGGCAGCGACAGGGCTCCGTCTTCCCGGAGAGAAGGAGGCTCGGAGTTACGCACCTGAGGCCCCATGTCTCCCGGCTCGCCCTTCAGACCTCCGCTCCCGGGAGGGCCCTGGGGAGACACGTCTGGTTAGGGGGCGCCCAGCACAGGTATACAGGCTGTAGGGGTGGCTGGGGAGGACTGGGGGGTGGGGAGGACCGAGGCTGCCCCCTGGGCAGGGCCCCTGTAGAGCCCAGCCTTGGACACAACCCAAGGGACAAGCAGTATTTTCCTGGTTTGCATCTTGTCCCAGGTTGGAGGCAAACCCTGGACAGGGGCATGGGCGAGACCCCTGAGCTCAGCACACGCCTGCTTCTCTCCAGAATGGATCTGACCACCGTCCGTCATGGCCCAGAGCCCAGGGCCGTGTGTGGACTTCCTTGTGCACCACAGGGCAAGATCGCCAGACGCTACGAGGGCCCCAAACACACCCCAGGGCCAGGGGCCAAGCTCACCCCTTTCTGGGGAACAGAGAGAGGGCCCCATGGGCCTCAGTGCCCTGGCTCCTTGCAAAATGCAAGGGCCATAATCCCCCTGGAGACCCCTCTCACTGGCCCTGGGGTGCCCTGCACACAATGCCCAAGAAGTCGGGCAGGAATCAGGGTCTGCCTCACGCTGAAGTGGTCTGGACAGTAAATAGCTTCAAAAGAAAGAGGCTTGGAGCCCCCGGGGTGGTGAGGCAGAGTCGTGGTCAGTACAAGTACAAGGTTTCCCTGCCTCGAGGGCAGCCCAGGCCTCTGGTACCCAGGGCGCCCCCCTTCCGCAAGATGCCAGTGTGTAAAGTGAGCTCTGACCCGGTGAGCTGGGAGCCTGATGGGCAGGGGCCAGCGAGGGGCACCCACCCCCACACCCCCAAGACGACGTACCATGGGACCCGGTCTCCCAGTGAGGCCCATCGGGCCAGCAGGCCCCCTCAGCGCCAGCTGCAAGGCAAAATGGGACATGCTGAGAAATGGCTGGTTTACCTGTCCTGACAGGTGGGAAGGGGCCGGTATTAGAGGCCAAGGACAGGAGCCTCTCGGGGGGAGGTCACAGGGACCCCCGGACCCTCCTTCTCGGATCCTCTGGGCTCCCGGTGACAAGCACCAATGGGGTGGCAGAGGGTGGGCGGCAGCCGGGTGGGTGCCCGGAGCCTTGGGCTGACCCCTTCCTTCTCCGCACCTGCCCCGCCCTCAGCCCCGCACCAGTACACGGGGCGTGAAACACGGCTGCCCTGGGGGGCTGGGCAGGCATGTGAGAGGCACTTCCAGCGCCTGGACTTTACATCAGGGCACCTTCGGGGTGAGTGAAGTCCTTGCCCCAGCCACGGGGACCCCTCCTGCACCCCTGCCCAGGTGCCTGCTGCCTGCCCGCTGCTGAGGCTCACTCCTGCAGGCTTTCTCAAAGGGCCTCTTCCACACCCATCGTGCCACTGTCTCCTGCACAATGCCATTTCAATTTTGGAAGATTCTGTCTTACGAACTCTTAGGAGCCCATCACCCACTTGGCTTCAGTCAACACACCCACAGATTCAAAGGCCAGCCTGGCCGGCCCGTCAATAAGCCCAGTGGCAGGGGATGGGGTCTGTCGCCCGCTGACTGCATCCATGGCAATTTGCTCCATGGCAACGACTCTGTACCCGCTGCCCTGTAATTCATTATCCACGCGCTCTGATCATTAGCATCTATCTGCGGCAACAGAGCTACATAAATATTGCCAAACGAAGGACTCCTCAGCAGCTCCTTATGACGCCCCATCACCGGCACTCTAAGGGAGGCCCACCCACCCCGCCAGGTGGCATCTGCTCTTGTCGTCGGCAGTCAGCAATCTGGAGCCTTGTCAATCAAAATGAAATTCACTCATTAGCTCATTTGCTGAGAGCAGAGCAGTAACGAGGCTCCTTGGGACCACAGACTGAGCGAGGGGCTGCGGGGCACATGGGGTCTCCCTTGAGGTTCAGGCTCGGCCCAGCCCCATCACAAGGGGCCCCCCAGGAGTACATGGGGTCTCTCCATCCCAGAGCAGGGGGGAGGCAGTAGATGACTGAAGAAGATGGGGTCAGAAGCCAGAGGGGCTCAGTGGCCGTGTCCATATCTGGGAACCTGGACCCTCGGTGTGGACAAGGGGCCCCTGAGAAGCCTCCCTCACTTCTCCTGGTGCTCACTAGGGCCCCCAAATGTGCAGGGATGACTGGACAGCCCCCCGGGGCTCCTGAGTCCTGGGTGAGCACCCCAAGTCAGCACCCCTGCAAGCTGGGCTCCGAGCCGTCCCCCAAGCCCCAGCGCCACTCACCCGGGCCTGCTGCAGGATGGCTTGAGCTTGGGACTCCTGCGCGGAGACCATGGGTCCTTTGGAGCCCGCGTCGCCGCCCCCTCCGAACCGGAACTACAGATGTAAGAGGGGGGTCACTGGGGGTGCATGGCCATGGCTGTCCACTCTGGACCCCTGGGCTGAGGGTGTCCAGTGGCCTCTCAGGTGACAGCAGAGCCTCGGGGAGGCTGGCCAGGCAGCTTCCAGCCCCGGGCCTCCACCTCTTACTACGCCACCCAACTGCCCACACAGGGCTACCCCGTCTCTGCCTGCCAATTCCAGCCCTGGGGATTCCCCACCCCCAGCACCCATGGCATCTCTCCTGAGGCCCCAGAGCCCCCTGCCAATGCCCATCCTGAGGAGCACATGGGCTCAGGGAGAAACGGATGTCAGTCCTGACCCGCCCTCCACACTCGCCCTCCCAGCCTGGGCTCCCCGAGAGGGAGGTGGTCCGGCTCCTCTGCAGACCCCCAAGGTCAGGAGCAGGTGGCGTTCAAGGAGGGACTGGGTGGCTTGGGGGTCTGAGGGAGATGGCAGGTGTGCGGTGATGGAGGCAGACGCCACACAGCTTCTTGCAGAGCTGGGCTCTGCTCCCGCCCTGAACGCCATCAGAGGGGGAGACCCCGACGTTGGTGTCCACCCTGCCGGGCCAGCAGAACACTCCCAGGAGCTATTTCCACAGGATGGCTGGCCCAGGCTGGAGACCATCTGTGGTCAGAGGATTGATTTCCTGAAACCAGTGCAGGGACCCACCCCCATCACTTTGAGCCCCGAGCCCGCCCACCCCAGCGCCGCCCCACAGGTACACTCACAGGCAGCATAAGCATGGTTCCAGGAGGGCCGGGCAGCCCGTCAGCGCCAGGAAGGCCTGGGCGTCCAGGGGGACCCTGCGGACAGAAGGCAGGAGAGTGGGTCAGGGCCTGGGAGGGAGCTGGCCTGGGATGACGTGAGGGGGTGGAGCCAGGGTCTGCAGGAATTGCACTGTTAAGGCGCAGAGCGATGCAGGAACGTGGCACCTGCTGTGCAGACCCCGACCCTGGAGGAGGGGGCTCCACTTCGGGCTGAGGACCAGGAGGGCCGGACCTGAGCAGAGCCAAGGGAAAGAGGCAGAAAGCCTGGAGTCTGCAGTCCAGAGCGGCAGAGGCCACCCCGCAGGAGGCGGGCAGGGGTGAGGTGTCAGACCTTCCATGGCCCCGGGAGCGTCCCTGCTGGGTATTCACCCCAGGCCGGGCAGCCCGAGGACTGTGGTGCTGACGGCTGAGAGGCCAGCTCATCCCCGGGCCAGGGGACCCCTCCGGGCCAGGGGACCCCTCCCCACACCCCCTCGGCTCTGCGGGTGGGGCAGACGCCACACAGGCCGCGTCCATGTATTTGGTCGGACACAAGGGGCCGGCATTTCCAGGGGCCTGGCAGGGACACAAAGCCTCCTGAGCACTTCGAGACCTCACCTCCGCACAGACACCACCTCAGCGCGTACCTGGCTGGTCCCCGACAGCCCCAGCCCCTGGCAGGGCCTCTGACTGATTCTGGCCCCGGTCGGGCCCAGGTGAACGCCACACGGATGTGTGGGTGCTCCTCACTTCATTAGCGTCCAACTCTTTGTGACCCCATGGAGTGTATGTAGCCCTCCAGGCTCCTCTGTCCGTGGGATTCCCCAGGCAAGAATACTGGAGTGGGGTGCCAGTTCCTTCTCCAGGGGAGCTTCCTGACCCAGGGACCGAACCCTCGTCTCTTGTGTCTCCTGCAGTGGCCGACGGGGTCTTTACCACTAGCGCCGCCTGGAAGACCCCTGCAACACGAATAACGTGGCTTCTTGTCGAAAAGGCGTTTTTATCCCTCAGCTTTTCACGGAGGCAGCAGACGCCCAAGCAGCTTGCTGTGGGCGAGGTTTGCGTGCAGACAAGTGCAGCTCGCCCCCTCAGCGAGAGAGACCGCCACCGGCCCACGGCGAGGGTGCTGGTGGAGCCCTCGGAGTCCTGAGCTCCGGCCCAGAGGACCAAGCACGGAGATCCACCCCAGAGGGACTGAGAAGGGCATGCCCGGCCCGGGCCGCACCTCCCACCCGCCCATCTTCTCCTCCACGGTTGTTTTGCTCCAGGGCCGATCCCTGCTCTGGTGAGGTGTGGTAGAACACGGATGTCTGCAAAGCAGAAGCGGACGCTCCCTCTCGTTCCTCCAGGAGTAGCCGGGGATAAAAGCCTGTAGGTGCCCAGGGAGGCCGGGCGCACACGCATGGAACACCCGATGCGAATCACGCCTGTGAGTCCACGGGCCGAGGCGGGGAGGCGGTTCTCCCTCTAAGGAGATGCTCTTGTGTGCGCGTCCGGCAGTCTGTGCCTCCCCTCTGCCGCACGTGGAGGCTGTGCGTGAGCTCAGCCTCACTCCCTCCCATGGCCTCGGAGGTCCCCACACCACGGGCTCGGCAGGGACCGAATCCGTCCTCCTCTGACGCGTGTTTGGGTCCAGTTTTCGTTAGGACACAGGCTGCTTTGATGACACGTCAGGCATCCTTCTTTCACCCTTTTGTTTTTCTTTTTAGCTGAGCCTCGTGGCACGTGGAATCTTCGTTTCCCACACAGGGACGGAGCCTGAGCCCCAGAAGTGAGAGTGTGGAGCCACCACTGGACCACCAGGGGAAATTTGAACCGTCTTTCTTAGGTAGGTTCTCAGAAGTAGAACTGCTGGGTCCAAGGATTTCTGCGGTTCCCCCGGCCCTGACTTTTTATTGCGAACAGGCACAGCTAAATGGTCCTCGCTTGCCATTTTCAAAACAAAAAAATCCCAGAAGATAAAATTTACTTAAAAAAGAAAAACCCAGGGTGTGTTCTGCCAGTCAGTTCTATCCTGACAGCTGCTCCCCACTGAGCTTTATGCCTGTCGCCCTCATGCTTACATTATCAACTACATCGAAGACAAGGCCCAGGAGTATGTGGGTAGACAGACAAAAATCTGGAAACTCCACGAAGAAGAGGTTTGCGAGTGGGAGAAACCCCCCGTTTTAAGGGATCCTCCTAACACCTTAAAATCTGATGTGAGTCCCATGCAACCCTGCGCCTGTACGCTTCATATTCACTGCTGCTCAAAAAAGCTGTCAGCCAAACTCTGCCAGGCCCTGGGGTCTGTGACTCAACGACTCTGTCCCCCAAGCCAAAACAAGGGTCTGCATCCCAGCCACCCCGCGACCCTCCCCTGGACTCGAGCCGAGGACGAGGCCGCTCTGTCCACGGCCTGTGTCTGACTCAGGGCATGATACAGCCACCAGGCTCAGGGCGACGTAAGAAGAGCCGCCGGCCTTTGTGTGTCTTTTGATCAATGCCCTGAGCTGGCCAGGCGGACGCTGTAAAGCTGCGGTGCTGCGGGGCAGGTCACAGGCAGACCAGGTAAAGACACAAGGGCCCTTCCAGGTCAACAGCGGGCTTTTCTGAGGCCGTCCTGGCGTCGCGCCGGTGCAGACAAGAGGGAACAGAGAGCTCAGACACTTTGAAAGCAGCTGCAGACTCCAGCCCCGCGGATCCCAGAACTGGGGGCTCAGCCGCAGGCGGATCGGGCTCATCTCCGGCTGCAGAGCCCAGCTGCAGCCCACAACAAAGAGAGGCAGCGGGGCTGGGCAGGGAGCGCCAGAGACCAGGAGGCTCTTTACGCGGAGATACTTTTGCTTTTGCTCTTCAGAAAGGCCCAGAAAAGGAGAGGGGCCGCATCAACCCTCAGGTCCTCAGGATCGGGGTGGTTCCCTCAGATCCACTCCAGTCTCTGCAGTCGCAGTTTGGGGGAGGCCAGAGGCATTCTTGGTGGTCACTTCCTGATCTAGATCTGAACGCTGGCTACCCCTGCGGCTGGGGCCACAGCCTGGGGGGAAGACGCACCCCTCCCCTAAGGACCCCCACCCCACCGCCCGCCTTGGTCACGCCCTGCAGCAGGAGGGGGCCGGGGAGTCCCAGACGAGCAGTGACATCTGAGCCCAGGAAGCCAGACAGGTCTTCAGGGAGACACTGGGGGTTTCCGCTCCCAGCTTGCCCCCTCTCGGGAGGACCCCACCCCATGTGCTCCCTAATATGAAAAAGGGTTCTTCCGACTTCCAGGGGGGTCAGGGTTAACAAGGAGACTCGGGTGGCCCCAGCTCCATGCTAGTAACGCCTCAGGCCAGCGTGGCAGGGGGTCGACCAGGTCACAGAGAGGACGTGGCCCCGCATGCCCAGCGCAGGCCCGCATCACCACGGCTGTGGCTTCAGAGACTCCTGGCTGTGTAGAGCAGGTGCCCAACCAGGTGTCCCAGGGTGGACGGCTCCGTGAAAGACGTCCTGGGCACACAGGGGCGCTGGGGGGCCAAGCCCCACGCCCAGCCCCCAGGAGACGGGAGATAGTACAATCACCTGCGCACCCGCGGTCACACGCCACAGACCTCCCTACAGGTCTCAGTGGATGCTGCATCTCGGCCAAGTGGCAGGGACCCGGGCTGTGCCCAGCCCCCAGACCTGAGCACAAATCCAGCCAGCGTGCCCAGAGCCCACGCTCTGAAACAGAGAAGCCTACCACAGCCAGAGAGTAGACTCTGCTCTCCACAGCTAGAGAAAAGCCTGCACCGCCAGGGAAAACCAGCACAGCCACGAATACGTCAATAAATAGTAACATTATTTTTAAAAAAGAAGAGCAGCAGAGTCCCAGGATCGGGGCAGGTGGGGCCGGGGCGCGGGGGGCAAGGATCTTCCAGATTCCCCAGCGAGCAGCTCTCTCGTGCAGACGGGCATGTGAGGCCAGGCAGACGATGGCGATGAGAACATGCCACCCCAAAACATGCCATTTCCACAGAGAACTCACAGGCGCAGGGCAAGGCCCCTGCCCTCCCCTGGTCAGCTTAAGAGCAGGACCCACACTTCCCTTTGCGAAGGTGGTGTGAATTCTCCAGCAGCCCCGCCTGAACCAGGATGACAGGAAGTGGGAACACCCCTTATCACTCCAGATGGCCAGTGGGCACTCAGGCGGGTCTGCATAAACAGACCTTCCCGAACCGTCCTTGTCTTCTGTTTGTTTCTGAACCCCCTGACCATGTATTTTGTAATCACTTCTCCAGAGTTTTTGCTTTTTGTTAAAGTGGTATATAACTTCCCAAGTCTAACCACTTCTCAGGGTTTTCACTTCTATATGAAGCCCCTGTACATGTGAAATTAAAAATATTAATGAGATGATTCATCTTTTCTCCTGTTAAGGTCTTTGTTCAGTTTAACTTGCAGGCCCTACGGACAAAGCCTAAGAGGGTGGAGCCCTCTCCTCTCCTCCACAGGGGCCCTGAGGTCACCCTACGGGAGGCAGCGCGGGGTCCTGACTCCGCATCAGCGTTCTTTAACAGCTAAACAGCAGACATGCAGGAGATCCAGGCATTGAGAGGATGCTGGGCTGTGAGCAGGGACGATCCTTGGCAGAGACGTGGGCCCCGAGGGTGGGCAGCGCTCAGCTCCTGGAATCAGCCTGTCCCCCTGGGAAGGGGCCCGGGAGGGCAGAGGGCTGCCCGACTCCAAGAACAGCAAGCTGAAGAGCAGGTGGTCTCTCGCCTAACCCACCCTGCCCCTGTCTCCTGGACCCTGCCTCGAACTCCAGAGAGCTCAGCTCTAAAAGGCCCGGCTTCCACAGCCGGGTGCCCCCGCCCCTCCCACTGTCTCGAGAGCACTTGGATCCTCAGCGCCAGCCCAGGGCCCAGCGCGTGGACACTCGGTGAGCGCGCCAGGTGGACAGGCAGACACGTGAAGCAACACTCAGGCCGAGGGGGTGTGGGCTGCGCTATCCGCGGCCCCGGCAGACGGCGTCTCATCCCACGTCCAAGAGAGACGTCTGCCCACGCTCATGTCGGAGCTTAGTCCCACCCCTGGGTCCATCTGAGGATGGCTCTGTGCGGGACACGGCCGCCACCCCCTCTCACACAGACCTGAGGAGTGAGCTGGGATCGGGATGGCAGTCCCGGGTCCTGGGTGGGGAGGGCGGGCCCCTCACTGTTTGTCTCACCTCTTCAGCTGCAGCTGAAGAGGAAGCGGCATGGATGTGGGGGAGGGCCAGGCATGTCTCCGGCCCCCATGGAGCAAGGGCCCCATAGTCGGGCCCCCAAAGCCGCGGGCTCAGGGAAGCAGCACGGCGAGAGGCCCGCCCTGTGCCCAGGCCAACCCGGCTGCCCTCTCAGGCCACGCAGCCCCATGCTCCTTCTGCGGGCGGCAACATCGCCCCAAAGCCCCGGCACCCGACAGCCAAACACCCCCTCGGAAGCAGACCCCAGCCACCGTCTCCCCAGAACTGTGAGGTCCCTCCTCTGCCCCGGGCCGTGTGCCAGGCGTCTCCCAGGGGCACACATGCTCCCAGGGTCTCTAATCTACAGCTGCACCGGCTTATCAGCTCTGAGTCTGTCTGCGCTCACACCCGTATTCATTAGACCAGCAGGAAAAACGAGGAGGAAAACGTCCAGGTGGACGAGCAGCCACAAGGCTGCAGTACCCCAAATGCCCACGAGGTGGCAGAGCGGAAGGTCAGCGTCCAGGCTCAGCCTGCATCCCCCTGCGCCGCCGGGGACAGACGGTCCCTTTGACCCGGGGCAGGTTCTCCAGCGGCTGGCGCTGGGTTTCTAACCAGGAGGCCGGAGTGAGGGGGAGGACAGCGGGCCCAGGGGGCCCCCGGCGGCCCGAGTCTCCACACTAATGCGCGGCCGCGGGGCCAGCGCCCTGCCCCGCCCCGACCCCGGAGCCCAGGGGTTCACAGCCCAGCTTCCCCTGGTGTGGCCTGATCCCAGCCCAGGGCCAGGCAATGGTCAACCCCTAAAGGTCGGAAGAGAGCGGGCGCAGCAGGGGTGGCGTGAGACGTGACCGGGCCGGGGCACTTTGGGGAAGGACGTAGGTGTGTCCTGCTCACCCACGTGAGGACAAGGCCGGTCCCCAAGCGGGAGGGGACGCCCAGACGAGGCCACAGAGCCCGTGATCCCAGAGACTGCGCTGTGCTTACCCTTTCTCCAGGGTCCCCCACTTGGCCTGTGGGACCCATCGTTCCTGGAGGTCCTGGGAGACCCTAGAATCAAACACGAAATCAGGCAGAGTTAAAGGCGCAGCCACAGGGCGGTGCCCGCCTGCCAGGAGAGGGCGGGGGTGGGCATGGGGAGCGGGGCGAGTGCCCACCCCAGCGCGCCCGCCCCTGATTTCCACCCGGGAGCATTAAGGGGCTTCACTGCACCCCCGAGGACCCCCCCACACAAGTCACGGGGAATGAAACAGGGCACTCACCGCGGGGCCTTCGGGGCCGGGTGGCCCCTCCAGGAGCATGCCCTGGAAGAGACAGGGAGAGCGTCTGAGCTCCTCGGACAGCCTCCCCCATCCCAAAACACGGGCCCGGCCTCCCAACCCCAGCCCCGAGGACAGCTTCCAGGCCAGGTGGCCCGCAGGACCGAGGCCCAGGCCTCCGGGTCTGCACCCTCCGTAAGGGGAAGGGTCTGGAGCGGCAGCCTCTACCGTGGGGCTGTGGTGGGGGCCACAGTGACCGAGCTCTGAGTGCGTCCAGCCCGACGGCAGCCAGCAGGCTTCCCCCAAGGGCAGCTTTCAGAGGACAGAGGGGGCCAGCCCCCAGCCCCAGCGCTGGCCTCCTGTCCCCGGGGGCAGCGCCCAAGCAGGCCCCAGGGACGGCAGCCACGGGGGCCGTGGACCCCAGGCCAAGGGCCCAGTGAGGGCGGAGGCGGCTGCCCAGGGGGTTCAGGGAAGACAAGAGAAGGGGGGCCACAGGCCGAGGCCCCGTCCCCCAGAGAACCCTGGGGGCTGACCGCCCAGACGGCCGTGCTGGGAACCCAGCCCCTCCCTCCTCCAGTGGGAAACGCTCCCTCACCTGCAGCAGCCCCGGGCCAGTGGGAACACGGACCAGCCCACGGACACTCGGATAGCCCCCTCCTCCAGCCCTCCCCCGGCTGAGCCCAGGTCCACGCGTCCTCCAGCCCCCAGGCCTCAGTCAGTGTCTCTCCCCGCACGTGGGACAAGGCCTCCTGCGCCCGTCAGCCTGGGCAGCGGAGGGGAGAGCAGGCCTTGGGTCTCTGCAGACAGAGCTCCCGCCCTCGGGCCTCGGCTCCGACCCCCTTCTCAGCGCGGGCCTCCTCTCTGCCCGACCGGTCAGCACCACGGTCAGGCAGGCCGCAGTGTCCTCGGTGCCCCGTGCCCAAGACACGGGTCTGAGGCAACGCACGGCCTCCCGAGGCGGGGAGGACCTCCAGTCCCAGCAAGGGGCTCGTGTGCTGAGAACATGGTGCCAGTGGGGTCTGCGGTCCTGGGGCAGGGGCTTCTGTACAGCCTTGCTGGGCAGGCTTCAGCCGCATGAAGGGCCTGTGGCCACCGTGGACCCCTGCTCCCCGTGAGGTCCTGGCAGCCGAGACAGGCTGGCCTGGCCCGAGGGCAGGCCTGTTTCCTGCTGCCCGGAAGGAAGCCAGCTCGGGCTGCCTGTCTGGGGCTGATCAGTGCCTCCACCACCCCAGGCTTCCCTGTCTCCTCTGACAGAGGCAGCGGAGGAGGCTCAGAACTGAGCCGGGATTAAGAGAGAGACGGCCCTGGCTGCCGCGCCGTGGACACACCGCCTCTGTTCTCAGGGAGCCGGGCCCCGGCGGGCGGGCTCCCACAGGAGGGCCGCGGGCCTGGGGAGGGCTGGGGGCAGCTGGATGGGTGGGCCCGGCGGAGGGGCACTTTCCCAGGAGTGGGGAAAGGACTGCGGCCAGCATCCCGCCAAGGAGCGCTCCCGAGACACAAAGAGGTGGTCTGCTTGCAGAGGCCCAGGTCCACACCCACCAGGGAGGGGGTCTCAGCCTTAGCGGAGCTCCACACAACTCTTCAGGGAGGTCCGTTTATCTGCTAAGCAGCAGAGCCCAGAAGGTCTTCCTTAAGCCACAGAGGAGGCTAGACGCGCCTGCGATGGGCCTTCACCAGGAGATCCAGGCCACGGGACGAGGAGACGCCGGGTCCCTGAGGACCCAGTGCGCCTAGGGCACCAGGTCTCACTGACCGGAATCCACCCCGCTGGGGGAGTCCTGTCCTTTCAAGGAGCCATAGCTGCTGACCCATGACAGCGGGTACCGGATCTGAGTGGGAAATAGCTCTGGTGGGAAACGTCCCTGAGATGGATGGATGGACAGAGAGGAGCTGGTTCCAAGAGCTCGGTGGACAGCGAGCCACACACTCCGGAGGGGGGTTGCTGGGGCAGGTGGGGGAGAGCAAGCAGCCCCCGACCTTCACGGGCTGGGATGTGTCAAGACCACATCCACCGTCTCCCAGGGCTTGGCCCTCTGTTTATGGGGAGCTAAGACCTGAGGACAGCTGGCGACGCTCCAGGTTGAGATGTTCCAACTGCTTACGTGATGTCCCCAGGGGGACTGGCCTCGCCTCGGGTCACTATGATCAGGCTGGGGGCTGGACAGGAGGGAATGACGCGGCCAGTGCACGTCCAGATGGCCCCCGGACGAGGCTGGACTGGACTTCGTGCAGACATGCTGTCTGTGTTGGACCGCCTCTCTGCTCTCAGCCTGCGTCTCCAGTCAGCCTCTGCGGTGGGGCCTGGCAGCTGGACACCCCGCGCCCCCATCCCCAGCCTCCATCTAGACCTGGACGCTACGGCCCTCGCACAGGGGCAGCCCAGTCCGGGGGACATGAGAACAGGATGCTCTTCTGGACCGAGATGCCAGGCAGGCCCTCCCAGAGTCAGACGTCCTGGTGTCAGCATGCTTCATGTCACTGAGCAAGGGGCTACCTGGCATTGGGCCCCTACCCTGACACCCTGCCCCCTTCCCCTGCACCCCTATCCTTCACCCCAGACAAGCCCTGTCTCCCTTGGACCCTCAGGGACCACTGGAAAGGGGCATCCTGAGTCTGAGAATAGGATGTGGGTGTCCAGTGGCTGCAGCCCGCGGGAGCTGGGAGAGGCCTGGGGATGCGGGGAGCACAGAGCGGGACCATCGCCCAGCCCCTCGTCCTGACACCCCAGCCACGGGCTTCTGGTGCCTCTAAGGGGTCGAGGCTACAAAAGAACCTTCCCAGTTCCATGGGAGGATGGGGGACGCCTCAGTTCTCATGCATGCCAGGGGCCTCGGGATCAGGGGGGCCCTAGAGCCTCCACTGGACTCACATCTTGGGATCAGCCACCAGGAACCGGGTGCTGGCGGCAGAGGTGGCCAGAGCCCCAGGCCCCAGACTGGTGACCATCGAGGGACAGGATGCCGGCCTCCTCCCTCCCGCTTCTGGAGGACGCGGCAGGACTGGACCTGGCAGCCAGACCCTCCCTGCTCCCGCGTCCAGAGCGGCCTCCCAGACCCCAAGGCCAGGACCCCCACATGCGGCTGCAGGGCGCCCCTCCTTCTCCGCTGATCGCGTGGCACCTTGTCCGCCCCAGGTCAGGGCCGGGGCCTCAGGCCACAGGGTGGGCACTGGTGCTCCCAGCCAGGTGCAGCTCCCTGTGGGCAGAGGATGCGGGAGCCCACACTCCCACAATCCCACGAGGGGCACACGGAACTTCTTCCCAAGGTTAAGGCGTTATCAATGGTCATTTTGTTCAACTTGTCCCTGGCCCCGTCGCCAGGCACAGGGCAGTTTTACTGCACGGGAGTTTGGACGTAGAGGTGTTTCACTAAATCCCCTAGAGGGGGCTGAAAAACAAGCTTGCCTGTTTCACCAGCTGCAACACCACGGCTGGGAGGCCTGCATGGAGGGAGAATCGGATCCTCCCCTCCCAGGACCCGCAGCTCCGGCCCCACTCGGCCTGCTAACCCCCTCTGCCTCCCAGGTGGGGGCTCCCTCCCTCCCAGAGCCAAGTCTCTTTCTCGAGGTGGACTGGATGCAAGGTGATGCGCCTGGATCTTGGGCATGTGGCACCAAGGGTCTTGACCCATTTGAATCTCGCAGACACCCTCCCCCGCCAGTCGAAGTCCAGAACCTTCTCCTGCCCAGGGATTTTTCAAAGCCCATACGCAGCACCCACGAGATCACATGGCTCCTCACGGTGGCCCGGGGCACAGAGGTGCAAGGGTCCCCTGGGTGCCCTGGGAGCAGAGTGGGGTCCCCATCCTACCTAACCCACCTCAAGCCCCCAGGATGCACCCCCTGACCCCATCAGTTCCGGAGAAAGAATAAGAAAGCGTCTTACTGGTTCGATGATGGCAGGTTCTCCTTTTTGACCTTTCTCGCCCCGAGGCCCTCCGATCTGGGGTTCATGAGACAAGGGGCGGGGGGGAGGAAGAAGGCACAGATTACACCAAATCCGTATGGCTGAGGAGGCAGGGGGTCCCCACCTGAGGGCCCAGGGAGGCACCCTCTGCGGCCACTCACCCCTTCGTAGACGGTGTCCTGGTTGGCAGGCATGCCTGGCCCGATCTCCGAGGGGGAGATGGTGGGGTCGTAGTACGGGTCATAGTAGCTCTCGTCCAGGTTCTTGATGGTTTCTTCCGTGAACTCTCCCTCTAGGTCGTCCATCCCCTCCTCCGGAGGCGGGGCCGGCTGGGGGGAGGGCAGCCAGGGTCACTGGAAGGATGCCAGGTAACGGGCAGACACAGGCCCCCTGCCTGGGGGCTCGAAGGACTGCGGCTTCCCCAGTCACAGAACACGGGGAGCCTGGGGCTCACTTGCTAGGAGGCACTGTCTCCCTCTCATAAAGGGGAAGCTCACCCCAAACCCCTAGGGCCCCGTGGGAAACCAGGGCTGCACAGGGAGACAAGTCATGCACTTGGGGAACCCCGGCTGTCAGGGGCTCCGCCAGGCCCAGGGTCTTGGGATAAAACGTCTGTAATCCCAGGCCTGTGGCAGAGGGGCCTGAGCCCACAGCAGCCCCGTGTGTGCCCTCTGGCCATCCGGAGCTCAGCATCACACAGTGGCAATTTCCAAGCGTCTGCTATGTGCCCTGGCCATGGATGAAACACCTCCTCTTCAACCTGGAAACAAGGCAACGACCCCAAGGGGTGGGCCTCACGGGCACCAGGTTGTAAGTGAGATCACTGATTTCTTCTGAGACAGGGATATCACCGTCCAAGGTCAGTCACTGGCGGAGATCTCAGGTCAGGTCCTGCCTCGTCTGCTTGTCCAACCCCCTGCTCATGGGCCTGACCCCGTCCCAGGCCACAGACAGGAGCCAGGCTGCCAATACGTGTGACCTCCTCCGTCTCCACATGACCCCTGCGACACCTGGGGGCCGGGGGCCATTCTACCCACAACAGAGGCCCACCCGGTGGGCCGGTGATTCTAGACTCGAGGGGCCCTGGGGAGCATCTAACACGCCGGCTGCCAAGGGCCAGTTGTGGTGGGGAGGGGAACAGGGCAGCCGCCCTGGGGCTGCAAGGTGAGGGGCAGAGAAGGGAGAGCCCGGGGTCCAGCCCCCTCCCCTGGACCGAGCCGGCTCGCAGGGACGCAATTACGTTGGAGCCGTTGGAGGTGAGGACCGTGCTGGTGGGAACTTCGGCCCGGGCGCCCTGGTCCGGGGGCTGGTCGGGGTTCTCGTCAGGGTTCTCGTCCGGGGTCTCGATGCCTTCACCGTAGCCGAAGTCCTCATAAGGGGGGGGCGTATAGTAGTCCTCACTGGGCACGTAGTCATAGTCCCCGATGCCAGGGTCCTCCTCCTTCCCGGGGCCCTCGGTGGTGTCGGGCGCCGAAGGGGCTTCCGTCGGGGGCTGGGTCAGCTCCTGAGAACCGGGAACAGACAGGCAGGGTTGGGAGGTGGCCAGCGTGGCGGGACCAGGTCTCCGGTTTTCTCCGAGGCTGGAGAGGGAGGCAGACCCATCGGCCAGCTGGACCCTGAGGACTGGGGTGCAGGGGCCCCTCAGTCCAGCGGGAGCTGCCCAGCCCAGGGCTGTGCCGTGCACGACTAAACCCGGATCACACACCCAGACAGGAGAACTGTCTCTCACGATTTCTTAGAAAGTAAGAGAACAGGGAATTCCCTGGCAGTCCAGCAGTTAAGCCTTTATGCTGTTACTGCCAAGGGCCTGGGTTCAACCCCTGGTAGGGGAGCTAAGATCCCGCAAGCCATGTGGCAGCCAAAAATAAGAGGAAGAGAAGCTTCCAGACTCTGAGAGCTGGGCTCTCCGTGTCGAAGGGACGGTGTTCCATCATATCCACGTCCCCCCGCATCCCCCACGCCGCGGGAAGCCCTCTGCCCCACACTCCCCATGAGGACAAAGCACACATGGTCCCCTGGTCCCTCTTTCCCTGCCGAGCTCCTCCTCACACCATGCTTGGTCTCTACGTGTCACCAAACGGCCCCCACTTCTTGCCGAGGCCACCTTATCCCCCTCCCCGGACCCAGGGACCAGACCTTGGCCACTCCCCACCCCACCCCACAGCCCCCAGGGACCACTCCCTGATCCTGCACCACAACCCCCAAGGACCAACCCCCAACCCTGCACCATGTCCCCCAAGGACACCTCCACACCCCACACCATGGGCCCCAGGGACCAGACTTCAGTCACCCCCTCCACTCCTCACCATGGCCCCCAGGGACCACCCCCTTGCCTCACACCACGGCCCCCAGGGCCACCCCCCACCCCGCACCACGGCCCCTAGGGACACCCCCAACCTGCACCGCAGCCCCGAGGGACACCCCACACCCCACACCACGGCCCGTAGGGCTACCCCCTACCCTGCACCACAGCCCCAGGGATAACCCCCGCCCCGCACCGCGGCCCCAGGGAGCGGACCTCGGCCGCCTCCGTGGTCCCCCGAGCTGCTCCCGCGGGCGTCCCGGTGGGGGCGGGGTCCTTGCCCACGTCGTCTGTGTCCTCGTAGTAGGGGTACTCGTAGTAGTAGGCGTCTCCTTCGCCATCTCCGTCTGGGTACTGAGCGCAAACGGGGCTCCGTGAGGGGGGCCCCCACCCCGCTGGACACCAGCCCATGTGCCCCTCCCCGCGGGCTCAGCCACAAGGAGCAGACCCCGAAGGCTGTGCCCAGCTGCCGGCCCCACCCTGTGGGCCTGACAGACGCCCCTCCCCCAGCTCCCAGGGAGCAGAGTCAGCCCCACGGGGAGTCCTGGGGAGGAAACAGGGCCTCATGCCCTCTGAAAGGCCCAGATGTCCTGACCTTGAGCACCCGAGGGCCGGGACTGCCGGCCGGACCATGGGCTCTGCCGGCAACGCTGCTGACGCTCAGGAGCCCCCGACCTCTGTGGAAGCCCCAGACCCCACGGGAGGGACTTCATGGAGGTCAACACAGAGGGTTCCGCCCCGTGTCGGGGGACCCTGGGGGTGGCCGGGACGCCTTGGCTGCAGGGACACAGATGGGGGCACTGTCCACCCCCTTCTCAGGATGTGGGAAGATCCCTTGAGGAGGAAACGGCAACCCACTCGGTGTTCTCGCCTGGGAAAATCTCAGGGTCAGAGAAACCCGGCAGGCTCTCGTCCAGAGGGTGGAAAAGAGTCAGACGCGGCTTAGTGGCTGAATCCAAGACACGTCTGAGCCAAGACCCTGGAGCTTCATGGAGCGCCCCTTGTCTCCTGACTGCTCGTAAAAGAAGGGGCACTCAGCAGAGAAATAAACTGCGGGCCTGAGTTTTACTTAAAGGAAACAGGAGTCAGACCTGAGCAGGGAGGGCAGAGGATTTGAAAATGGTGCAAAGAACTGAAAATCAAGTCAGCTGGGGCGTTGCTGGCCTGTAGGGGTGGGTGGACGGGCGGGCTGACCTCGGACGCACGGTCCCGGTCGGCAGATGGCGGCATCAGACACGCTCAGGAGCTCTCGGGACGAGGCTGGCCCTGCTGCTCTGGGGGTCAGCACCCGTCTCAGTGCTGGGATGGCGCTGAGCCCCTCCTGTCCCGCAAGCTCCAGACGGCCCCCGAGGGCGCCTGCGGGGTTTCCGCTCACTCAGCGCCTGTTCCGGTGTTAGGCCGGGCTCCCGCTCTCCTGACCCAGAAACTTGGGTGAAAGGCCCTTGACCAACGTCCTCTGTGACTCAGTCGCTTTGGAGCACGGAGCACTTTGTAAAGCAAGTCAGGGATCCACCTTGTCCCCAGGACCGACTGTCGTCTCACCCAGTGGGTTTACTTGAAACGGGGGTCCTGTGGCCCCTGTGTCCCTCCACCTCGGCCCCTCCCAGAAGGTCTGGCCACAGCCCCCATGAGGACTCACGTATTCATCTGGGTTGGGGTCCTGAGACTGGGGTTTGTCAGGGACGGCCGTGTCACAGTCGGGGCTGTAGTGCTCGCAGTAATCATAAGCCGCCCGGTGGTCCGAGACAAAGAGTAACTGCTGGATGTCTCCCTGGAAGAGGACAAAAGCTCTGAACAGGCAGCACAGAGGGAACCCACTGGGGACGCAGGAGAACTGCCTGACCCCGGAGAGCTGGTCCTCAGGGCCAGACTTCCTGTGGGGGAGCTGCCTCACTCAACCACCCATCCACCCACCCAACCACCCACCCAGCCACCCACCCACCCATCCACACCCCGCCCACCCGCTGACCCATCCCTCTACTCATCACACACCTCATCAGGTGCCCATTGCGGGCCCCGCGCCCCCAGCCCCAGTGTCCAGCTATCTCTGGCGATGTGCACAGATGAACACTCCCCGTTAGCATCACTGACCACAGCCTGGCTGCAGCGCCCCAGGGCAGGATCTACACCCACTCTGCTTCCCTGCCACTGGGGAGAGCATGCTGCAGGTGAGCCGGTAACAGTACCAGCGGGCGGGGGCAGCGAGGGGCCAGAGCCAGTGGGGGGCCCCACCTGCCCACGGCTCAGCGCGCCCTGCCCAGCACCCAGGACAGAGCCTGCTGTCTCCAAACCGACGCATCCCTTGCCTCCTTTGGCAGGCAGAGCCCACCACCGGCCCGCCCTCCTCTCCCCAACCCCCCCACCCCCACTCTTCTCTGATCAGGTGTCAGAGGCTCCCAGCCCTCACTTTAAACTCTCCAGCCGATGAGAACCGTATGACAGAGCAGTGAGTCAAAGCCACAAGTTTTTATTAAACAATATGACTTCTATTTAAAGTCTCATCCAATTCAAAGAAAATATTTTCTCCCTGAAACTGGCAGCTTGACATCTGAACACGTGTGCGCTAAGTTGCTTCAGTCATGTCTGACTCTTTATGACCCTATGGACGTAGCCCCCCAGGGTCCCCTGTCTAGGCAAGAATTCTGAAGTGAGTTGCCATGCTCTCCTCCAGGGCATCTTCCCCACCCAGGGAAGGAACCTGTGTCTCTCGCATCTCCTGCTTTGGAAGGCATGTCCTTTACCACTAGCGTCACCTGGGAATATATGCTCTCCAAATAAAGCTACTGGAAAAAAAAAAAAAAAAAGGGTCAGGGCCTTTGTAGGGGCAGCCGTGACCCCGGGCAGGGGGCGCACCCCTTGACGGAGCAACTGGCACACTCGTCACAGTTCCCGTCTCCCTGGAAAGCCTGGTCCCGTGGCTGCAGATGTGGCCGGGGCATCTCTGTGTCCCAGGGTGCCCGGCCCAGCGCCTGGGCTCCCAGGCCCTGCACAAGTGGGTGAGCAAGGCCAGGGGGTCAGCCGTCCACACCCACACACAGGCCCAGCCTGAGCAGAGACGCTTCCGCTCACCCCAGGCCCTGGGACATTCCTGCTGACCTGGCCCTCAGCCAGGACTGTGCCCATCTTGCCCACCCCCCCCCCCCCCCGGCCGCCGGCGCCCGGGTGACCAGTGGAGGCCGCCCCCGCGTGGAGCCCCCTTCGTTTCCGGCACCCACCCTCCCCTGCAAATGCCCTCACGTGTTGAAAAATCATTTCCCTCGCCAAGTCCTTGGATGGGTTTTCATGCAGGCTTGTTCTGTGGGTGTGCCCCTCAGAGGGCAGGGGCCTACCACTCGCCCCTCGGGGTCTTCAAGGCAGCTCTGACGGAGATGCCAGGGGCCGCCGTCCCCCAGGCCCTTGAGTGCCAGCAGGACAGCCCCCTCCACTGGCCTGCAGCACCCCCTGCCCCTCTCGGCCTCTCCACACGGGCTCCTCAGAGGGGCCCAGGGTCTTCAGCAGGTTTTACATCAGGCTGCCCCGGAAGATGTTAGTTGAGAAGAGTTTACAGGGCCTTCTGAGAAAGTCGAAGCCCCGATGCAGTAAACCTGTCTCACATCACGGGCGGAATCCGACACCAGTGGGGCGGGTCCCCAAATCTGGGGAACGCTGGCCCCATGACAGGGTCCACCCTGTGCCTGGCCACTGGGTGCCCCCCTGGACACATCTCTCCTGAACCTCACCACAGCCCCTGATTACTGATGGGGAGACGGAGTCTGTGGGGGCGATCCAAGACCGCATACCTCCTCGCTCCGTGACTCTGGCGCTGTCTGGCCCTTGACCAGGGCCTGGGCCCCTCATCTGCGATGCTGCGAGCACTCACCAGGGCTCCCCGCTGGGCCACCTCTGCCCCCCTGAAACCCCCGCAGTGACAGGGCGGGGTCCCCTTACTCACACTCACTACCCCCTCCCTGCCATCCCACCCCTGACACAACCATCCCGCAGAGCCCGGGCAACGGTGAGCACCCTGCGCAGTGAGCTACTGACCAAATCCCACCTGCCTGCTCCCCCTTCGGCCTGTGAGCCCCCCACAGCAGCATTTCCCCTGGTTCCCACAGACCTCAGGACCCATGAGGTCAGTGCAGCCCAGCCCAGAGCAGGCAGCTGACCTCCGGGGGGCGCTGGGGCAACACCAGGGAGGCGTGGGGGGCAGGGGGCTGAGACTCTGTCTCCTCCATCAGCAACAGCCCAGCCCAGGCCTGCAGCATGGACGCCCCACCCCACCCTGACCCCCTGCAGAGGCCCAGAGGGGAAGGATTCTGCCCAGTGCCCACCGGGAGCTGCTGCCCCTCCCGTCCCCAGCCCAGCGCCCACGGCCTCCCCTGAGAGTTGGATCTCCTTTCTCTCCCAGCCCCATGGCACAGGTGCACCCTCCAGGGCTCAGGGGCGGGGTCACCCCACACGGGCACAAGTAGGGGCTCCTGAGCCACTGCCCGGCGGTGCCCACTCAGAGCAGCCTGGTCTCCTTGGAGACAAGTGGCATGCCCCACACCTGTGCCAACCGGGTTTCCAGCTCCTGTAAACATTGCGCCCCTTCCAGGCAGCCCTCCACGGGGCAGGCACCCGTCCCACCCACCTCACAGACACGGGTGACACGAGCGTGCACATCTCCGATGCCAGGCCATGCCCTCTAATCTCCCTGTCCAGCTCTAAGTGCCAAGCCCTGCGCTGGGCATGTCACCCACCCAGAGAGGCAGGTGGGCCGTGGCCGTCACGGCCTCCCTCGCGCTGACGACCTCCAGGGCTTTCTCCTTTCACGCACCGTGTTTCTGCCCCACCAGGTCAGTGAAGCTCTGCAGAGGCCCTGGGAGCTTCTGCAGCGGCCCGGCAGTCATCGCGGCCATTCTACGCCCCGCACAGCCCCAAGGCCCAGGGTGGCTCTTGCCCGCCCGTCTTCCGGCCGAAGGCAGGCTAGGCCACCAGCACACACAGGACGTGAGCGTCCCTTGGCTGAGACAGGCATTTTTGCTGAGGGGATCAGTTCTGCCTTTTCCCATAATGAGATTTTATCCAAGCTGTGCCCCTGCTATGAGCTGAGGAAATTGCAAAGTTTCCGTTGGAGAGCTCTACAACCCTGAGGGCGGTGGAGTCGGGCAGCATCTTGGCCCAGACAGGGAGGCCCCGCTCCACGCATCCCCGCTCACTCCCAGCTCCCTCCCTCCCTCCCTCCCTCCCTCCCTGCTGTCTCATCCTGCATCCACCCGCTTCTTCAACAAAAGCCGAGGGGCCGCCTCAGCTGGAGCACTTCACTCTCGCCCAGAGATACGTGATGATCTGAGAGAACAGACGGACGCCTCTTGGCCGAGGCTGCAGCAGGGCTGAGCTGCCCACAGAGCAACAGCGAGAGAGAAGCACTGGCCAGCAGTTCTGGCCACAAGTCTGGCCTGAGCGAAGGCCACCCAGTCCGAGTCTTCTTCCGAGTGAGAGAGGAGCAGCAGGCACACGCGGGTGCACAGGGGTGCACAGGGGTGCACAGGGCGGCAGGCACATGGGGTCCCTGCCCACCCCCAGGCTCCTCCTCAGGGCAGCCTGGCTTTGTCTGACACGTGGGACTGGCCCAGGGGACACAGGGCAGGCAGGGTGCTTCGGCGAGTCACCTCCTGACGTCCTGGGAGACTTTCCATAAGAAAGGCCTCCCGAGTGCCCTCCTCTTGCTCAGGCTCTCCTAGCCCCAAAGTCACCCTTCACATCCTGCTGGGATAGTCTTCATCCTGGGTCACACAATGGAAAAGGAAGGGCCCCAAGCCAGAGGGGCTCTCAGTAATTCTTTCCACGGTTCGGTTCACAGCATCTTTGGAGTGAGAGAATTTGACACCATTCAGGGTGGGCAGTGGTGAAGAAACATTTCCCTGTGGCTGGAAACCACTTCCTACTGCCCCAGGGCCCACCCTGATGCCCACGTCTGTGACCCTCCCCCCTCATGGCCACCGCCGGCTCCAGTCCAGGGCTCACCTGTGCCCCCCACGCCTGGTGCTCCTCACACCTGTGCTGATGCAGGTCCTGGGTGCCTCACCTGAGTCTCCACAAAGGGGCTGGTGCAGGGGCAGCGGGGAATGGTCAAGACCCAGCCTCCTTGAGCCCTGAAACTGGCTGCAGGGACTAAACGGTCAGCTCTGTGAACTCGGGGGGGACATTTCATCCCCAGGCCAGGGCAGGGCAGCAGAAGCAAGGCAGAGCCAGGCTGGCTCACAGGCCCAGCTGACTCCATAAAGGGGAGTCTCATGTCCTCTCCCCACCAGCTACATGATGGTAGCAGCCCAGCCTGGGTGGCACATGAGGAGAGCCAGCCTGTCCTTCTCTTCTCTAGACTCTCAGGGCAGCAAGCCTGTGGGTGTTGGGCTGACCACATGGTGGGGACACACGTGTCATGACAAGCTCCACAGAGGAAGAAGCATGAGCATGGGCACCAGTGACGGAGGGGCAAGGCAGTTAGCACAGGTGCCTGGGCAAAGGAGTCCCCTCCTTGCTGGCTGTGTGGCCTTAAGCACGTCACTGACTCTCTGCAGGCAGCCACAGGTGCATTTGCAGAGGGGTAATAAGACCCATCTCACATCAGTGTCCTGGGGACTAAGAGGATGGAACATGCAGGAAGCCCACAGGACTGGTACCTGATGAGACCTAGACAAAATGGTGACTGTCATCACCTCCATCACTGCCACCATTGTTACCATTATCACCACCACCACCATGACCATCATCACCACCACCCCCACCATCACTATCACCACCACCACCACCATCACCACCACCATCACCACCACCTTCACCACCATCACCACCACCTTCACCACCATCACCATCACCACCATCATCATCACCACCA
>ML660779.1:11029543-11050462 GCA_007570785.1 Antilocapra americana | reverse complement strand
CACCACCACCATCACCACCACCACCACCATCACCACCCCCATCATCACCACCATCACCATCATCACTGAGGTAGGAGACAGTAGGCCTCTGCCCGGACAGCTAGTGTTTGTCAAGTGGCATAAAATGGAGCCTTTGTTCTCACCCAGACACTCCAAAGACAAAGCTAGTGGCAAAGCTAAGCTCTACTAAAGCGAAGAGACAAGGTGTTCACACCTGAGGTCAAGGACAACTTTCCTGTCTGCACCTGCACAGGAAGGCTTCTTGGGGTCAGAAGAGAGGGGCCCACCCCATGATAAGCGTGGACATGCACTCACAGGCCTCTGTGGTGGGATACATCTTAGAAAAATGGTGTGCATGCATCGAGGAGTGGTCTGTGGACCAGTCAGGCCCATGAAGAAAGAAACACGATAACTGGTCAAAGTTAAAGAGGACCCAGGAGGACTGTCCTATATGTGTGATTTACATCGCCTCCATACCACCCTCCTCCTCACTCAGGACTCCAGCAGTCCTCCTCTGGGGTGTGTCTCTGCCTAGTGTATGACTTACTACACACCTCCTCCTTAGAGAGGATGCCCGTACCCTTCCTCTCTGGGTGTGTGTCTCGGCCCTGCTTCTGAGCTAAACAGACTGTTTCTCTGTGTGCTCTCCCATACACTGTGCTGTGTCTCTAATAATAAACTTTGTACCTGTTTTTACATTTTTGCCTCCTTGAAACATTCTTGCTTTCAAACAGGGGCAGGAGCCAAGGCCACCTTCCTTCTAGCTTCTAGTCCCTGGTGGTCTAGTGGCTAGAACCCTTGATTTTCATCCAGCTTACCCAGGGTTAATTCCTGGGCGGGGAACTAAGATCTCTCTTCAGGACTGCTCACTGGTCTCCCTCCAAGATCACCACCACCACCCTGAACACCACCATCACCATCATCTTCATCCTCATCACCACCACCATCACCACCAATACCATCACCACCCTCGTCATCACCACCATCACCATCCTACTATCATCCCCAACACCGCCTTCATCACCACCATTTCCATCATCATCACCACCAGTATCACCATCATCACCAACACCGTCACCACCATCATTACTATCTTCATCACCTCAGTTACCACAATCACCCCCATCTCCATCGTTAACATCATGACCATCACCACCACCTTCACAGTCATCATCACCACCATCACCATCACCACCAGTCCCGGATCTCTGGCAAAGGCTCACCAGCCTCTCCCTCTGAAGGTGGTCAGCTCTGATTATTCATTCTTTCACCCTTTCAACTAGGATTTTTAGCAAGTCTATGATGAGCCTATGGACACAAAGATGAATAAATTGTGCCCTTGGCCTCAAATCTCAAGCTCTCATAGGTTCCTCAGGAGGTGCCCAGGTGACTAAGTGAATAACTCTGCCTAGAGAAGTCGAGGAAGGCATCTTGGAGGTGGTAGCCTCAGGCCTGGGCCCTGGCGAAGGAGGCGGATGGTAAAGATTCCTGGTGAGTGTCCTATTCGTGGTTCTCACTCTGCCAGCACCTCACCTCTGCTTGGATGAGACGCTCCGCCCCAGGCATCAGCTGTGGCTCAGACTCCAGGTCTCAGTTCAGCCCTTCCACCATCCTGCCCTCCACTTCCACGGTGTCACTGGGATGCCACAGCACACCCAAAGTCACTAGTGGGCTGCACTGACTCCTGCGTGCTCTCCATTTGAACGGCCCACACCTATATCGCGCCGTCCCACACCTGCCAGCTGGTTGCTTCAAACCCAAGTGCAGAAATTCACCTTTATTCTCACTGAATCCCGGAAGACAGTCCCAGCCTGAGACACCTCTCTGCATCTCATTCTGTGAACCAGCAGAGTAACCTGGCATCGTCTGTGAGAGGCCCCAGGCGGGGTCTTCCTGCAGACCCTCAGCCATCAGAAGGACTCCCGTGCACAACACATCTCCTCGTGGGGGCCAGCCAGGGGAGTGCAGGCAGGGGTGACTTAGAGGCCACCTCAACTGCAAATGCTCACTGCTGGACATAGGAGGGAGGGTGCGACGGCGTGGCTGACTCACGGAGACAGCCCCCACGTCCCAGTTCCCAAGAAGTGGCCTCAAACACAGCCTCCAGGGAGCACTAACTGCAAACCGAGAGGCTGGGCTCTGCAGGAGGCGGTGGGTGCTCAGGGAAACTAACTTGTGGAATTATCGATTGGCTTGCAAAGTTCTGGGGCTCCAGGGTGCTGAGAGTCACTACAGCGCCCTAGAGTCCTGGCCCGCAGGTCACCGGAGCCATCCTGGGGACCTGCAGGTCGGAGTCTGCTGTAAGCTGCCTGATGCCACCAGGCAGGCCTCCAGCATGGCATCAGCCCAGTCGGGCTGGGACGCAGGCCTGCTGCTCACTGTTTCCATGGAACAAACCTGCAGGCCTCTGCCAGGCTCAGGAGGAGCCCGCTCCCACAGCGCCTGGGCAGAGGAGGGCCTGCTGGAAACACCGAGGGGTCTCCCTGGACCCCTTCCTGCCAGCCTGGGTGGAGATGCCCCCCACCACTGCTAGGATCAATAGATCCTGAGTGCCCGGCGTGACCCAGGCCAGCACCCCCACCCCCAAAATCACTGCGCAACTGAGGGGCAATTCCAGACAAAAGCTCCTTGGCTGGGACGGCCACACATGGCCACACTCCGGCTGGCCTGGGCTCAGCCGTCACACCGCCCCGGCGCCCAGCGGCTCGCTGGCCCCAGCCCACGGGCTGCCAGCCACCTGCCCCAGGCAGGAGTCGTGGCCCCCGCTCACCCAGGGCCCAGCCCCTCCCGGATCTGAGAACCAAAAGACAGAAACGCACCTCCAACTCTCTGTGCACGGTCCTCACTGGCAGGTCAGCTGCCCACTCAAGCCGGGAGCTGTGCACAGGGCTGCCCCCAACCCCATGCAGTCAGGAAGAGACTACCCCTAACCCCTGGGCTCCATGGAGAACTCAGCAACCCAAGAAAGACCTCGATTTGAAACCAAGCAAACATCCACACCCGCAGATGTGTGTTTAATAAACCGCAAGTGCCCTGCAGGCACTGAAGGGAGAGCAGCCCTCCCCATGCTGGCCTGAGCTGCCGGCTGGATAGGGACCCCAGACCAGGGGCCCAAGTCCTTGTCCCCGGAACCTGGGGACAGGGCCTCTCAAGGAAATGGCGTCTTTACAGGTGTACTTAAGTGATGGGTCTAGAGAAGAGATCGGGATGGACTAAGATGGGCCCCGACTCCAGTGACTTGAGTCCCTGCAAGAGGCAGACAGAGGAGAGGAAAGGGCGGTGGGGATGGAGCAGACAGAGGCGTGAGGCTCCCACAGCGGGGTCACCGGGCTTGTGCTTCCTCGGGGGCCCCTGCCTGCCCCCGGGCCACCCCAGGTGGCGCCCCTCCAGACTGTCCGCTTGCTGCTGGGCCGGGCCATGCCCCCTGTCCTCCAGGCTGGAAGGGTCAGGAGGGACCCTCCCTGGAGCCCCCAGGGGGAGGCTGCCCCACTGACTTCAGATCTCTGGCCTCCAGAACTGGCACTTCGTTCACTCCTGTCTCTTTAACAGACCCAACCAAGGGCGCTTGTTTCTGGGATCCAGGAATCAGAGATGGCGAGGTCCTGTCCACGCCAGGAACCAAGAGGAGTCCCCAGGAAGTGGGCAGAGAGGAAACAGAAGGGCTGCTGACCTTGGCTCCCGTGCGCCCCCTGCATCCCCAGGGTCCCCCGCAGGGCGCACGGGAGCTGCTACATGGGGTCTGCGGCGGCAGGGGCTGCTCCTGAGCAAAGCGCAGCAGGACGGGAAGGAGGGAGCACGGACCGGCGTTGGAGCGGCCCTCTGGTGGCCCAACCCAGGACTGAAGCCTGCTGGGACAGCCAGGGGCGGAGGGGCCCCTAGGGGGTCCTGGACCCAAGACTTGGCCCTGGGAGCCTCCGCCCCTCACCCATCTAACGTCCAGGCACACACAGCCTGTGACCCTTGCCATGCAGACCCCGGGCCCTCCTGGGCGCCTCTGAGTGCCAGGGCCTCCCCGGGAGTCGTTGGGGGGCACACGCGGCCACAGCAGCCTGAGCGGGATGAAGAGGTGGGCCCGGCACTCGGGACCTCCTGCAGGGCCGCCTCTGTGCTACCGGGTCTGGCGGGAACGTGGCCTAAGGCAGCCGCTGACGGTCCTGCAGAGTGCTCGTAGGGGCCTCTGACGCTTCGCTCTGAGTCTTGGGGGCTGAGTGTGCAGTGGACCCCAGCATCGACCCTGAACGCCCTGGCCTGTTGTCGGATGGAGCTGCGCCCGGCCTGGCACCAGAGCCCAGATCCTCGCGTTCCCAGGACGGGCCCCCCCAGGCAACCCCACCTGGAGAAACACGCAGGTACCTGGGGGCGGGGATGGCAGCTGGCCTGTGAGCGCCGCCAGCCAGTGGGGCTGGGAGCCCAGAGACAGCCTCTGAAAAGCTCGTGGAGCCGCTCAACCCCTCAGACGCCCTCCCACCTTACCTACGTCTGGCCCTCCGATGTCTGAATGGACTGGAAGGTGAACCCAGACTGGCCCCACCAGCCCCACACTGCACCGCCTCTCACAGAAGGAAAAAGCACACCCTGGGTGACGGCGGCCCTTCTCCAGCAAGACGTCAGGGTTAAACTGACAAGCTATGAGACGGGGGGCAGGGAAGGGCACAGAAAAGCGGCCACCAGCAGACCAGCGGGGCCAGGCCCGTCCACACCCACGGGAGGAGCACGCCCCAGCACAGTGCCCACTGTGTGCCCGACCCAGGAGCCGCCCTCTACCCCGGCCTGCAGTTCCCTGCCACCGCCCCGTCTGCTCTGGAGCCACCAGACCAGTCAGCGTCCTGCACCCCGGTGCCTGGCCAAGTGGCCAGGGACAGGATGTCCCCAGAGGGGCTCAGGGTCACCGGTCACAGCCTTGACCTCGGATACCAATCAACTGCTCCCTCTGCTCTGAGACCCCGATGCCAGATGCCCTTCACGTCAAGGCCGCAAGCTGCGCTCCCGAGAGAAGGATCCCGGGCCGCCTCCGAGAATCGCTGGGGAAGGTGAATCCCAAGAAAGACCATGTCAGTGGAAAAGACAGGCTCCTGGAAAAGGGGCCTCGGGAATTAGGTAAACCACTCGGGCCGTCCAGGAGGCTGGAGGACGGCAGGGGCGCGAAGCCATTCCCTCCCTGCTGGCACCCATGGGGTTTGCAGAAAAAACCTCCAGTTTATAGTCTGTTTGGTCTTGTTGCCCTTGAAATTTTCAACAGCTTAAAAGAGGGTTTGGCTCCTGGCCCAGAACTCACTGGCTCCCCATCCCCCCGGGCAGGTCTCCTTCTCCACATCCCCCTCCCCTTCGAGGCTCACCGGAGAGGAGGGTCCACCCCCAACAGGCCCAGAGCAGCACCAGGCCCTGACGTGCCCCCCATCCCACCCTCTGGAACACTCCCATCCCACCCTGCAGACGCCTCCGTCTGGACCATTGGCCAGCTCCAGGCACACAGGGGAGCCCAGTGGGGTGCAGGGTCCACCAGGTGAGCCCCACGCTTCACAGTCCAGGCCAGGGAGCAGCGCTGGGCAGGCAGAGGGCACCAGGCACGCAGGGAGGGCTGGCTCTGGCAGCTACAGCCCCCTGCCAGCGGCTTGTGCTGGCTCTGCCTGCCAGGAGCCAGGGCTTCCCAGCCCCCACCAGCCAGGGGACTCTGGTGTGCTTGGGGCTTGTGCAGGACGACGGGCACAGAGCAGCCCAGAGCAGGGCCGGGCTCCTGCCAGCACAGCTGGGACCACCAGGGAGGTGCCCTGGCTTGAGATGGTCCTGGTTTCTGTGGTCGGATGGTAGAGAGATGCCGGGAGGCTGGGACCACTGCGCTCGCCCCCTATCGTGACCTCAGGACAGGCTGTGGGCTCTGGGCAACAACAGGTCCGGCCGACCCCACTGCGCTGCAGCTCCGCTGGGTGACCTTCGGTAAGTTACTCAACCTCTCTGGCGCCAGATGACCAAGTGCGGGGAGGGCAGAGCACACGGCGGTGAGCTGTCACGGGGCCCTGCGGGCGGCCCTGCCTGGATTCCCACCCAGGTTTGCCCCCAAAGAAAAGCAGCCGCTTCCCACCGTCTGCCAGATGCACTCGCTCCCCCAGCAGACTCCGGTTTCCGAAAACACAAAGCTTGTTCCTAAGCCCGGGGTGAACACGAGACGTCTTTCTGCACAGGGGGAGCTGTAGGACCGCTCTTGGTGGGCGTCTGAAGAAGGACCCCTGACCTCCCCTGACAGCAAGCCTTCGGGGGGCGGGACAAAGCCTGGGGAGCCCCCGGGGCTCTGCAGTCCCAGGGCACAGGCCCTCTCCAGGAGAAGGGGTGGGATGCGGAGCTCCGGGGAATGCCACCGCAGATGCCAGCAGGCAGCTCCCGAGAACAGCAGGGCTGGGCCAGGTCAGTGAGGTGGGAAAGTGGCAACCCGGGAGCTGGCCCGAGCCCCTTCCTGAGCCACCAAGGCAACCGGAGGGCTGGCCCCACGGGGACTTTGCCCAGGACACGCCCTGGCTGGGGAGGCACCACCCAGGGCCACCTTCCCCAAGGGTCTCTGGGCCCAGGATGGGGAGCCCGTGAGCCCAGGCGGCCCAATCCCGCACAGGCAGGGCCCTCATCTGCAAGGCGCGTGGCCAACCCCTAAGTCACAAGGTGGGACGAGGGACAGCGTGCGACCCCATGCCACGGCAGGGGGGGACCTCAGTCACGGCCGCCACCCCGGTGGGTGCTGACGACGGGCCAGGGCGCTGGCGGGTGTCACTACGGTCCCACGGTGCGGGCATCTTACACCATCACGGGGCACCCTGGGACCCCCAGCATTGGCCCTGCCATGCCCATTGTGCAGATGAGGACCTCGGGCCAGAGTTGGGCTCCAGGCCATCGGCAGGAGAGGAGGCGCCTGAGGCTGCTGTGCACCTCACTCCCCCCGGAGGGCTTTGGAAGGGTTGGGGTGCTGTGTCCCTGGCTACAAGGTGGCCCCGTCAGAGCCTGGCTCACACCAGGGGCAGGCGGGGGTCCCCAGGGTGTGGGGGGTGGCTGCCCTCTGCCCAGCCGCATGCCCAGGCCAGCGGCGGCATCAGGGAGGCCCCCCGGAGGGTGCGATCTGGCTGAGAGCGGGCATTGCACTGTGGGAAGCGCTTGTTTGCCTCGGTCCTGGTGGTCTCCATCCCCTGTTCCCTCTCTCTGGGTAAAGAGGCCTCCGTGGGGCCACACGCACCCCAGGAAAGCCCTGCAACCCCCAAAAGATGCTATAGAGTTCAGCAAGTCGCCGTGTGGAAACAGTGTGAATCACAAAGCCCAGTCTGTGCCAGCGGCCACTTGGCCGTCCACCGAAGTACCAGAACCTTCCGGCACCCCCTGCAGCTCGCAGAGCTTCAGGACCAACGGCTTTTAATGAGGGGAAGTCACCCTCCCCCGGGGAAGAGTGTGGCTGCTGGGAAATGGTTTTCAACGGTGCTGGCTCCTCCTTCTAAGGAGACGCCTCTAGGAACCAAAACGGTTAAAATCGCAAGTGTTGTTACTTGGAGCCTGCCGAAAAGCCAAGAGTTAGATCATCTTTATTTCCAAACACAAGAATAAAGATTCTGTCTCACTTGCCACAAGACACAGAGTGGCTGGGACCCTGAGGACCACCCAGCCAACTTTATCTGTGAAGGAAGGAAAGCGAAACAGTGCCGGGGCCCCTGAGGGCGCCGCCCCTCCGGCTCCCTGGTCTTCAGCAGGAAGGACGGCTGCATTTTCCGCCGCGGACAAGTCCAGCAGCAGGGAGAGGCCGGGCCTATGGGCTGGCTCCCCTCAGTCTGCGGTCAACAGAAGCCTCTGGTGCCTGCAGCCCCTCAGCCTCAGATCGACAGCCACGACCAGGAAGAAGGGCTCCTGGAATTCCGAACCCATTTTTGAGCTACAGTCAAAAATCCTGCCCGGTTACTGAGCAAGACCTCCCCGATGGTCAGAAGGCCAAGCAGAGTAGGAAAACCTGGGCTATCCGATTTGAGATCTGCTTCTTTTGAAAACCATAAACTGTTCTCCCTCTCTAACCATAAACTTGGGTAACCGTGGCAGAAGCATCGGTGGTCCTCGGCCACCCCTCCCCGCACGGGCTCCTTGGGGCAGCAAAGTGGTCACCCGAGACCTCGTGCCTCGTAAACAGAGGAGCTGGGAGCTGAGCCCGCCCTGACCTTTCCAGGGCTCCCTACAGCCCTGGAGTCACGAGAGTCTTGTGCTCGTGGGAAAACAACTCTTCCGGCTCGGAAAAGAAGGAAAGAAGAATTTGGCGTAGGATCCTTTTAAGACAGATAAAGCTTTCCGCTGAATCTTTACAATACGAGACGCACTATCAGCACACGAGAGGGACCAGAAGTTAGACAGATCCAGACGGGGCCCCACAGACAAGCTACGGCTCAGCACGGGAGTTCAAACCCCAGTCGGCTCGCGGACCCGCCTCTGCACTCAGATGTCCAGTGAGAGGAGCAACGGCAGCAGCAGGCACCCAGGCTCCAGGCGCTGGGCAGGCCCCCAAGCCAAGCGCTTCACAGGGAGCCCCCATGAGCCCCCAACTAAGGCAAGGCAACCAGCACCCACATTACAAACGAGACTTGAAGCTTCCCAAAGGCACTTGCTCTACCCAGACCCTGGCACCAGCAGGAAGTCTACACCAGCGAAAACTCAATCCCGGTCTGTGAGACCCCCAAGCCTTGGACACCGGTTCCCCCGGGGGAGCCCTGAAGCCTCCCAGGCCTGGGTGAGGACAGCCCAGCCATCCTGCAGGTCATCCCAGGTCTCTGGGCAAGTGTGATGGGAGCGGAGTCACGCTCAGAGGGTGTGTCATCATTACGCCCCAAATCTGGCAGCGCCAGCCGGACCCAGGAGCCCAGTCCACCCTCCGGTCCACAGGCCACAGCTGCCTTGGGCAGCTGCTCTGCAGAAAAGCAGCCAAGATCAGCAGGACACACAGACCTACCTTCACACTCTGGTCCTCCCCACTCCCCGCTTCCACAGAGGCGGCTGTTCCGATTTTCCTTGTTAATCCACATCTGACCAACTGTGCTCCGTCCACCTTTCCACCTGCTCTGACACCAGGCTGCTATCAAGGCTGACGTATGTCAAGCGCTTGATGGGAGCGGGCAGTGATGCTTTACTGCATTCAATCCCACCCTAAGTTTTGCCACAGTCTACGAAAAAGCTGCATTCACGATCCCACTTTACAGATGGAGAAACTGAGGCTCAAATGTCAAAGCAACCTGCTCAAGGCCGGAAGTCCTGCCCCCCCGGGCCTGCACCAAGACCAGTCCCCATGAGCCTCTCATAGCCATGCACGCGGCCCCAGTAGGAGCCTGTAGAGAGACGAGACCAGAACTGCATCCTCGCCACACGCTCAAAGCCCGAGGCTTGTCCAACCGCCTGCCCATCTCTCCGGGCAGACATCAGTCCTGCCCTTAATAGAAGCATGACGGTCAGCACGCGTCCCTTCCCCCGGCCACCCTGCAGCAGAGCACAGGATACAGGCCACAGATACAGGCCACACAGCGTCAGCTTGGCTGGCCCCAGGCCCCGGGGACAGGACAGGCCTGCCGATGGGGACCACACACAAGCCTGTTTCCTGGGGCATGGGACGGCCCGGCCCCCCACTGACCTCAAACACTTCCTCATCCAGAATCCGGGTGCCGAACACGATGATGCCGTTGACGTCTATGACAGGGTGGTCGCTGCGGGCCAGGAACTTGGTCGTCTTCTTCTTACAGTCCAGGATCAAGGTGACATTCTTCTTGTGGACGCTGAGAGCGATTCTGTGCCACCTGCAAACAGCAGACAGCCCGAGCAGGTGACGGGGGGCGGGTGTCACAAAGTACCGCTTCGAGGGTCTCTGCCCAAAGGCCCCGGAGACGCGGGAGGAAATCTGTTCTCTGCAGAGTCGCTCCAAGCTGAGCCGCTGTGGTCAGGCAGGCGTGGGCACAGGGCTGCCCCGCGCCACACGAGACCCCCTGCGCTCAAGTCAGGTCTCTCGTCTCTGGGATGAGGTCAGCTGTCCGGCCCGGAGCGCAGCCCTGAAACCTGGCTCCGGCCAAGGGCAGGGAGGCCCTGTAGCACTTCCCTATATAGCAGCCCAACCCCCAACGCAAATGCAGGCTGTGGGGAAACGGGATCTGAAGGGAAATGGGGGGACCAACGGACCTACTTGAAACTGTCAGCGAGAAACACAGGACTCGGGTCCTGAGTTCTTGAAGGATCGCAGCGTGTGGCCTCAGGTGTGTGGGCCACGAAATGAGTGATCTCAAAGTATCAGGGTTTAGGGAGGTACCCAATTGAGAGTTCTAGAAAAGCCCGACTTCTCCTTTTTCAATCACTCACTCTCACATCCGTATCTGTGTCCTTGTGTGCGCGCTAAGTCACTTCAGTCGTGTCCAGCTCTTTGCAACCCTATGGACTGTGGCCTGCCAGACCCCTCTGTCCATGGGATTCTCCAGGCAGAGTCCTGGAGGGGGGTGCTGTGCCCTCCTTGTGTCTGTATCCTTAAGGATGTCTCGAATCCTTTCTGGAATAGGTTGGGTGTACCTACACAGTCTCCCACGTCCCTGCAGATACTCCCAGGCTAGCGTTTGATATCGTTAGTGCACTTTATAAGGGCCCACGGAGGCTCTGGGAGAGGAAAGGTCTCCGGGGCCACAGAGGATGAGCTCAGATGGAGACCAGCCCCTGGACCCTAAGCCCAGTGCTCTCCCTGACCTGTGGGCATGCTGACACCGTCCTGCTCTAAATCACATCCTGCTACTAGTCCCTAGTTCCCGGGGGCTTTAGGGGACCCGCCCGACCCTCCGGCAGGAGGGGGAGGGGTTGCTGAGTGGTGCCACTTACTTGCCATCCGACAGGTTGATGCCTCGGAAGAGGGGGTAGTCCTCTGGCCCCGGCTTCCCCGTGTGGTCCTCGTAGAGGAAGACTGGAGAGCGGCCCATCTCCAGGCCGATCTGCTGGATGCCCTGCTCATTGTAGATGGAGACCAGGAAGGCCTGGCTGCCTTTCTTGGCTTTCACAGTGGTTAGGATGGAGAAGTCCTCGGGAAACGCAGATGCTGGAACAGAGGACAGAGATTAGGAGGCAGCTGGGAAGCCCCCAGCCCTGCCCAGCCACACCTCTCTGCAAACAAACCAGCCTGGGGACCCAGAAGCCTCTGCTGTGGATGGTGGTGCACAGACGTTGGTGTCACATCTCCCTGGATCAAACTGCTCCTGCATCCCTTCCTTAACACCACACGGCCAAACCTACCCCTTCAAGGCTCAGTCCAAATACAAACCTGAGTGCTTCTTCCAACTGTGAGCCTTCAGTGCTATCTTCTCACTTCCTAAACCTCAATACCTCTATGTCTAAGCCCTTAGAACTTTCTAGAATGTGAGCTTCCTCCAGGCAGGTGCTATTTCAGACGCACCTTTGACCCTCTGCAGTGCCCAAAGCTGCACCTAGCAGAGCGCGTCTCATTCCACACCCTTTGGAGGGCAGGAGGAGAGAGAAGAAGGGAAGGGAGGCAAGAGGCTGGGGATCACCACTAGAATGGCAGACGTTTTCTGGTTGATACGTGAATCAGAGAAAAGGTAAAATAAGTCAGAAGATGAAGCCCCAGCCCTGTTATGTTGATGGAAGGAAAGTTCCTTACAGCAGGCCAGAAACAGCTTGAGGTCATTCACAGCCAGACCCACGCTGGCCCTGCCCCGCTCGCTCCAGAGGCCTGCACACACACCCCTCACGCCCAGCGTCACGGACGAGGCAGGAGCCCTGGCCCCCTCCTCCTGTCCATCCTGGTGGTGGGTCAGTGGTGGTCCCTGTGCAGTCTGCGATTCCCCTGAGAGCGAGGGCCTGGGGCTGGGCTAATCAATGCATGGCCAGGAAGGCTCAGCACAAGTCAGCACGCACCTCAGAACCAGGGGAGATGAGCGGGCCCAGAGGAGCGTCAGCGGGGACACCGGCCCGGGAAGGACCAGGCCCTGAGGCTGACACCACTTCTTGCCCGGCACGCCGCAGAGGGCTGGAGCCGGCCCGGGTCCTGGGTAAGGACACAGCCCCTCAACGACCCACCCCTCCTCTAGAACTATCACAAGGTCAACCAGATGGCCCGGGTGCCTGAGCTGGGACCAATGAGGAGGGCTTCCCTGGTGGCTCAGATGGGAAGAATCTGCCTGCTACTCAGGAGACCCAGGTTCGATCCCTGGGTCGGGAAGATCCCCTGGAGAAGGGCATGGCAACCCACTCCAGTATTCTTGCCTGGAGAATCCCATGGACAGAGGAGCCTGCTGGGCTCCAGTCCACGGTGTTGCAAAGAGTCAGAATTGACTGCGCAACTGACACGTCCATGTCCAGCGAGGAAGCTGTCCGTGGGCGCCCTCTGCTGACGGAACTGCCACACAACCGGGCCCCTGTGGGCGAGCCCCGCCAACGCCCTGCTGGGGGCAGGGGGCTGCCAAGGAGATCCCCGCCCCCGCGGCCCCTGAGGACAAGGGTGGATGCGTCTCTCTAGGCGGAGGGTAAGAGGGGTCACGGCAGCTTCGGGCACAGAAGCCAAACCCCAAAGGCCAGCAGTCATGTGAGCTCTCAAGGCTGTGATGGAGGGCAGGTGGGGAACGGCCATCCCGTGGGCCCCAAAGCTCAGGCTAAGGTGCGGATGCAGGAAGGCGTGCGGCTCACAGCCCAGGATCAGGCCCTGTTGTTGAGAGGCTGCAAGTTGGGGTCTGTTTGCTGTGCTCGTCGCCACGGCCCCACCCATCCCCAGGCGGGGAGAGAGGGGTGGGTTTGACCGGTGGTGTTAGAGAAAGGCTGCAGGAAGAGTTTGATCAAGGGGCAGGTATGCAGGGAACGTCTGTGCACCACCATACCCAGCCAGGGTCACCAGGCCCAAGTGGAGGGGGGTGGTCAGCAAGGTCCCCTGAAGGAAGGCTGGCTTCATTAAGGAGCAGACTCAGGCTGCCCTTCTGTGCACGAGCAGCCATTTGAAAAGAGGTCTGTGGTGGCCACTGCCAGCACCACTGTCCTCCAAATGTGAGGTGTGGCGGGGGATCAGAGACCCGGCCTGAATGAACCGCAGGACGGGGGAGGGGGCTGCACGCAGGCCCCAGAGCGAGACCCCGCCAGGACCTCGGTGGGCCCTTTGGTCTCCGGGCACGAGCAGGCACTTCAAGGGCCCGGGGTAGCATCTGACCCCAAGCATCTCAGAGGTCCCCGCTCACATCCAGGATGGACAACGGTCACCCTCTGAGTCCATGACCCCCGCTCTCACCTCAAAGGTCAGCCTGCCTCCTATACCACCCCATGGTGACTCCACGCCACTGACATCACCCTCCTGCCTCAGGTAGAGAAAGACGGGCAATGGGAGGACCCCCCCCACCTCAATCAGGGCACGCAGCCCAGGACCACGGATGCCTTCACTCCCAGCTCTTTAAGATGCTGTCTACTGATGCTGAAACCGCTTCTGTAACACGTGCTCTCAGCTCAGATAACCTGAAAGGATGAATTACGTCTAACATTCATCCGTCTCCTGGCAAAATAACAATGGATGTATCGTCACTTCGGAGACGGTCCATTCTCATCTCCGCATGAGCAGGACACTGGCGTGCTTTGTGATCTACCTTGTTGGAGAAGCTCTCCTGCTGCCCAGTGCTTCGTATTTTATCCGCAGAGAAAAGTCGAAATGGAGCGGTAGTCTTGGTGAGAGGCCCTGACTTCCGCAGATCACCTCCTGTTCACTTGGGCCGAAGCCCAAAGGCACTGGAACAGGTTGGGTAGACCGTAGGCGCTTAATAAATGCAGGTGCCATTAAACTGAACCCTATGAGGCCAACAGTGGCTGGCCCTACAGTTTCACATTCTGGGGGACACAGGCTGAGTCTGGAGCCCAGCCCGTTGTGGAGGGAAGGCCCGGCGGGATGGGGGCCATGGGGGAGAGGACAGCATTATGCCTGGTCTTCCTCCAGATCTTGGGCAGGGAGAAAGTCTCGGGGCCCCGAGGTGATCAGAGGGAGGCTGAAAGGGGGAGTGGCCCCCACACCCATGCACGAGCACAGGGCAGGGGGCCGGGCAACCATGGGCAGGCTGCCTCATCTGGATGCCTTCAGAGAGGGCAGCTGGACCTGGCGAAGGCAGCTGGCCAGTGGCTCAGGGGATGCAGGGGCACCCTGCCAGTGGCTGGGCCGCCCCCTGGGACACACCTGCCTGCTGCACTCCAGGAGGGCCTGTGACGGCTTCTGGCAGGGTCTCAGGCCAGCTTTACCTTGATGTGAGGTCCCCCCACCACCCACTGCAGGCGGTGAGGGTGACCAGGCCCAGGACCCCCCGGCCCACTGCCCCGGCAAGCTGGGCAGCCCCCTCTGGCTGGTTGGTGGCACCCGGTCCCCGCAGAGACCACATGCTCGGGTTTGATTCAGTCCCTGTGGCTCTGTTCAGATGGGGTCAGGAGACCCAGCATCGCCTGGCATGGTCTCACTCCTGGTCCTGCTGATTCAGAACCCAGACTACAGGCTGCAAGCAAGACTAGAAGAAAATCCTCCTCAGATCAGGGAGGAGTGCTAGCGCTCTCCTCGCTGGCAGGAGCAGAGAACACCACGCTGCTGCCCTTCACCTGCTGGGAAGGGGGCTGGGCCTCTGAGGAAGCCGGTCTGTGACCCCGGACGTCCTGGGAGACAGCCTGGATGCAGGCAGGGGCACAGCACTGGAGGACAGGTGAGCGGGCAAGGCTGGTGTGGGCGGCTCTGGGGGATAACTGGCGTCGGGGCTGGGGAAGGGGGACAGGGCCCCCAGAGGACCCCAAACCTTACACAAGAGAGGGTCTGACAGAAGAAAGGATGGGGAGGCTGGGCATGGTCATCACCCCCGGGCTGCAGAAATGATCCCCGGGAAATATCCGCTTAAACCATCCCAAAGGAGCGGCCAGTTTCACCTGGCGTTAAGAAGGCGATCATTACATGCAGACCCATTAGACTCCATGAGCGAATTATGCCTAGGAGGCCCTGTAACAGCCTTTTAAACTCTTTCAGCATCTAATGAAGATCCTAATTTGAGAGTCTGGGGAAAATGTGGGCTTAAAAGAAATTCCCTATCTGGCTGTTCCGGAGTTCATACTAGATCTCCAGTAACTGGCCTGTATCCTGAGACCCTCTGACGTCACTCACCACAAGGGAACGTGGCAAGGGGGGGCAGGGATAAAGGACACCAAGTCCGGTGAGGTGGCTGTGACCCTGAACTGGGTGACAGGGATCATATTAAACTACCTGCCAGCAAAGGGACTACAGACGACCTCGGGGCAGGACACCTTAGGAGATGACCACACCACCCACACGTCAGCAGTGGGCGTCTGCTCCAAAGCACAGGGACCATGGTCCAGGGCCAGCAGCTCTCCCAAGACTCCCTTGCCCCTAGCCCCTCAGCCCCCCAGGAGGGGAATTCTAAACTGAGGACTCGGGGCAGGACAGCAGACAGCTTCTGGGGGATTCTGAGAACACGCCGGCCCCGAAATGATAAGAAAGGCTTTTCGGACATGCGGCAGAGTGACATCCCCGAGGTTCTTTGCAGCGAGTGCCCCGTGGGGCCCTGGTGAGCCCTGTCTGCAGTGATGCTCAGACACTCTGGAGGAGGGACGTCTGGCACCCCAAAGTGGTCAAGGGGGGGCGCTCCGTAAGACACAGTGAAGGGCCTTGGGGCCCCTGAAGCTCACTGGCCCAAATGCCGTTCCTGGAAAGGAACCCAGCCTCTCTTGCAGAGACCAACTCCTAAGAGTCCCTGTGGATTTAAAAAGAGGCTGAGAAAACACGGGCGTGAAGCAAGAGTGAAAGGGCCAGAGGAAGCCAACGCAGCCCTGAAAGGGCACGTCCTCCCGGAACCCCACGGGCACGTGACTGACAGACCCCACTGCCGGCGGAAGGATCAAGGGCCACGAGGCAGGCCGTCCCCGGGAAGGGGCCGCACACGCTTGAGGGTTACGGACCATCACTGGGGCGAGTGCATCCGCCCGGGGTCCCCGGGCCCTCTCTGATCTCTGTAGGGAAGAAGAGCTCCTTTGGGGTGGGGGGAGAGGCTATCAGCCACGGGCCTGGTCAGCCGGTCCAGACAGGCCTCGAGGCCAGCGGGGCGCGGGGGCCTCGCAGCGGCCATCACTCCCTCTCTGGGCTCGTAACTAACAGCAGCGATGTGACACTTGGCAACCGATTCTCATTAAAAGCCTGCGCTCTCTTGCTGGGAGCTCTGACGTGTGATGTGTGTGTCTCTTAATGTCCTCACCCCCAATTAAACTTCAATCTGGAAGCGTTTCCTTTCCCCTGACCCTGGGGTTTCGGAACCCCGCCCCCCGGGAACCAGGCATCTAAGTGTTGCTTTCATTATGCTGACATCAAACGGGGCTCCTTCCCGCCTCCCCTCCCGGCTCCCGGTGCTGTTTGGCTGGGGGCGGGAAGCGAAGCCACACCTCCGCTAGGCACACACGCTGTCTCTTACCAGGGTACAGCTGCTTGGTGGGCGCGCTGAGCTGGGCATCTTTCGTGACTCTGTAGGCGACATCAGGGCCTTTGGAAGATCGCCGCGCTGCACAGAAGCCTGTGGTCTTGGTTATTCCATCAGGCAGGTTGTGAAAATCTAGAACCTTCAGGAGATCTGCTGGCTGAGCTGGAAGGACAAAGCGGAGGTGATGAGTTAGCCACGGGCAGGAAGGACGCACCCGAGGGTGCAGATGAGCTGGAAACCAATCCTCGGCCCCTCCCTCTGTCCGCTCCAGGACCACCTCTGACCCTAAGAGGCTGAGGGATCAGCTCGGAAATCGGCGCTCTCAGGGGCAGGACACCTCCTTTGCGGAAACGCACATGGCGAGCTCCCACCCCGGTCCTTGCAGGCTGCCACCCCCGGGGCGAACCCTCTCTTGCTTGGCACTCAGGTTGCTCTTTTTCCCGCCAAGTGCCGCACCAGCCCCGGACTCCCAGACGCCTCTTCTCATTAGCCTCACAGGAAACCCACCCGAAACAGAAGCTGGAAGGCGGTGTTGGCTCCCACGGCTGATGGACGCGGCTTTACCCAGGGCGGTCCCACGACATGGGAGTGATTGACTGCCCATGACATCTCCTACGTAATTGCCAAGCGTGGACCCCACCCCCGGGTGCCACTGAGGACAGCGGGCAGGCTCCTGGCACATCTCATTCCCCATCCTTATCCAACTGAAATGCAGTTTTCCCATAACCATTTGCAGAAATAGTCTCCATTCGCTCCCAGAAGGCCCATGTCTACAGGGCAAGACAGCACCAAACCAAGAGCAGCAGAGGGCGGGCCCCTGCATCCCCTCCGGAAAGTTCCCGACCTCCCTCCCCTGCTCTGCACAGAAGGGAGCGGCCCCGAGGATGGTGGAGAAGCTGGCCTCCTGGTGAGCTTGACCGTGTGCCTGCGCACCTCTGACCCACATCGCAAAGACCCCAGACCTCAGGCGGTGAGGACCACAGGCTTGGGATGCACACGGCCCCTGCCCTAAACAAGGCCTTGGATGGACAGTGCAGCTCGTGTTACTACGGACAAGACGCCCTGGGACTCCAGGCAGAGGAAGTGAACTCAAATTCAGAGTCGCCGTGACAGGTCACGGCGTGCGGCCAGGGCGCCGCCCTGGGCTTCTTGGGAGCTGTGGCGCGGGAGCCACCTGTCCGTGTGCGTGTGGGCGGCGCTGCCATGCCCCCTCCTGGGTCTCCTTGGCCAATCAGAGCACAGCACCACCCTGTCCTTGTGTGTGTGGGCGGTGCCGCCACACCCCCTTCTGGGTCTTCCTGGCCAATCAGAGCACAGCACCACCCTGTCCGTGTGCGTGTGGGCGGTGCTGCCACGCCCCCTCCTCTGGGACCCTGGTCTCCCTGGCCAATCAGCACAGCACAACCCTGTCCCAGGTGCTGCACCCAGGGGTGGGCATGTGACTGGCCCAGGCCGAGGAAGCTCTATCCTGAGGCCTCTTCCTTTCCGATCTGTGGGCTTCACACTTGGGTGACGAGCCTGCAGCCCCAGGTGGCCTTCCCTGGGCGTGGGAGGAGGGCCTGCCTACAGAGGTGGACACACAGATTTCTGCTGCACAGCTCCGGCTCCTGGATCAAGCTGTACCTGAAGAAGAGCCGTCTTACACAAACCAATACGCTGTCATCACGCGTGTGCCAATTTGGGTTAGACGCTGACACTTCTGACACTTGCTGCAAAGGCCACACTCACTGCTGGGTGTGACAGCAAGGCTGACACAAGCGGGCCCCTGGGGCCTCTGGGCCTCCCCGGCTCACTGGCTCTCCTCCCCAGGGGGTCCTTACATGCCTGAGACTCGCTCAAGATGCAAGTTCCCCCTTTTAACAAGTGTGGAAGCTTTGGAGGTGAGAAAGGACCATCAGGGCTGAATCCTCCCTCGCCGAGCTCCGAGCCTTCCTGCAGCCAGCTGCTACATGTGGAGCCCAGCGCAGCCATCGGGGACAGGGGGCGGGAGTTCCATGCAGCCTCGCTGCTGGTCCGGGCAAGTCCCTAACAAGAGAACCACCCAGATGGGGCCTACACAGGGAGCCGGAGCCAGGCAGGGTGTTCAAGGGTGGGTGTGGTGGACGGTGCCAGAGGCAGGTGCAGATGATGCCCTGCAGACCACCCCCCGTGAGGCTCTGGGGGTCGAGGGAGGTGGCAGGCTGGGGAGGCTCCTGGGGGGCCAGGGTGGGCCCTCGTCACTAAGCACACCACCCCAACCCATCCACCGTGCCCTGCAAGGCACCACGCTACCCCGATTCCACAGTTCTGAGGGCCCCTGTCCCAACAGTGTCATTTCTACAGCTCGGCTTTGCCACAGACCTCTGCCCTTGAATCAGGGGACCAGAAACCAGGGGGATGAGATTCCCCACCCCTGCAGAGGGAGGGGTGTGGTGGGGACCCAAGACACCCTGATGCAGGCAGGCGTCCTCTGTGAAGAGAGCTGCTGTTCCCGAGCCTACCCAGGCGTCTGCCCACCACGGGGGGTGGGTCCTCCCTGGCACCTGTCCGCTCGACCCCAGACGCAGAGCCAGGCTGGCCAGGAGTGGGTGCCCAGCACAGCCCCAGCCTGGCCTCCGCCCGTGGGAAGACACAGCCACGCCAGCTGCTGGCTCACCTGCCCTGAGATGGAGCCGAGCCCTGGCTCATCTCTGAGACTCAGCTCCAAGGTCGGCTGCAGCCAGAGGGCATCGCAGGCCCAGGCTGGTGCCGGGACTCACACCCTGACAGCCGTAATGATGGTCTTCCCAGATGCATGGGCTCTCAGACCTGCCTCTTCCACGGCCGGCGGGGAAAACGGTTTTCCAGAAGCCTTCCGGGCCATGTTTATGGACCTCTGTGGCAACATGCTGAAAAAGCCACCCCTCCGGCCTGTGCCAGAGCTCTACAGGCATTTTTCTCACTGCCTCAAAGGTGTGGCGAGGGCCCAGGAGACTCCAGTAGGACCAGCCCCCCTGCACTCTTCTCCCTGCTGAGGCCAAAGCCCCCTCTCTACCCGGCAGCCTCAGCATCTCTATCAGGGTGAGGGTTCTGCTGGGAGACAGTGCCACCTTGGGGACAGATGGGCGTGGGCTCAAGTCCAGCATCACCCACTGGGGAGGTGATCTCGGGGCCACGGCCTCTCTCGAGGCCAATGAGAAAAGTGACAGCAGCAAAGAGCCCAGCCCAGTTCCCGAGACCCGTGCGCTCCACACCTAGAGCCCTCCTCCCGGCTCCTGCCTCCGAGTAGAGAATGTCTGGTGGGCTGACATCACCGTGCGTCTGGTGGTTCAGGAAAGACAAAAGGAACTGGCTGTGCGGCCTGATTCAGGGACCCCTCTACACCTGAGAACCAGGAGTGATGCGAACAGGGCAGCTCGGGGAAAGCAGACCTGGGTGGCGTCCACGTTTCCTTGGCCGTCATTGCTCATTCGGCTACTTCTGATGAGTAAGGGGCTAAACACTACATGGCCCAGAGCCCTCTGGGGAAGGGCTCAGGATGCAAATTACTTTCTGCACTCAGAGAGGAGCTGGAATGTGAGAAACCTTCTTCCTGCAGAGTCTGGGCCTGCGTGCTAGGACCTGGGGCCAGGTCACGGGGACCACTGACGTTTGCAGCAGTGACTTCGTGCCGTCTGGGTCCCACTCACTCTGGTGGCGTGACCGTGACTGGGGGCCTGGTGACACTCCACTCCAGCTCTGCCAGTGGCTGTGTAAGGCCCCGATTCCTGCTCAGTCTCTTTCCTCTACAGCAGCCTGCCCCTTTCTGCTCGTACACCGAGCCTGCCTGCGACAGCATGCGCAGCCAGGTGTCCCATCCCCAGACCTGTGGAGGGATGGAGGCGGGGGCAGTCGGTTTTAAGGCAGAAAGGAGGGACCTGAGAAAGAATCTGGAAACAGAGTTGCGTCCCCCTTGCTCTCTGCCAGGAAGGCAGCATGAAAGCCCTGAAAAGCCGTGGCACAAAGGAGGAGCTCAAACACAGAAATGTGTGTACACACCGTGCATCAACTGTGTGTGTGTGTGTGTGTGTGTGTGTGTGCGTGCAGAAATATAGACACATACATATGCACAGGAGGATGGGCGGGTGGGGGATGGATGGATGGGTGGATGGATGGATGGGTCGGTGGGTGAGTGGGTGGAGGATGAATGGATGTGTGGATGGATGGATGGGTGGGTGGGTGGGTGGAGGATAAACGGATGTGTGGATGGATGGATGGGTGGGTGGGTGGGTGGATGGGTGGGTGGGTGGATAGGTAGATAGATGGATGGATGGGTGGATGGAGGATGAACAGATGTGTGGATGGATGGATGGGTGGGTGGGTGTGTGGGTGTGTGGGTGGGTGGATGGGTGGGTGGATGATGGATGGATGGGTGGGTGGGTGGAATGGTGGGTGGGTGGATGGTTGGGTGGGTGGGTATGTGGGTGGATGGATGGGTGGGTGGGTGGGTGGGTGG
>ML660779.1:10935292-11029143 GCA_007570785.1 Antilocapra americana | reverse complement strand
TGGGTGGGTGGGTGGATGGATGGGTGGGTGAGTGGGTGGGTGGGTGGATGGATGGGTAGGTGGGTGGTGGATGGGTGGGTGGGTGGTGGATGGGTGGGTGGGTGGGTGGGTGGTGGATGGGTGGGTGGGTGGGTGGGTGGGGGGATGGATGGGTGGGTGGATGGATGGATGGATGGATGGATAGACAGACAGATGGCTGGATGCATGAATGGATGGATAGACAGATGGACAGATGGTTGGAATAATGGACAGACAGATGGATGGATGAACAAGCAATACATATGTGAATGGTAGAATCAGGAGGTAGATATCCCAGAGACAAATTTTACAGTTGGCCTGTTAAGTAGTCAAACATTTCAGCTGCCAATGGCAATGTCTCCACCAACACACGAAGATGACTTCTCTGCCTCCCTCAAAAGACATTTCCACAATCACCCCTAAAAGTCAGCTGCTTGACAATGCAGGAGACGTAAGAGACTCAGGTTCAATCCCTGGGTCCGGGAAGATCCCCTGGAGAAGGAAATGGCAGCCCACTCCAGTATTGTTGTCTGGAGAATCCTCATGAACAGAAGAGCCTGGTGGGCTACAGTCCAGGGGGGTCACAAAGAGTCAGGGCTGAAATGACTTAGCATAGCATAGCATAGGACTGCAACACAGGAGGCTTCCCTGTCCCTCCCAGAGTCTGCTCAAACTCATGTCCATTGAGTCAGTGATGTCTTTCAACCATCTCATCCTCCGTTGCCCCCTTCTCCTCCTGCCCTCAATCTTTCCCAGCATTAGGGTCTTTTCCAGTGAGTCAGCTCTTCACATCAGGTGGCCAAAGCATTGGAGCTTCAGCTTCAGCATCAGTCCTTCCAATGAATATTCAGGGTTGATTTCCTTTAGGATTGACTGGTTGGATCTCCTTGCAGTCCAAGGGACTCTCAAGAGTCTTCTTCAGCACCACAGTTCAAAAGCATCATTCTTTAGTGCTCAGCCTTCTTTATGGTCCAACTCTCACATCCCTAAGTGTAAAGACATCTAATTCCTTGAATAAGACAGGTCTGTTCCCTGGGCCACAGGCCTCGGGCTGGCAGGGTCCAGCCTGGCAGGTCCCGCTGGGGCCCTGGCGCCAGCCAACTCTCACAGTAACTGCTGCTGAAGGGAGCACTTGCTCTGAGTCTGCGGGGCTCCTGGCGGGTCACCCAGGGGACACATCTGCCCTTCCCGCTGTGCCTGCTACCTCCCAGCTTACACTTACAGAAGCAAAAAGAGCCATGGCTCTCTCGGCCCGCAAGGGGGTGGGTGGCACACAGGCCCCCGCATCCCGAGCCGAGCGTCCCCCCAGCACAGAGCACGTGGCCCCAGGTTGGAAAACAAACAGGCCGCTTCAGAGGCTCCGACTGAAATTCTTCTTCAATGACCCAACTCTGGGAACAAAGCAGAGGGCAGGGGCGGGGAGCGGGCTGTGGGCCGGGGGCAGGGCTGGCAGGACGCTGGCGGCCTTCGCCTCCCAGTCTCCAGCAGCCGCTCACCCAGGATGTCACGGGGCAGAGGCCTGAGCCAGGCATGGGGGACCTGGGCGAGGCCCCAGTCTCTGGGGCTCCCACACTTCCCTTTCCACTCATTCCTGTGGCCTACAGCCTCCAACGCCTTGGCCTGGCACCAGGCCCACCTTCACCCCAGCTGGCCAGCAGCATCTCCAGGGGCGGGCAATGCCCAATGTACTTGCCCTGCTCAGGCCAAGGCCCACCTGGCCACCTCTCGGGCTCAGCAGAGACGACAGGGAGGACGGGAAGCAGGAAGGGCCGGATGCGAGCCCTGCCCTAGGGTCTCCAGCAGGAGTGGACACAAGGGGCCCGCCCAGCGGGGGCCCCCTGCAGCTGGCTCACCCCGCCTGCCTCACGCCACCCCGGACCCCCGTCAGTCTCTGCCACTTCATAGGGCGAGGAGTGGCCGCTGACGCGCCCAGCGTGGCCGGCGGGGCTTGGCAGTGGCTGTGCTGGTCACCCGCCTCTGGTCCAGCTCCCTGTTTCTGAAGAAGGGTCGAGGACCCGCCAGCAGGGCGTCCAAGGATGCACTGACGGGGCTGCCCCATCGCCTGTCGCCACCTGTGCAGACCCGCCTCGGCCATCCCGGCATCTCCAGGGGTGACACAGAGCGCCGTGGACGTGATCTTGATGGCCCTGGACAAAGTGGCTTCCACCCGGAAATGGCGACAGTCCGTGAGGAGGCCACACGAGGCAATGGCCACAGGAGTCTGGGCAAGGCTGGTGGAGGCATGTGCTCAGCTGCTCCCAGCCTGGGAGAGCCAGCTGGGCCCCAAGCACCCTCGGTGTCCACACACCCTGGGCTCTCCACCCACTGCCTCCGCCCCCTAGGTCACCTAGATGGCTCACCAAGGAGGCACCTGCCTCTGCAGACGAGGACTTGGGATGGCTGCAAAATGCCCTCCTCCCCAGACACCATGAGGAGGAGACAGGGCAGGATGCTCGCCGAGACGCCTCCAGAGAAACCGCTGCCAAGCTCACTCTCCTTCCAGGCAGTGACTAGCAAAGAGCCCAGAGCAGAAGGTCACTCCAGGGCAGAGAGGACCTGCTCATTCCAGAGGTTCAGGACCTTGAGGAGGACTCTGATGGAGAGAAGATCCTCAACATCTGAACTGAGGGGCTGAGGAAAAGCTCAAAACTCCAAGCAGCTAACAGAAGGATGACAGATCAGAGGATGTGTCACCTGCCTTACTTTCCAAAACATTAAAATACTGGCCTGAGAAACAATGGAGAAGGATTCCAGAGACACAGTCCTCTCCTCTCCACTATGTCCGTTCAAGGTACCATGTTGTAAATCCTCACTAAAGGATGGCTATATGGGCACAGGGATGAAATGAATGGAAGAACAGAGATGGATGGATGGATGATGGATGGAAGGATAGATGGAAGGAAAGATAGATGGATGGGTGGGTGGGTGGGTGGGTAGATGGATGGATGGATGGGTGGGTGGGTGGAAGAATGGATGGATGGATGGATATATGGATAGATGGATTGACGGATGGGTGGATGGATGGAAGGATAGGTGGATGGATGGATGGATGGATGGATGGAAGGACAGATGGATGGATGGAAGGGTGGAAGGATGGATGGATGGAGGGATGGAAGGATGACGGATAGACGGGTGGGTGGGCAGACAAAAGGGTGGGTGGATGGATGGATGACTGAGGGAAAGATGACAAAAGGACGGATGAAGCATGACTCTGTGGATGCCGAATGGGTAAACGGATGAGTGAGTGAGTGAAGGGAGGAAGGAATGCCAGCATCTTAAGGAGTCGGCTGACACACTTTAACTTCTCAAAGATTTCAGACACTAACCCTTCACCTGCCCCCTCCCTGCCCTGGTGGCCTCTCTGGGGCCAGAGCTGACATCCGAGTGACGAGTGTGTCTTGGTCCCCGCACACTTCTCCTCGAGCAGAGGCAGACTGTGCCCTGGCTCAGCCTCCTCGAGAAGGGCCTCCCTGGGGGTGACGCGTGGACTCTGCTTGGTGTTTCAGGTTCCCCAGGGAGTCGGACGGGCCTTACCGAGGACTAGCAGTCCAGGCCCCAGCACCAAGCAGGGCCTGGCAGAGTGAGCCAGACCGAGGATTGGAAACCAGTCCCACTCCTTGCCGCTCCCAGCCCGACGGCTCTCCCTTCTCGGCCAAAAAGTCAAGAGCTCCGAGAAGCTTCTGACAGATGGTTGGGAGCGTTTATGGTGAAATGTCAGCGGGAACAGACACTGTTCTGGTTATAAACACAGCATTACCAGGGAGTGGCCACAGTGAGGACGCAACCCCACGATGCACACATCCAGAGATGGGACGCTGTGAAGGCCCGTCTTCCACTTCCCGTTGAGGCTGACCTGGTGTCTGGACTCCTGGTACTTCCACATGATCCCCCACTAAGCCCAGCTGCTTGGGCACCTCTACAGGCTCCGAAAGGATGTCTGTGCCACCACCCGGCCTGGGGACACCCACCAGGTGGCCTGGCCAGCCCTCAGCACACACGCGGCTTCTGGGAAGTACGTCACGCTGCCCACAAGGACTCACGTGACCTGCAGAGCCCTTGGGAAGGAGCCCTGCAGCAGAGGGGAAGATGCGGCTGCCAGGAGCTGACAGAGCCTCCCCCCTCGGGGCATCTGGGGTCACGCAAGGAACATTCCAGGCTCAGAGATGCTCGCCCAACCAACAAGGGCAGCACGCGGTCACCCAGGCAGGATAGAGCTGGGCCTCACAGAGCAGGCTCGTTCCCACCATCATGACAGCTGCGGGGGCTGCAGAGCAGACTAAAGCTCCAGCCTGAGAACTGGGAGGAAGCGTGACCACCGAGGGACAGGGACCCTAAGACGTGCGGACGTGTCTGGCGTCTCCTGGTGTTCGCCTGGCACCTGTTCCTCTCATTGGTCATCTCCTTTCCACCTGCCTTTGTGAAAACGTGTGAATATACACATCCTTCTGGCCCATCCGTCCTCAAAGAACGGACGCGGGCCACGGACATCGGCCCTGCCTCCAGCCGCCAAGGCACAGCCGGTCCAGGAGCGGAGCCCACAGGCCTGATGGGGAACTGGGTGATTAGTCACAGTTTCCTGGGAGGTAATTTGTCTCCTCGTTCTGGAGGAGAGGGGCAGGGAGGCACCCAGATGCCAGGTGCTGAGGTTGGCTGCGTTTGCTCGGCGAGCTCCGCACGGCCCCACCTGCTTCCAAGAGGCGGGGTAGGGTTGTCTGCGGTCAGGCCAGCTGGGGTCACACTGGCAGAGGGCCCTCTGCACCCAGGGCCTCACCCAGGCCCGGCACCTGGGGAGCCGTGCTAAGGAGGGAGGCGGGCAGTGCACGGGAGAGTTACAGGCCCGCCCGGGCTGTGGGCCAGACTCGTGGACGGCGCCCTGCAGGGGAGCAGCAGGACCATCCCTGAGGCCGGCCTGACCTGCCGTACGGGCTTCCTTCACCCAGCGACGCTCTAGGAGGCCTGCTGCCCCTCAGTCCAGGGGAAGGTCCAGGCCTTCTTGACTCCTTGTCCCATCACCGCAGAGGCCAGGCGGGGCCCTGGGGCGCTGACCTGCCCATCTGTTGCTGGCAAAGAGCCTAGGGTTCCTGGACATGTCACTGGAATCCTCAGGACAAAGGACTGGAGACTGACGCCCACAATCGGACCAGCGCTAACACGCCCCAACCCAGCAGCGGCTCCCATCACCAGGCCTCCCACCTCTCCTGGGAGGCTGTGAACACCACCCAGCATCAGCAGCACTGAAAACGCTGGATCTCCAAGCTCCTACCCTCCCCCCAGTTACGATGCCAAGTCAGAATGAAGCCCCAGGAGAACAAGAGGCCCTCTGCACACCGGGGCGGGCCTCTGTCTCCTGTGTGCCGCCCCAGCTCCCCACCGCAGCCGGTGCTGGATGATAGGAGATGCCCCTGTGGTCCTGCCGTGTCCCCACTTTGAGCACCCTGAGAAGGGACAGCAGTGGCCTTCATCACCAAACCGGTCCAGCCTAAAGGAAGTCAGTCCTGAATATTCACTGGAAGGACTGATGCTGAAGCTGAAGGTCCAATACTTTGGCCACCTGATGTGAAGAGCCTACTCAGTAGAAAAGACCCTGATGCTGGGAAAGATTGAGGGCAGGAGGAGAAGGGGACGACAGAGGATGAGATGGTTGGATGGCATCACCAACTCGATGGACATGGGTTTGAGCAGGCTCTGGGAGATAGTGAAGGATAGGGAAGCCTGGCATGCTCCAGTCCACGGGGTCGCAGAGTTGGACATGACTGAGCAACTGGACTGAACTGAGCCTTCATCACAGTGGAGGAGAGAGTTCAGCCCAGGGCAGACATTCAGGACAGTGAAGGAAGGACAGCCAGTCAACCAGCCACTGAACAAAACCCACCAACGTGCAAAGGGAACGCGTCTTCTGGGGATTCAAAGTAAACCCCAGCGGGAGAGAGAGGCATTCCAATCAGGATGTGCACGTGGGTGGGCCTGGCATCCCTGCTTTGGGGGTAAATCCTGCACAAAGGCCCGTATGCATGCAAGGACGTCCACGGCAGTGTCACTGGTAACAGATCTGGAAACAAGATGAATGCCCATCAGTCAGGAGATGGTTAAATAAACACAGCTCATCTGCGCAATACTCTGCAGAGGCTGCAGGAGGGGTGTGATCGGGTGGTCCGACACAGAAAGACAGCTGAGGCATGGCATTAAGAGGAGAGATGTCTGTGTAGTCTGAAAACAGGCCAGGTAAATGAACACCCCTAGATGCCCAGAAACAGTCAAGGGGGCACATCTGGGAGGGGGCTGAGGACTGGTAGAAGGGCCAGTGGGAGGGTCTGCTCCCCTCTGTACCTCTCCTCCCAAAAAGTGTTGTAAGGGTATATTCACCTAAAAGGTGCATCATTTTATGAACAACAACAACAACAAAAACCAAACATAAGCTTTAGGTATGGCAACAGATTCGTGAGCACAAGCGTCCATGAAGAGGTGGTACCCTGTCCCCTTCTTTTAATCAAGGTGGGCTCCATGACTACAGGACCCAGAGAATGCGGTGAAAGTGACCCACGCTGGCGTACAGATCCAGGCTTAATAAACCGGCGGTCTCTATGTCCTGTGTCTGAAGAACACTCCTCTTCAGAACCAGACACCACGCTGTGAGGAAGCCCAAGCAGCTTCTTGGAAGGTCCTGCGGGAAAAGAAACCCACACCCCTGGCCGACAGCCCCAGCCAAGCTCCCAGCCGACAACTAGGACCGACTTGCCAGCTGCGTGCGAAAATCACCTTAGAAACGGGCGCTCCAGCCCCAGCCAAGACATCAGCCTGATGCCACGGGAGCAGACAAATCATCTCCGCCAGGTCACACCCCAGGTGCAGACTCACAAGCAAACTAAGACTGCCGAGTAAAAGACTGCTTTCATCTATGGACACAGGGTTTGGGGTGGCTGCTATGTAGGAATAGATAACGGCAACAGCAGCCAGCAACAGAGAGGGAGCGACACTAACAGAAGTAAAATGAGACGTGCACGCGGCCGGGCTGGCGGAGGGGCACCGGGCACCTCCTGAGGCGCTGGGGATGTCCTTCACCCGACTGCGTGGTCCCTACAGGGCTGAATGTTTGTCAGAACTTACATCTTTCTCTACCCACCAGTTCTGGCAACCACCGTTTTCTTTTCTGTTTCTATGGCTTTGCCTTTTCTCAAATGGCATGTAAACAGGATCGTGTCCTATCCAGCCTTCTGCATCTGCTTCTTTGACCTAGCACGATGCTTTTGTACCCATGTAGTTTCATGCATTCATTTCTCTCACTGCTCAGCGGTGCTCCACTGTATGGATAAGCCACAATCTGTTTATCCATCTACCAGTGGACGGACTCTCGGGTTCTTCGCAGTCTGGGATGATAAACGGCCAGTGGACACTCACGTAGGTGTCTTCGTACAGACGCATGTTTTCACCTCTCTTGGGTGAACACCTGGGAGTGGAGCTGCTGGGTCCTCTGGCAAGTGTATGACTGACTGTACCAAAACCTGCCAAACTGTTTCCCAAAGTGGCTGCCCCAATTTGTATTCCCACCAATAATGGATGAAAGTCTCTAAAATCACACAGCATGAGTCCTCCGTTATTTTTCTTTTTCAAGATTGTTGGGGTTACTTTAGGTTCTTTGCATTTCCATATAAATTGCAGAATCATTTTGTCAACATCCGTTTCAAAAAGGCCAGCTGGGATATTAATCGGCATTGTACTAACTCTGAATCAATTACAGGGGAAAAGGGTATCTTAACAATAGTAAGCATTTTGTCCATGAGGATGGTATACCTATCCAGTTCTTCATATCTTGAATAATATCTCTAAGTGACGATTTATAATTTTCATGTATTGCGTCAGATACATCTCTAAGTAGTTCATATTTTTGATGCTACTGTAAAGAATGCTTAAGTTTCTATTTCTAACTGCTCATTTCTACTATCTAGACATAGGACTGACTTTGGTGTGTTGATTTTGATTCCTGTGTCTTTACCAAACTTACTAGTTCGAGAGGTTTTTGTTTAAATTCCTTAGAATTTTTAACACAAGACAATCATATGGTCTTCAAGTAAAGACAGTTTTACTTTTTGTTTTCCACTTTATATGCCTTCTATTTCCTTTTCTTTCCTTATTGCACTGGCTAGGATTGCCATATAATATTGAATAGGCGTGGTAAGAGAAGACATTCTTGCTTTTTTCCTGATTTTAAGAGAGAAAGTATTCAGTAGTGGGTTTTACATGGATATCCCTTATCAGATTGAAGTTCCTTTTTACTCCCCATTTACAGAGATTTACTCATCATATTTTTCACTGAAAACTGTTACAAAAGAGTATGTAATCCCAGTTTTGTAAAAGCAGGCCTAGAAAAAATACTAGAAAATAAATACATCAAAATGTTCAGTGACTAACTTATTTGGCTGTTCTTAACAGAAACCATCATAGAATCAGCATCATCGGCAACACGGCTTAAACAAGTGCGGGGCTATGATGGGTTTAATGTTAACAGTTCTGTGATGGGTGTGTACTGCTTTTATAACAAATTAATGGCATAATAAATCCCAATTCGTGTCCAGCAGGAAATGGCATTATATAATTAAATAACTTTCCTCTCTGTGCCTACCTAAAAATGCAAGCTATTCACAGATCCTTTGGTCTCTGCCTTGATCACGGGCAACACTTGGCTGATCTTTATAAGACAAAACTGCAGTTGCACTTCTCTGGAACGTCTACACTTCCTGAGCCTGACGTTTGAGGTGGGTCACCCCCGCACCAGGAGCCCTCACGGGGCCCCTTGGTCAGGCCTGGCCCAGCTCGAGCCCGCCCTTTTGCACGGACCTGTGGACAGAGGCAAATGTGTCTACTGGCGCCTTTGTTTTTCTAAAACTGGCATCAGCTGGGATTTGCCTTGAAATTCTCATTAGAGAAGACAGCTTTAGAAACACAAGATGGTTTTAACACCTATTAAATGTCGCAAAGCAAACAACGTGACAGATGAAGTTAAAGGAATATTTCCTGTTCCAGATCAAAGCCCCTGTCTGGGCCAGCAGCGCCTTCGCACAGGCCAAAATGGGCTGCCTTCAAGCTCCGGCCTTGGACTCACCCTGGTGTCTAGATGGTTCTGTGCATTTGGCACTGAAATGACTTCATTCAATTATGTGAATCAAGGAACATTGCTCTGGCTCACTCTGACCTTTGGGGCAATGTGTCACAGCACTTCCCATGGGACCAGGAGGCACCTTTCAATCACTGGAGCTACGAAAGCCCTCAGACCACTCTAACTAGGGCCCAAAACCAGCCACGTGGAGACAAAGTGAACACAGAATCTTACACAGACGCCATCAACCCCCGGGCAGAAGTTGATGTGGGTCACTTCAACTTCCAGGTGGCAAGCCCAGAGCCGGCTTCCAGTCATCACCCACAAGTCCACATCCCCCGTTCTGGCAGAATTTTCCAAGTGCCACACCCAGTGGGGTGATGAGGTCAAGCTTCAAGGTCCCCTCTCCCTGGGTGGACAGCTGTGAGCTCTCCCAGGCTCACGTCTCTGGTTCAGAAAGCTCCGCCCACCCTCCAGAAACGGGTGGAGGCCAACAGTGCGCAGAGCCCATTTCTACCGGACGCCCTGCGGACAAGAGGGTCCTCCGCCCTTTCCTCCCCACACCCGTCCCACCCCAGCCCAGGGCAGCCCACTCTCACAGCCACCTCTGTAGCACCCCAGATGTGAGCCCCACCCCAGCCCACTCTCCCCTGGTCCCCCAGAGTAGACACGGAGCACACTCAGTCCACGAGACCTCCTTGACGGGAGCAGATCCTACCAAGCCGGACCCTGGCATCAGTGTCCGGCCAACTGGCCATGCAAGCACCCGAAAAATGTACAGACGGCCCAGGAAATGGAGGAGAGGGGAGAAGAGACAATTAGCACCTACCGGCTGTCTTAGGCTCTAGAAGATGCCCTAGTTCTCCTGACTACACAAGAGGAGATGCCTAAAGCTAGGAATGCACATACATTATAACTGTTATTAGTGATCCAACGTCTGCCTGTGACCCCATGGGGTAGGAAGACCCACTCCATTCTCCAGATGAGGAACTGCGGCGTCCTGAAGGCCCAGGTGACCTGGGACAAATCACAGGCCCAGCAATGATCACACCAGGTCCGAAGCATTTAAGTGACAGCTCCCTGCTGCCTCCCAAGAGCAGAAAGGTGGGGGAGTGGCTGGCCTTTGGCAGAGTGGGTAACTCCAGTTCTCACACATGGGGTGCACCTCGGTTCAGCACCACTGCCCAGGGCACAGTAGCTGGGGAAGTAATTGCCCACCATCAGCTGGAATGTGATGCTGCAGTAAAAGGGCTTTCAACATTTCAACGCATGGTCACAGTGAGTCAATGTCTAGGAATCCACCCGAAGGAAACAGAGGCAGAGAGGATTCACCAGAAGATGTTCATCCAAGTGTTATTTATAACAGACATCTGGAAGTAAGCCAAATCCAACATGAGAAGAGCAGTTAAGTGAGGTCCACGCAAGCCGCTGATGGAGTGTCAGCAGCTGTGAAGATACTTACAAAGAGTCTGTAATGAATGACACAGGAAGGGTCCCCGAGGAAGGCACACACAGCGCTGTTTCTACATAAGCTCAGCCACGAAGAGGGGAAATGCGAGGAAAGTCTGTGTCCCCACCAAAATCCGTAGGGTGAAATCCTGCCCCCCAAAGACTATGGCTCCAGAGAACTCCCTCCCAACACCACGTGAGGACACAGCGAGACGACAGCGGCCGGGAACCGGAATAGGGACCTCCCCCCATGCAGGCATCTTGATCTTGGACTTCCTACCCTTTAGAAGGATGAGAAATAAATCTCTTGTTTGTAAGCCACCCAGGCTGTGTTGTTTTATTCTAGCAGCCCAAAGACAGAATGAAAAGAAAAAGGAATTTTTGTATTTTCGTATTTCCCAAATTTGTTCTATCAAGGGTGCTTTATTTTTACAGGCAAGAAAAGTTAACAATGGTATTTGGAGAATTAGTAGAATCTCTGAATCAATAACTAAATATCCTGAAATGTGAACTCTCCACCTCCTGGCTCCCAAGATGGGGTTCATCTTATACATGTTACTGCCAATTGGCAGGCTTCCATGGGGCTCCCCACCTGTCCTTTCCCCACCTCTGCCAAGAGCCCCAGTGGACCTCCGCATCCCCAGCTGCTCCAGAGTTACAGGCTTCCCTTCTCTCTTAAAAACCTATGAAAGCTGCCAGCATGTCCTTGTTACCCTGCCTCCTGCTGCTGCAACCATATTCATCCCGTCTCTCGGTTCAGGCCAACAAACTCCAGGAAGATTTCACTGTGCCAGGTACTAGGCTGGGCACTGCAGAAGCTGAAGCAAGTCAGCCATTCCTGGCCCTCGAGGAGCCCTGGGTGGAGGGTGGGAGCCTGGGGTGGTCATACACAGCCTGGTGCAGAAAGGAAAAGTGGCTTGGTGGAGGGGGCAACCCATAACTGCGATGGAAGAATGGGTGAACTGGACTTATGATGTGGATCAATGGGTGGGCTTAAAGTCTGGATCATAGGTGGGTGGGTAGAAGGATGGATGGATGGATATTTGGTTGGATGGATGGATAGATGGATGATGGATGGTTGGTTGGATGGATGAATGGATGGTTGGTTGGATGGATGGATGGATGGATGGATAGTTGGATGAATGGATGGATGGACTGACAGATGGAAGAACGGACAGAAGGACAGATGATTAACGGAAAGATGACAAAAAGGAACGATGGATGAAACTTGACTTTGTAAATGGTTAAAAGGATAAATGAATGAATGAGTGAGGGAACAAAGGAAAGAATGTCATCGTCGTGAAGACTCAGTTGATGACTTTCTCAAAGATTTTAGAAATCATCCCTTTACTTGACGATCTGCCCACCTTGGTGGCTCACTCTCCCTTCTGGGCCAGAGGTAAAGTCCAATGTGATGTGTGTATCTCATTGGATAGCTGGATGGATGGTGGATAAAGACCCTTACCAGTTTAAACTGAATTTTGGCACCCAAAGAATCAGCTCTGATAAACCCCCAGCTCCCAACACTATCTCACTCACACCATGCTCTAGCCAAGCCAAACCTTGTCTTCAGAGACCAAGACCACAGATGTCCAGGCCTCTGCACATTTAGTCCCCTGTATCTGGAATCCTGTTCACCTGCCCTCCACGCCTGGCGAATCCCTCTGACCATGCAGACCTCAGCCCAGGCACTGCTGCCCTGGGAAGGACTTCCCCAAGCCTCCGTGCTGGATGCGCGGTCCTCCTCGGTGCTCACTCTTATGGGATGAGACTGGACTATGCAAGGTGACCCTCTGATTATTTCGGCCCTTAAAATGGTAATTTCACACGATTCAACCAAACAGACTCATCTCCACTCCGAGGCTGTAGAATCCCAGCAGGACATGGGAGCTGAGGGCAGGGAGCCTGTCCATCCTTTAGTTTTCAGCATGGGGGTTGTGACCAACCCAACTCGCCTGGCACACCCATAACACCATCAGATGAACAGGTGGGCAAAGGGGCCTCCGCCCCGCCCCCTCCCCACCCCCCAGCTCTGCCCCAACAGGACACAGCAGCAGCCTGGTAGGAATAACAGTGACTGAAGTGGGGGGAAGGTCCTCATTCCAGCAGGGACCTCAGGGAAAGACGTCTCCACTGTCCCGTGACCCCACAAAGCCCCCTCCCTTGACTGTCAACACCTGAGGCCCCACCAGGTGCCGGACCCTCGAGTCTCTTCTCTGAGCTGGCTCTCTGGGTGGCAAGGCGCCTCTCAGCCAGCCGGGGGACTGGAAGGACCCTGCGGCTCCGAACGGTGGAAAGGAACGAGCCTCACGACATGCAGAGTGGTGAGCGAACGCGGGGCCAGGACGGCACTCACTGGGAGCGGAGGTCTCGGGGCACGCCCACGGTCAGCCCACAGCCACTCAGCGCATAAGCTGCCCCACAGAAGAGCAGTCACTCCCACGGTGCCCTCGTGCTCGCCCACGGTCGCCGAATGACACGTAAGCAGTCTAGCCAGCTCCCTCCCGCACCGGGCTGCACGTCCTGCTCCTTTTCTTCTTTTTTGGACCATAGGCTTTAATAATTGACAGAGTCATTCCAGCGAAAAGCGTGTGCCAGCCAGCAAGAAGGCACGCAGCTCCCAGGACAGCCAGCCCATGCTTCTATCCGGAGTCTCTACTCCCTACACACCTGCCCACCTTCCAGCCAGCCCACCTGTCAGAGCAACAGTCACCCAACTCAACAAACGCCAGAGGGAACTTCAGCCCTGCGCACCCAGACGCCCCTTCCAGAGAAAACCACGGGCCGGCATTTCTGAATCTCCTTCCTTGTCGTCTACAAACACGCCAGTGTAGGTTTCTGTGGTTCTCCCTAGAGGGGGATTCATTCCAAGAGGAGCATTCTTGACTGTACCTTCTTTCCTTCCGTATGTTGGAGACGGACCCATTTCAGGAAGTACAGAGGCACGGAGACACCACTCCTGCAGCTGCTAAGGGACCCTCCCCGGGAACCGCTCAGTGGCCATCTGATGGCTTAGACGGCTTTCCCGGTGGGCATCTGGCTATTTCAACCCTCACCAGCAGACAGCACAGCGGTCTGCTGTCATCTGCAACAGACGTGTCGGCACACACATCCGCCGGTATCCACAGGGGACATTCCGAGAAGCAGAGTTACCAGGTCCAATAGCATGAGCATTTCAGTATTTCGACAGATACTGCAAAGAGCTTCCCAGGTGGCCCGAGTGGTAAAGAGCCCACCCGCCAGTGCCGGAGACGCAGTGAGACGCGGTCTGACCCCTGGGTCGGGAAGACCCCCTGGAGGAGGGCATGGCGGCCCACTCCAGTCTTCTTGCCTGGAGAATCCCATGGACAGCGGAGCCTGGCGGGCTACAGTCCATGGGGCCGCACAGAGCTGAACGCGACCGAAGCGACTTAGCACAAAGATTACAAAAGCCTCTCCGGGAAGCACAGCCCGTGAGCACGCGCTTCCTCACTGGAGCCAGAGAGCCTCCTCTTGGCGGGCGTTCTCCGTCCGCCTGGCCGGGTGAGAAGCTGGGTCTCCCCGGTTTTCACCTGAATTCCCTTCCTGTGAGTAAAGGTCAAACCTCTCCCCACATGCTTAAGAGCTACCAGTATTTTCTTTCCTAAGAAGTAATCATATCTTTTGTCCATTACTATTATTACTAGTTTTGGTTTGGTTTGGTTCTTGGTCCTTTCTTACTGATTTGTAGGATTTCCCTGCCTCCTACAGAATATCAATCCCTTTTCTCTGATATACGTATTTTCATATTGTTTTCTTACAGTGATGGGTTGTTTGGAGGCGGGGGCGGGGGCGGGCAGGGAAGTTGACCAGAGAGAAAATGTTGACTTTTTATGGAGTCAGCTTCTTTTTTTTCATAACTTCTAGGATTTATGTCTCACTTGGACAGGCCTTCTCATCCGAGATCATAAAACTCAGTCTCCAGTATTTTCTTCTAGTAGTTTTATGGTTTCATTTCCCAAGTTCACATCATTGGGCCATCTGGAATGCATTTTGGTGTAAGACCAAGTTGGGCTCAAGTTCTTTTTCCCAGAGGCTTCCTCCTTATCCCAGCCCGGTCCAATGACTAAGCCTTCCTTTCCCAGCCAACATGAAACGCTACCTTCATCAGACTCTAAATTTCCGCAGCTGCCAGGCATGAAAACCCGCAGCGCAACGGCTATGCACCCCCTTCTTGTCCCACCCAGAGGGGAGGCTCTGCTGCTCACCCAGACCCCGGGACACTCTCCTCCCCCAAGTGGGCCCCAGAGGGGAGGGGTGAGCGCCCACGGAGGGAACAGCTCAGGGAAAACCCGAGTCAGCGTGCTGCACTGATGTGCTGAGAACACCAAAGCTCTGGGGCAAGACCGACGCCCAACACAGGGAGACGCTTCAAGGAAATCAGGGCAATCACGGGTGTAGACAGCACGCCCTCCTGATCCAGCGGAAAGCCCAGACCAGCTGCGCTGGGCCCGGCCCTCCCCTGAGGGAGTGGGTCTGGCGGCAGACAAGGCCCCGGGCCAGGCCCGATTGCCTGGGCCCTGGAATTTCCAGATCAGCACCATGAGGTACCTCCTTCCGTTCCTTTTCCCTTGTGCTCACACTCAGTGGGGTTCCAGCCTGGGGGTCATGGGGGATTCTTACTTTCTTCTTCATATCGTTTCTTATTTTCCAAAATGCTTATAATGAACTTGTATCATCTTTAACTGAAAAATGGTGTATGCATGTGAAACTAAAGAGGGGAGAGAAGAGGGGACAACGCTCAGGGAGAGGGCCACAGCCGCACAGCCGGGGGCCCCGGCTCCACCCAGGCAGTCCCCGCAGGGCTGCACCCCATGGCCCCAGAACAGAAGCCACGCACACGGCCCGTGAAGACACCGGCGGGTGTGATTCAGAAGCTTTGCTTCTAGAGCGTTTCCGCCACGCGCCTCAGTGACAGCGGGCCACACAGAGAGCCTCGGACACACGTTCCAGGGGCAGTGAGTTCCCCCGGGCCAGCGGCAGCGCAGTTTCGGTTACAGACGCGGGGCAGACGGGATTAGCACCAGAGCTGGCTCCGGGTCCCAGCCCGAGCAAGTGCCTTGCAACCGTCCCCCTCCCACCCAGGCTGGCAGCGCCCGCAGCCCTGCTCCTCAAGGCCGGGGAGAGGACGAGGGGCCAAGGGTCGCAAGGACACAGGCGGAGACCTGAGCCCGGGAAGACCCCTGTGGGTGGCGAGCAGGCCGCGTCGCACACCTGGCCAGCACTGGGCTGGGCCTGCCCGCCTGGCGCGGGCGCCCTCAGTCGGAGTGGAGGGAAGAACCCGCACTGCAACGTGAGAGAAAGCCGCGCGTCGTCAGAGAGAAACGTGCGGAGTGTGAGGCTGACAGACCCATGGCGGGAGGGCGCTCAGGGCAGCACGCACGTCAGGGCCTTCCGTGGGGGCACCGGCTCAAGGGCGCTTCCGCTACTGTGGGCATCACAGCAGAAGGCACTTCAGTGACTGACAGAAAGGGAGCAGACTAGTCCTCTTAGAGGGTACTGACCAGGCATCAAGAGTTTATGGGGAAAGGCACATGCCTGGAGCCCAGCACTTTCTGGGGATTAAATTCGGCACAGGAGCACAGGTCATGGAAACCGAGAGGCGGCCCAGGCTCAGCAAGAGCAGCCACCCGGGGAGGGTGGCTTTGAGCTCCCAGTGCTCGATGCCAACATCCACACTCGCTGGGGTGGCGTGGGGTGGGCAGGAGGCCTCCTGGGACCACGAGAGTGATCTGTTACCCTGCCCAGAGAACAGAAGCAAGTCAAGGTAAGGACTCGGAAGTGAAGGAGGGCAGACAGAAGCTGGTGGAATGTAAAGGCTTTCAAAACACAGCTAACAGTTTCGGGACGTGATTTAAAGGGTAAGATGACTGATCCTGGAAGGGAAGGAGCCTGCGGTGAAAGGGTCTGGGAGGATCCATCTGGAGAGACTGTAGGTGAGAAGCAGGACCGCAGCAGGGGAAGGGAACGAGAAGCCGGAGGGGTTGTAGGCCTGCGGGGAGGAGGAGGCCGGGGGTCCCACAGGAACCACACTCGAACCACAAGTTTCTCGTCAGCAGAGTCACCCGAACTAACCCTCACAGGGCGGGCCTCGCGGGCTTGCTGGCTGGAGCGAGACATCCTGAGTGCAAGCCAGCAGTGGATCCGTGCCGCGGGGCAGGAGACACCCCGAGGCCGACGCTCACTACACCTGCTAGGGTGCACGTGACGCATGTACGCACACACACACCCCCTCTGCTGCAAATGGCTCAAGGGCTTGGGGATCCTCTGGGAAGTCTGTCTGGGCGGTTCCGACTGCTCTGTGGAGGGGAAAGCAACGTCAGCGTGGACCATCCACACAGCCCAGAGCCTCGGACTCCACCCGGCACACCGGCTGGGACATCCCCGGGCTGCTGGTCCACAAGCGCCAGACCGGACTCCGGAGGGACCCTGGCAGACCTCCACCCCCACCTCCTCTCCCCTCTGGTCTCTGCAGGGGCATCAAGCCAGAATACCCACCTCCCCCAGACAGTGAGGGGCCACACCTTTACAAGGACAGAAAAGCATTCATCCCTGCTGGCCTCAGTAAGTTCTGTTGTTAAGTCGCTAAGTCATGTCTGACTCTTTTGCGATCCCTGTGCTCCTCTGTCCATGGGGTTTTCCAGGTGAGAATACTGGAGTGGGTTGCCATTTTCTTCTCCAGGGGTCTTTCCGAGGGGTTGAACCTACATCTCCGGCGTTAGCAGGTGGATTCATTGCCGAGCCCCTCAAGTCTGCCCACCCCGCTCCAGAGAGCCAGTTCAAAGCGTGCCAGCCGACGCCCTCCGCATTCGCCAGGGGCACCTGGGGCTCCATCCCACAGCTCTTCCCTGACATCTGCTCGCATGCGGCGGGCGGGAAGGGACGGGTCCAGAGAGACCCTGTGTGCGTGGAGGTGCAAACTGCGCCTCCTCGACTCTCACCCGGAGCTAAGAGGAAGGCACCGCAGCTGTGTTTCGCACAGGAAGAAAGAGGACGTTTTGGAGGCCGCAGCTCAGGAACACAGCAGCCCTCACCCACTGGCGTGCCAGGGGTTCCTAGCAGCTAGAGCTGGGCTGCAGTGCCTCCTTCAGCCTTGGGGGGACCACACGGACACCTGGACCTGTGGACGCTGGACAGCGAGCTTGGGCTCTGTCCACCCACTGTCCGTCGTGACTTCTGCCCATTGACGGGACCTACAACGGGCAATGCCCGGGACCACATGTGAAGGATATGCACTGTTCCCTTGGTTTCAAAGGAGCTGCAACTCCCTAACTTTTCCCAGTGGCATCTGCCCGGCCCAGTCAGTGGGGTAGGTGGGCCACCCGAGGAGCAAGCTCTCCAGAGGACGCTGACCACTCTCTAGGACTCACAATCCATCCTAAGGGAAAAGCAGGAGCAGAACTAGTGAGCTGGCCCTCGGCAAGCCCACTGACCACCTGAGACAAGGGACGGGCTCAGAAATCAGGCCTCTGGGCATTGCTTTTCTCTCAGGGTTTTTCATTTTTCTTTTCTGAAATGCTGATAGTTTAAAGATGTGGATTCTTCCCTGGCCCAGCTTCTCTGACCCGGAAGAGGTGGTGGCTTAGCTCCGCCAACTTCACTCTGGAAACATCTGATGGGCCGCTCAGCCTGCACCTGGTCGTCAGAGTTGGCGGGGGGGCAGGGGGGGGCGCCTGACGCATGCCCCACCCTCACCGCTGGCAACGCTTGGCTCCCTGGCACAAGCTCTGCATGTCTCTCTGGTCGTGTGCGAACCGATGTGAAACCAGCAGGACCCACCTGGCTATAATCCTCTCCTATCACTCCTTCCTCCCCACTAAAAGGGAAAAAATGACTCAGCCAGGACAGCTCATCCCTGAACACAAACACCGCTAAAGGCTGGGCTCAGGGTCTGATCCTGCCGACCTAACTCGAGCAGCGGGAGGAGGACCGGAGGGGCCTGCAACTCTGGGGGGCTTTGGAAGGGGAGCCGAACACGCACTGCTTCCTGCTGACCCCAGGCAGGCGCCCACCTCCAGCGCGGGCCCCTGGGGACAGGTGGGCGGCGGCCACCAGCTTTCACCAGCCTCCCTGCCCCTCGCTGCTGGCGTGAAGGCCCCAGGGAAAAGGACGGGGCTGAAACCCCAGCTCACAGTGCTGTGTGCTCTCAGGAGGCCCTGTCCCAGGAGGTGGGGTGAAACTCAGGTTCCACAATGCAAACGCTACTTTAAAGGCTCTGCCACTCACTAGCTGTGGGACTTCTGTGAGCCTCAGTTGTCTTGCCTGTAAAATGGGGCTACCTTTTGCCTAGAAAAGATGTTGTCAGGACAAAAAAATGTATGAAAGCCCTTAGGGTAAGGCAGAGAGGGAGGGAGGGAGGGAGGCAGGGAGCAGAACTCCACCCCCCTGCCGCCTAGCCTCTACAACAGCCATCCCCAGAGTTTGCAAACCCTGCTCAGGGCCAGGCGGCTGTTCATAATCAGACAGGCCCTGTCCAGGGAGGGGAGGGGGGGGCCTGTCCACACAGAGGCCACGAGGCAGGCGCTACAGGGTGTGGGGGACACCAGGATGGGGGGCTGGGCATGAGAAGGGAAGAAGACAGAGCGCACCCACTTGGGAGGAGCTTTCCTTTCGGTTCTGCAAACAGGAAGCTTGAAGACATTCAGAAGCCCCAAGTTTGGGGACATAAAGGTTAAAACCGTGGGGCTCTGGAGGGGGGGTTCTGGCAAGTTCCAGCTGAGTGCCGTCTGCCCGCACCAGGTGAGCTCCTGACGGGGGTGACTGGCAAACGACGGTCATCACACCCACCCTGGACAGAGGAACCCTGACACGGAGACCTGAGCTCCCTCCAGCCCGGAGTCTCAGAACAAGCCTGCGAGGCTCAGACGCCCTCCCCAGATGGTGGAGCTCTGACACCACCCGGTTCCCCCAGCTCAGGACACCAGGCAGAGCCCACCAGTGGGTGACGCCCGGACGCCAGGGTCTGGTCCCTCTGCTCTCAGCAGCCTGTGACCCTGGAGACCACCTAGTCCTCTAGGCTTGAGTTTATTCATCTGCAAAACCACGGCAAGGCCGGAGGCCAGACCACTGACTCTGTGAGTCCTCCCAGTAAAACATCCAACTCCGTCCTGGGGGGCTGGGCCTGCCCACCATCAGGGCCCCGCACTCCTGGGGTGAAGAAGCTCCCACGTTAAATGACGAGAAAGAGTCCATGGCGCCCCCCACGTATAGCTGCAGGATGCACCCCCTACCCCGCAGACCTGCCCCCCCAGGCCCTAGCTGGGCCCTTTGCACTGACCGGCCTCCTCTGAGGCCCAGCTGTGGCCAAACCTGCGCTCGAGTCCTACTTGCCAGCACCTTATAGAAACTTTATACAGTTACTGCCTCCCTGCTCCGCCAGGCACGGTAACAATATGAAAGAGCAACAGTGAAACAGAATAATCGTTACTAATGTCACACGGTAATGACTGCTGTGGCTTAGGTGACAGTAGCGGTTACCGTTACCAGTATCATTTTAGGTCTGGTGTCCCGCTCTGAACGTGGGGTGCAGGACACCCCGACAAGGGCCCTATGCCCACACGCAGGTCGCCTTCCTTCACCTTTCATCTTCCAGTGTGGAGACGAGCTGCGTCGGAGCAGGAGGTTAAGTGAAGCGTTACAGGTCACACGGCTGGGGGGTCCAAGCCCTGTTCTTGGCCTCCAAAGCCAGGGCGCCCGTCTCTGTGTGCTGAAGCATCACTGCTTCCTGGCCTCATCTCCTAACTCTCCTCCTGAAAGTCACAGGAATGACTGACTGGGAGCTGGCCGTGGAGGCTGGCCCCACACAGGGCACGGGGGTTGGAAGGAAGTTCAGACCTCTGGTCTGGTACGCCCAGTGTTACCCAAAGTGCCCTCAGCTGGTCACTGGCATCAGACCTCTAGGGGCAGGCCCCAGGCTCCACCCCAGATGCTTGGATCCCCGATCTGAGAGGCAGGGCTTGCAGTGGCCGAAGCTCTAGTCTCACAGGGTCCCCATCAAAGCCCTCCTGGTAGGAAACCGGACCTGCTCACCAACCAGACTCTTTTGTTCCCAGGCAACCCCAGGCCAGGGCCCCAGACCTGGAGGACTCCACCCTCTGCAAAATGACAGCAAAGCTGAGTCTGGGGCCCAGCCCTCCGCTGGGACAATCTGAGGGCTCTGAATACTGATGTCAGGGCTTTAACACATGGCAACACAAATGACAAAGCCTTTGGTCATCCCAGCAGACCTCTGGGACAGGTATTACCAGCTTATACCCATTTCACAGATGGGGGGACTGAGGCTCAGAGAAGTGTTCCTAGGTGCCTCAGCGTCTGTGCTGAGCTCAGACACACAGGGACAGGTAGAAGGCAAGGGCTCTGCTCTTTCGGCGCACCAGGGTGCTGAGACCCTGGGGCTGGCAGTGGCCTACCCTCCTTCGCACTGGACCTGGCTGAGCTCTTTCTTGGTGTCCCTCCCAAACTGAGATGGCAGGGCACGTGCCTGATGTGCAGTGAGCACAGAGGAAGAGCCGCCTGAGACCTGACATCAGGGATGGGCTGCAAAGCAATCAGGTGGAGGGGCGTGGGGGGGTGCTGGGAGAGTGGGGGTGCTGGGGACTGGGGGGGACTGGGGGAGTGGGGCTGCTGGGGGGGCTGGACCACGTGAGAGTGGCCTTGGTCTGATCCTCATCAAATCCAGGAGGACCTGGGGATCTGTCGGGCTGTGTTTGATCTGTCCCTGAAAAACAACAACAATAACAACACTCAGAGCCAAGCCCCAGCAACCCCTTCCTCCTCAGGCCAATTTCCCCCTCCTCCCAGTCACCCTGATCTTCTTTCTTGCAGAATGAAAGAGTCTTCTCTTAGAAGGGCGCACTCACCCTCCGGCAGGGAAGAAAGCGAAGTATCACTGCTCCTTCTAGAAAGCGGGAAGGACTTGTCTCTTCCTCTCTCCCGCCTCGCAGCCCACCCTGATGTGCTCCCCAGCATCTGTGCTGATGCCTGCAGTCCCCCTGTCTCAGATGAGGGGGGAGGTCCTCAGAGGACACTGGCCGCATGCCCCCTGCCCTCTGCAGTCCAGCTCCTCCCTGGAAATGCAAGCTGAGCCCCCCACCACCCTGCCCAGGTGTGAGCCCCGCAGCCCCACCCCAGGCTGTCCCGAGCACCGGGGCCCCCACGGAGGACTCCTGCGTGCTCCTCAGGGTGCCAGGGTCCACTGACAAGGAGCTGTTGCCCAAGCCATGCTTTCCCACCTAACCCTGAACCTAAATAACATTAGTAATAATTCCTGGAAAAGAACGACATTTGGAAGCCCTGTTCCCTGCACTTCCATCCAAGCACGAGCTCCTCACCCCACCTTCTTGACCTGGACATTTTCTGGTCCAAAAGGTGTGGGAGGTGCAGCACTCCTTCCTCCTCCTCCGCTCAAAACCAACCGGGATGTGCGACCCTCTTCTAGAAGAGCAAGGTCTTCAGCGAACACTGGCGGAGACCGTCTCCTCCACCCTCCTAGCAGGAGGACACAGAACAGTCTTCAAGAAGGAAGCTAGACCTGCCCGGCAGCATTTCAGATTCCCCCCAAAGAAAAAGGGCAAAAGAAGAGGAGTAACATGAAGGCAGCCCCAGGGACCTCACCCCAGCAGACAGGGGAGCGACACCGCCCCAGACAGGGCCCCTGCAGCCTGAACCTGGGGGCCCAGGGCTGGAGGAGGCCTATCTTTCCTCCTCCGCTGCGCTCTCCCTCGGGCAGGGCTCAGGCCCCAGTCCCCAGCCAGGTTTCCCCTCACCGGCCACACAACAGGGCCCCTTGGCTGCCCGTCGTGGGCCAGGGCCCCTGACCCACGGGCGCACAGCTTCTCCTACCCTCCCAAGGAGACGACCTCGACGAGGAGCAAGACGAGACTACACGCACCCCTAGTTTTGGGTCGACAATGAAAACTCGATGCTGAGGTGCAGAGGCTGCTCACAGTGGGTGGAGGCCACGGCCTCTTTCTGAAGCTCAAGGACCCTGCCGCTAACGGTGTGCGCGCGCGGCTGAGCCGCTTGTCTGTCCGGCTCCTGTGGTCCCACGAACTGCAGCCCCCCAGGCTCCTCTGTCCACGGGACTCTCCAGGCGAGAACACCAGAGTGGGCTGCCACGCCCGCCTCCGAGAGTCTTCCTGACCCAGGGGCTGAACGCATGTTCCTACACTCCTGCATCGCAGGCGGGTTCCTTCCCACTGAGCCAGAGAAGAAAGCCCTTCCGAGGGGCACCTCCATTCAAACTCCTAGGAGGGTGGGCTCCGAAAGCCATAGGCCCTGGCAGAACAAGCTGGCCTCTGATTGGCCAGAGCCCCATAAGGATGTCAGGTACCGCCCTCTGATTGGCCAGAGCCCCACGGCTGTCAGGTACCGCCCTCTGATGGGCCAGGGGCCCAGGGGCTAGCGGGTGCCTCTCTCTGATTGACCAGAGCCCCACGGGGGCTGTCAGGTACCGCCCTCTGATTGGCCAGGGGCCCAGGGGCTGGTGGGTCCCTCCCTCTGATTGGCCAGAGCCCCACGGGCTGTCAAGTACGGGGCTGGTGGGTGCCTCCCTCTGATTGGCCAGAGCCCCACAGGCTGTCAGGTACCGCCCTCTGATGGGCCAGGGGCCCAGGGGCTGGCGGGTGCCGCCCTCTGATTGGCCAGAGCCCCACAGGCTGTCAGGTACCGCCCTCTGATGGGCCAGGGGCCCAGGGGCTGGCGGATGCCTCCCTCTGATTGGCTGGTGGCATCACTTTACTAGCTGGTGGACGTTTGGCTACCTCCCACTTTGCACTTGACTGGACACTACAGCCTGTTCACAGGCCTGACTCCCTCACTGCACAGGAAGCTCCTGCGGGGCTGAGGTCACCTACCACTCACCTGTGCAGCTGCTCCTGGAGCCGGCACGGCCTGACTCGCATCTGAGTCTGCAAAGGCTTCAGGCAGAGCCTCTGTCCCTCCGAGTCCTCCACGCAGGACCAGCCTCTCTGGCTGCCCTCAGCCCCCGCGCACAAAGGGCCTCGCCCCCACCCTCCGGCTACCCCGCCGGCAGAGCGGAAGACAGTGGCTTCTAGCCTCAGTGGAAGGTGGGAAAGCGATTTTTCCAATGCAAGAGTTTTTACAGTTAAATCACTCCCGTTACATACACACATTTTGATGTCATTTCAAACATTTATTTTTTTAAAAAATAAAGAGGCTAATAAAGTCCTTATTGCCAAGGTGCCAGCAGGAAAGAAGAGAAGACTGAATTTCCCCGTTAAGAACACAGGCCTAGGAAACAGAAAATAAAACAATCCACCTGCCCCCGCCCCACCCCATTTCACGTACAGAAGCGTCACAAGAAATCAGCCCCTGGGGCTCTGTGTAATGAAACATGGACAAAAGTGGGTCAGACTGTGGTTCCGCGCCTTAAGTCTGAGTCACCGAAGAGTGGAGACAGTCACTCTGACTGCGGGTCATGATGTGGGTTGGGGACCTGCCAGGAGAACTACAGAGTGAGTCGAAGCTGATGGGATGGCAGCTCAGACAGTGTGACAGGTGTAACACAGAGCAACCCCCCTCACCCCACCACGAATCCCCACACACCGAGTGGAGTTGTCACCCATCCACTCCTTCCATCAACTTTGCTCCAGCTGCCACGGCGTGCGGATGCAGGAGCAGCGTCTAAGTTAGCAAGGCCCCACGCCTCCACCCAGATGCCCTGGCAGACCATCAGCTATCACCCATGGTCACGTCTCAGGAGCCAGAGTCCTTGAGCCGGGATGTGGGCAGGTCCATTCCCTCCGCTGGGTCCCGATCTCCACTGGTAAAGTGGGGGTGGCCTGAGGAGGGGCATGCTAGACACGGACCGCCCACCACCTCCACCACCTCCAGGCCGAGGCTCGAGACTCAGACCAGACCAAATGATTTACAGAAGGGCCATGAACTCATGGGGGGTGGGGCTCCCTAAATGAGAACCCCTTCTCATTCGCAAGATGGAGGGAGTAACTCACAAGGCCAGCCACTTAGCAGAGGCAGGAACTCGCCCCAGACCCACTGCCCCCTGCCACCTGGGGGCCCAGAGCGGACACAACAGTGACAACAGTGCTGGGGACACATCACGTACACGTCAAAAATCCTGCAGGAGGGGCTTCTCTGGCGGCTTAGTGGTAAAGAATCTGCCAGCCAATGCAGGAGACACAAGTTCAATCCTCGGTCTGGGAGGATCCCACAGGCCACAGAACAACTAAACCCGGGCACCACAGCTCCTGAGCCTGTGCCTGGAGCCCCGGAGCTGCGACTGCTGAAGCCTGAATGCCAAGAGCCCGTGGCCCACAAGAGACGCCACCACAAGGAGAAGCCTGGGCATCGCAACTAGAGACAGCCCCCCTCCCCCCCCCCACCCCGCTCTCTGCAACTAGAGACAGCCCAAAGCAGCAACGAAGGCCCAACACAGCCAAAAATAAAGAAAATCTTATTTAAAAAAAAAATCCCGCAGGAGCCACAGTCAACACCCTTTCCTACAGATGAGAAACTGGTGGGGGTGGGAAGGATGCTGACCCAGCTGCAGGCCGCCCACCCCAAAGCACCACGCACACCGGCCTCCGAGCCGCAGGCGTGGCAGGGCAGCTCTGCCCACAAGCAGGGCCGACACAGGCTCCGCCTGCAGGCCCTCAGTATCCCCAGGAGCCAGGCCAAAAAGCTTAACGCATATTTGGCCAAGTGTTGGCCAGATGAGTCGATTACAGGGGAGAAATAAACAGTGGGAAAAGCAGAAGCTGTAATCTAACATCGCCCTCCTGTGAGCAAAAAAGAGACTCCTCAGATTATCAGACCCAGCTGGACCAGCTTGTCCTGGGCCGGACCCTCAGCCTCAGTGCTGTCCGACCGGCTCCGTGGCCACCAGTCGCCTCCCGTTTCCCCAGCAGGGACGGGGCACGGGGAGGAGAGACGCGGCCTGGCCGAGGACGCCTCAAGCACACCAGGCCCTGCCTGGGCAGACTGAAAACACAGGGACCTGTGCGTGGATGCGGGCATGCACGCCTGCGTACGTGTATACACCCACCAACACGTGTCTCACACACGCAGACACACGCATGCAAACACACCACACGCATACACATGTGTGCACAGGTACGCACAGACTCACACACGTGAACACCCCTCTGCTGGGCTTGTAAAGCCCTTTCACATACGTGGCCTGGGCAACCTTTACTGCCATCCTAGGAGGTGAAGGACGTGGGAAACGGACCCCCGAGCACACGGGGCTGGAGAGGGCACCGGAGGCCGGGCCGAGCCCCTTGTGGACGGCAGAGCCCCCCGCCTCACCGGGCCCAGAGCCTCCCACTGGATGCTACAGCTTCTTCCTTCCGAAAAATCACCACCCCGAACGGCAGCCGCCGAGACCCTCCGCTCATTAAGGTGCCCCACATTCCACCCGCGGTCTTCAGGGATCACCCCGACCGGCCTACACAACTACTCTCAGAGCAAGGAAGCCGTGTCCCCCCGTTTCCCAGAGGAGAAAGCTGAGGCGTGGGGGCTGGCTCAGCCCAGACAAGCCCGAGAGGCTGAGGAGCCCTCCCCGCAGCCCTGGGCTCAGTGACCTGCCCGCCAAGGACTGTCCCCCAACTAGGGCCCAGCACGGGGAGGAACCCAGGCCAGGGCAGGTGGCATCCCTCAGGTGGTCTTGGTGCGGGGCCCAGAGAGGGTTAAGGACGGCCCAGCTGCCCTCCTGTCCCTTCCGAGACCCCCTCTTCTCACAGCGGCCACTCCTTCTGGCACAGCATCCCTGGGCAGGCACAGCGCCCTGGGGGCTCCCCGCCAACCGAGTTAATGAGGGGCTTTCCAGCCAAAGGGAGCAACCCTGGGAGAAGAATGAAGCGGTGGGGCTGGGAAGATCCTGCCAGCAAGGAGGACGGATGAGACAACAGCCAGAGGGGGAGGCGGGCACCTGCTAAGGAGGCCCCTTGGCAACAAAAGGAAGGGGAAGAAGAAAAGAAAGGTCGAGTTAGCATCACCTCCTCCGGGAAGCCGCTCCGGATCTCCCAAGGGGGCCAACCCTCCACCCTGTTTTCAACGATGCTCGGCCAAGAGAACAAACAGTGCAATGGCCAGCATCCACGGGTGGGCCTCCCCGCCCCCCCGTGGGCTCTCCATCACCTCTGCCTTCCCTACAACCAGGCCCAGCCGAGGCAAGGGCTCCTAGAGTTAGCAGCTCACCCGAGTGAGTGAAGGGCCTGCTGAAAGGGGAGTGGAGACGGCAGACTGCAGGCCTGCAGGCCAGGTGCCCCTTGATGGCCTTGGGGTAAAAAGTGGGGAGGGGGCAGGAAGAGACAGAAGAGGGAGGAGGGAGGGAAAGGAGGGAGATAGCAAGATACTCAGCTGGCCAAATGGGACCCCTCCCTCGGAACCGATGAGCCCCAGGCCTCCCCAGCGAGAAGCCCACTCAGTGCCCAGGCACAGAGAGCAGACAGACCCAGAGTCTGGGATCTCAGCCCCCTGCCCTCTGGGCCTCTCAGAACAGCGGCCCCCACAAGCCCCACAGGCCAGGGTGAGAGTCCGAGACGATGACGTGGGCACAGACCTAACAGTACACCAGGCAAGGGCCAGCGACTTCATTCCGAATGTTCCCACGCAGGGTGGTCTCCCAGTGGCCGGGGACCCTGCCCTGCTCCTCGTGGCAAACCCAGGGCTCCAGTGAGGATGCAGCACCAGGGCCTTGGGTGCCTGACTCATCCTTGACCCTCGGGGCTCGCTGTTACTAAGGGGGGGGTCGGAGCCCATGGGGGGGTTGCTCCCCACACCCCTGTGCTCCACCCAACCCTATCTGTGACCCAGGGCAGAGACAGGGATGGGAGACTGGGCCAGACAACCAGAAGGCAGGGCGGGCAGGCGGGCAGTGCTCGGCGAAGGGCGTGGCCGTGGTGAGAGTCCAGAAATATCTGAAGGGCGGGGTCGTGGGGCCAGCTCTGGCCGGCACCCCAGAAACAGCCCTGGAGCAGTACTGGGGAGAAGGGCCTTTGTGCTTCCACCCCAGGGAGGGGATTCCTGCCCGCGGCCACTGCTGGGTGGCAGCAACCCCAGCTCCAAGCCCTCTGGCCACGGAAACCTGGACCAGAGGAGAGAGAGGCTTGGGGAGCCAGCTTGGCTTCCGAACCCCTCCCACTGACTGTTCTTTTATGGGGAGGAGGGGGGAGGGGAGGAGAAGATGGAAAAGGCTGTCTTTTCAGCCAACTGGATTGAGTCAGAGGAAATTTAACCATTTGGTGACTGTCAAGTCCCACAAAACTTGGACAATCTTCCGACCAAATTATTGCCAAAAGCGACCCACATGACCGGCGCCAACCAATGGCGTGCCGAGGAGATGACCTCAATTTCCAAATATTGGGGTCATGTTTCATTTCTCTTGCTCTCCTTTGCCCGTTACCATGTTAAACGGCCCCAAACGCGATCTGACTTTTCATGCCTTCACACACTTGGCCAAGAAGAAGGTAGGAAAAAGAGCCATGTTCCGAGAGAGCTCAGAAAACATCTGCTGAATCCCAAAATGGAGAGGAGACACGCTGCCCCCTCACCCCCCCGCCCTGGGTCTCAGTGGACAGCCGCTCCCGCGGACTGACCATGCCTTCCAAAAGGGTCCCACCCTGGGAGCAGAGGTCTGTGAAACCCACCCGGAGAGGTGGCTTCTTCACAGGCTCTCAACGTCTCTTCGGCAGGAGCCAAATGTGTAAGTCCACAGCCATGGCCCAAGCACTGACCCCGTGCCACCCTCAGTCAGGATGGAAGGCAGAGGCGGGGGGCAGAGGTGGCAAACGCATGTGGGGGTGTGGACTCCCCTGAAGGATTCCTACCTGACCTCCTGGGGGAAAGCCCAGCAGAGGAGCAAGGGGAGGGTGATGTGGTTCCGTCCCTGGGCCAACACGGGTGCCCTGACCGCATCCCCCAGCCCGCTCCACACCACTTCCCTGGAGGCCACTGCTGTCCCCCACCTCCAGTGACCCCAGGAGAAATACAAAGCCAGGGAACGCGGGTGGCAGTCCAGGGCTGAGACCCCAGGCCCCCAGAACCAGGCGAGGCTCCCCACACCTTCCCCAGCCCCTGACCAGCTGGACACCCTGATTCCAGCTCACCCTGTCTGGCCCACCAAGCACTCACGTGCCAGCAAAAAAGGACAGAATATCTTAACTGGTAAGTGGAACATGGAAGTGATTCTTCCTGTATGTCTTCAAATTACAAAGAAGAGCAGAGTGAGGGCGCTAAAGCGGTGCTCTCTCGGCAGGGCGGGGGCGAGGGGGGGTACCCCTGGCTGGTCCAGCTGACCACTGGGCCACTGTCCCCTCCCTCTGCCTTCACTCTCCCTGAGCCTGCTCTGAGTCCATCTCCCATCAGCTAACGGGAGGGAACTCAGCAGACTGTCAGGGCCACGAGCTCTGAGGACTAAGGTATTGGAAGACCTACCCCACAGGATAGGCAACTGCAGAAGGGATGCTTGGAACAGCAGGAACAGCAGGAAAGCGTGGGGGAGGCAGTGGGGGAGGCAGTGGGGTGGCAGAAATCCAGGCAGGCTCCCTGGGGGTGCTGGCGGGCTGGACGCCGCCGGCTGGAGACGGCTCCTTCTAAGGGCAGACCTCTGGCAGAAGAAGTCCCCGTCTGTGCATCATCTAAACCCCCCGCAGCCCAGACCCGGCAACATCTCCCTGCTCTGCGCCTACAATCCGTCTCTGGGAGGCAAACTCTAGAAAAACTGCTTCCCAGTAGAAGACGGGGGGAGGGGGGCTCCTCTTCTGGGATTCCCGTTCCCCCTCCCTCCACCCTCGCGGCCCCCCATCCCAGGAGGCCCGGCCAGAACTGACCCGCTGTGACTCTAGGGGGCGACCCTTCCCGGGTTTCAGGAAAGGAAGTTGTGCTGCGCGCCCGCGAAGTGGGACAGAGAAGGTGAAGTTTCGGGACAAAAGTCTGCCTGCCCCGTGGACAGCCCCTCCGGCGCATCCTACACGGAGCCCCATCCTGGGGTGCCTCGACGGCCCCGCCGGCCGGCCCGTTTGGCGCGGGGGCGGACTGTGCCTGCGCGTCTCCCTCGCCGGGGCCCCCAGCTAATGGCATTCGGAGTCTCGGGCCGCGCATTCCACAGCCAAGCGGGGAAGGTCGTGCAGGCGCAGAACAGACCGGGCGCCCGGGGATGACAGCAGTGCCGGCCCGGCGGCCCCCGGCCCCCGAAGCCCCGGCGCCCCGCGCCCTTACCTGCGCGGCTCGGAGGCGGCGCCCACAGCAGCAGCAGCAGCAGCAGCAGCGGCGGCGGGGACAGCAGCGGGGCGCCCGGGCGGAGCGGGCTGCGCGCTTTCCAGCGGGTGTGGACGTCCATGCCGGAGGGGCGCGCGGAGCGGGGCGCGGGGCGGGCGCGCGGGGACGCACGGGGCGCGGGGCGCGGCCCGGGCAGCGGACTCAGCGGGGCCGGCACGACCTTAGGGAGTCATGGGAGCAGCCGCCGGCCCGTTCTCTTTGTGGCGGTGGCCCCCGGCAGGGTCGGCTGGCGCGCTCGCCCACGGCCGGGAGGGCTCGACCTCGGTCCGCGGGGCGCCGGGACCCCGCTCGGCTCGCTGGCCCCGGCCTCCTCGCGCCCTCCGGTTCCTTCTGGCCTCCTCCTCGCCGCCGCCGCCCCGCGACTCGCTCCCCTGGGCGCTGCGCTCGAGCGAGGTCCGGCGCCGGCCGCGGGGTCTAGGAGGAGTGCGACCTGGCCTCGGGCGCCGAGCGCTTTTCCCCTTCCCCTCCCGCCCTCGCTCCTGGAAGGCGCCCGCGGAGGCCGGGGCTCCCCGGCGCCCGCAGCAAATCAGAGCGGCCGCTGGGCTCGGCCGGGCCGGCCCCCGCTTCCCACTGGGCGCCGCGGGCGGGGAGGTGGGGCCAGCGGGCGAGTGGCGGCGAGGAAGGGGCTGGCCCGGGGCGGGCGGGGACCGGAGCGGGCACGGCTCTGCCGGCGTGCGCGCGCGGACGGAGCCCCCCGAGGCCCATCCTGGACCCCCACTTTTCCCGCCCCAGGTGCCCACACCTAGCCGAGCCTCAGAACCAGTGTGGAGGCGCCCCGAGTTAGAACATTTGGAGTTAAAAAAAAGTCGCAGCTCACCCCGCCTAACTTTTTCGCGTACTTGGAGTTGAGAGCTCCTCTTCTGGGTGGAGACTGGATTTCCAATCCAGCCAGATCGGGGCGCCCAAGACTGCAGCAGGCGCGTCCACCCCGACCCACGACCCGCTCTCCACCTTCCCCCTCGGCAGACTGGGCATCTGTGCCCACGCTGAGGTCTGGACTCCTGAGAGGTCCTGGGGCGGGGGAGCTTGGAGGTGGCACGTCTGGGATATTAATCAGGCGAGTTCGCCAGCAACTCCCACCCACCCCCCGAACCCCGCTCCTCCTGCGTGGAGACCCCTCTGCAGCAAAAAGGGAAGCCAGGGAGACACGCGTTTGGGAGGTGACAGCCGCAGAGTATGCAGGCTGGAGACCCAGCCGCCCAACCGCTGCCTGTCTTCCTCCCTGTCTAAGCCTCCTAGAGGTCTCCCCTGGAGCCTCCAGGCTGCGGTGGCGGGCGGCAGCCCCTTCCATCTGGTTCCCCCGGCCCGGAAATATCCGCCCCTCTCCCCCTCAATAGCCTGCTGAAGCCTCCCTCACGCCCCTCCCGAGAAGAGCGACCCTGCTGGGTTTCCAAATGGAGGGAAGGTGAGTTAGGGGGCTCTTCAGAGCCCAGGCCATCCCCCTCTGCTTTGAACACTGTTCAGCTGGTGACACTGAGCCAGTGCTGGGACCCCCGGCCCCGGCCCCCAGACTGGACGTGAAATTCCCCAAAGGCCCTTCAGTTCTGTAAACAGGGAGGGAGGGGAGGAGGGGAGAGGTTGGGTTTGCCGGCGTGGCCGGGTGCTGCCCCCGAGCCGGCTGGGTCTTCCCCCGAGGCCCACACCTGCCCACGTGCCCTGGAGGGATTCGGTGTCGCTCAGGTAAAGGATGAAACGCACAGTGTGAAGCGAAGTATTCTCTCTGGTTTAGACAGCCTGCGTAAATCACATCTGTGATCTGGGTGGGTGTGCGCTATGTGCACAGGTGTGTGCATCTGTGATTCATGTGCTGGTCAGCTGGAGCTGGTCCTTGGTGCACCTTCCTGAGAGACAAACTCCACCGGACACTCCCTGAGCCCCCAGCCCCACCTGGGCCCCGGAATGCCCCCCACACCTCTGGGGAAGGCCAGCTTCTCCTGAGGATTCAGGGTGCTGCCGTAGGCCAGTGGCCTAGTTGTCAGAAGGTAATGCTAACTCGGGGCTCCGTTTCCCCCAGCGACACGGAGAGCTCTTCCATGAGTCGCAGGCGCCTCTGTGCTGGCTCACTGGCCCTCCCAACACCTGGAACTCAGGATAGGCATCTGGTCCCCCAAGAGCTGATAGTCAAGGGACACCATGTCCCACAGAAAGCTGACCTCACAGTAATGAGAAAGCTTGAGACAAAGGTGGGCTCATTGGTGCCTGGACGTGGGTGGGGAGGTCAGTTTCTAGCCCACTCAGAAACTCAGAGAACAGCCCCTAAGCCGAGCACCCTCCCCAGTCGGCCCGGGACTGTGGGGGTAACCGTGACGCCTGGCCACAACTGGGAGTCCAGCGGAGACAGTAGGAGCACCAGCCAGACTTGTGTGGGGGCCACTTCAAAGCCACTCTTATGCCAGGTCACACACAGCAGTAAGAACACAGTCATTTCTCCCCCTTAGTGATAAGGAAGGTGAGCATCAGAGAGGGTGAGGGACTTTTAGCCAAAGTACCAGCCCATCCATCTGTGGCCAAGCCTGAATTTGAACCCAGATTTGCCGTCAGGCAAGAAAAAATGGGGATCGCCTTGCCCAGACCCTTGCAACAGTGCCTCATGATTGACCCCAGCAGCATCCCCTGACCCTCCCACAACTGATTAAAATGAAGAGTCCTTTGGAAACTGTTTATTTCCCTCTGGGCTCCACAATGCCTGTAGTGACTGAGACACTCATGCCCAGCCCTGCCTCAGCCCTGTCACTTCCCCTGGGCCTGAAATGCCACGCGGTGGCTCCAGTTCCAGTAGCACAAGCGGCGCCTGCTCACCTGTGAGCCTCCCACCTCTCCTGTAATTGCCTCCAGGGTCCCACTCGGTCCCTCCCCGAGCATTGGCTTCAACTGCTGGCACTCCACCGTGGGAGGGACTCACCAGCATCGTCCCTGGCCTGTGTCTCCCAGGGTGCCTGGCGGAGCGCAGGGCAGGCACCTGGGATCCACCGCCCCCCTTTCCCTCCTTCTGCCGTGAGGTCTCCTCACAATCTCAACGGCCTTGACAGGGCCTGGGCGTGGCTCCCTCTGGGCCCTCTCATCCCCCCCAACCCAAAGGGGCCACCCAGCCTGCCAGGGTCCTCGTCTGGCTGGGAAAGCCCACCCTTCCTGGGGAAGCCCCCCAGGACAATTGGCTACCTTCTCCCCCTTCACCTCTCCCAGGTGGGAGCTCACCGCCCCTTGGAGGAGGCAGAGGAACCGGTGATCTGCCTGCCTCCCAGGGGTTCACTGCCCACCAGGCCCAGGAGGGACCAGGGGAGCTCCGGCTCTGCAGGCTGAGTGGCTGGAGCTGCCCCCGAACTCACCCACAGCCGTGGGGTGGCCCCGAGGCTCCCTCCGGCTGCCCAGGGGGGGTGCTGCCGACCTGCCTCCAGCCCCTGTGGCCCCAGCTGCATCCTGCAGTTGGTGGCCGGGACCAGGCCAGCCCCAGAGTCCGGGGCTCGGCTGCAGCCCAGAGGCAGGGATCGCCAGCCCCAGACCTCAGACAGGCAAGTGCTGGCCTCTGGCCCTCAGCGAGCCTCTCTGGGAAGTGGGGGCAAGGGCACCGGCCACCAGGGAGCCCTGTGAATGAGAAGCTGGGCCAGGAAGGCCTGAGGAGCCCCGCGGGGTGCTGGGGTCTCTGGGGCCCCCTCCCACCCTCCCTCCTGCATCCTGTAGCTGAGTGGTCTCCCTCTGACCCCTCTGGCCTTCTGCTGGACCCTTCAGGGCTTTACCCCGTTCACCGGAACCACTGGCCCAACCTAGTAGAACCCCTCCCATTGGGCCAGAGGACGTGGAGGCTGCGGCCGTGAGGCCACCCGCTCTAGGACCAGCAGCTGGGGTGGCCCAGCCAGCCTGGAACCCAGAGCTCCCACCTGGGGGGCATGTGAGCCCACCCTCTGGGAGGATGGAGGCTGTCCTTCCCACTGGCTCTAGGAGCCCCACCTCTGCCTGCGCTGAGACCCGGCCAGCCTTCCAGCCCCTGGCCTGCCCACAGCCCCCTGCCAGCCACAGGCTGCCCCTCCACATTCAGGCAGGGTAGCTCTCACTCCCAGGACAGCCCTCGACAGTACCAGGGGAAACCCACCACTTTAAGGCCGAGATCGACAGGTGTCCTTCCCTACCTCCTCTTTGACCCGGTGGAGGTGGTGGAAGAGAACCCAGGCAGGCCAGTGGCCGAGGGCTGCTCCCAGGATGGCAGGCTTCCCCGGGTGCTGGTTTGCTTGGGTGCTTACAGCAATGCACCTGAGACTGGACAGCTAGAACCCCAAGAATGTGCTCTCTCACCCTGGAGGCTGTGAGTTGTGAGATGTACAAATGTGAGAGTTGGACCATAAAGAAGGCTGACTGCCAAAGAATTGATGCTTTTGAACTGTGGTGTTGGAGAAGACTCTTGAGAGTCCCTTGGACTGCAAGGAGACCCAACCAGTCCATCCTAAAGGAGATCAGTCCTGAGTGTTCATTGGAAGGACTGATGCTGAAGCTGAAACTCCAACACTTTGGCCACCTGATGCGAAGAGCTGACTCATTAGAAAAGACCCTGATGCTGGGAAAGATTGAAGGCAGGAGGAGAAGAGGATGAGATGGTTGGATGGCATCACCGACTCAATGGACATGAGTTTGAGCGAGCTCCAGGAGACAGTGAAGGACAGGGAAGCCTGCAGAATTGCAGTCCACGGGGTGGCAAAGATCAGACACGACTTAGCAAATGAACAACAACAGCCCCAGAGGCTGGAGGTCCAGCTCAGGGTGTGGGCAGGGCTGGTTCCCCGGAGGCAGCTCCTGAGCTGAACAACACCTTCTTCTCCCCATGTCTGTCCTCCTTGGAGGCCGTGTCCTGATCTCTTCCTAGAAGGACAACTCACATTCGCTGAGTTCACCCTGAAATGAAGATGACTTTGTCTCTGCTTTAAAGGCCCTTTCCCCAAAGACAGTCACATCCAGAAGTCCTGGGGGTCAAGGTTCAGCATGTGAACCTGGTGGGGGGGCATCAGTCACCCAGGACACCTCAGCAATCATGGCCTGTGGGCCTTTGAGGGAGCCTGGGGTGGGGGCTGTCTGTTCTCCAGAACAGGAGGGGCATTCTGAGGCCGGTGGGGTGGGGGGTGAGGTGGGGGCTGGACTCTGTCCAGCGGGAGGAACCCGAGTGGCGGCTGGCCATGCCTGCTGCCCCAGCCTGGCTGACAGACAGCCTCGCTCCTTCTGCACGTGGAGCTGAGCGCCTTGGCTCTGACAAGTCCACACCGGGCTGGGGGCGGGGGCAGGCAGGAGCCAAGGGGGTGACTGGACAACAGCAGCAACCTAGGACGCAGCTGCCCCCACCCTGTAGAGGCTCCCTTCCGTCTCCTCTCCCCCCGACACTCCCAGCACCTTGCTCTTCCCAAGGAGAAGCCCAGGGCTGCAGGGAGATACACCAAGGTCCCTGTGACAAGTGTGGGCGCGGTGGGTGCAGCCAGCCCCGTGCAGGGAGCCGGGCCTCCAAAGACCACATGCTTCTGCCTGCATCTCCCCCCAGGGGGCCTGGCCCCAGCAACCCGGGCCTGTCCAGGCCCCAGTCTGTGCTCCACAGGGTTTCCTGGGTAAGCCCGAGGGTGGGTAGGGAAAGAGGCAGCACAGGAAACCAGGAGCCGGGGCTCCCGTGCTGGCAGTCACCCTGCCCTCCAGGGCTGCGGGATCCTCCTAGAATCCCACAGGCTTTCTCCACTGGTTTCCCCATGAAGCCCCCTCCTCTATGCCAGAACTTCCACAGCTCTGAGGAGTGAAGGCCTCTCCCACCAGCCAGCTTGGAATCCAGCAAAGGGAAGGGGCTGTTCTCACCCAGAGCACCCAAGCGTGACTCGCAGCCCTGAACCCACAGACCAGCCAGGACTCAGCCGCTGGCATGGTTCAGACCCAGCACTCCCGTCTGCCCGAGGCTAGAGCTCTTCATGGCTGCAGAGCGTCGACCCAGGGCCAGGATGCAGGGTTCTCGGCGAGAAGGGAGCTAGCTGCCCCTCATTGGGGGGACGGGAACAGGGACCAGCAGCGTGATGCCAGGAGTGCCCGAAGCAGATGCACCCTGGACCGGCTGGCATGGGGTGGATGAGTCAGGCCTGGCAGCCCCTTGTTGCGTGGCCCTCCCCTGCTCTGTGCAGCAGGTCTCTTTCCATATCATGCCCACCATGTTCCTCTCCAGGGCCAAGTGAACTTGACGAAATCATGGGATTTCAAGCAAACAGCCTTGACGGACACCGGTTGGACTTTGGAAACCGAGGGTGAGTCTGTGATTATTCATACATTGGGATGTGGATCCACCCTCTCGGCCTCAAACTGGGTGGACAGGTTACCCTCCTGAAGACGTTTTATAGACAGAGGCTGAGTTCGCAGCCCAGAAGAACGTCAGTTGGAAGAATCCCTGTTGACTCTCGTAAAGAGCTCTCTGTGTAAGTGAGGCCAGGGCACCATTGCTCAGGTGCAAAGGGCGTGTAGGCTGCCCAGGGTGGCGTTTGCTGAACCTGGGGATCTCATACTTCTTTCCCCTCCTGCCTGAATGGGACCCCTCCTCGGGGGGTGAGTGCAGAGGTGTCCCTGGAGCCCGGAGCCAAGTGCCCCGGGCATGCAGCGCTGCCTCGGACCTCAGCTTCCCAGCTGGAAAATGGGGCAGAGAGACCCCTTCACAGACGGCTGTGTGAGCAAGTGCTCACCTTCAGGGTCAGGGTCTCAGAGGGGTTAAGGCCCTGGCCAGTGAGTGGAGGTATTGGGCAGAGACATCTGAGGACTCCCACATCTGGGCTGGGGGCTCCCTAAGGAGGTGACACGGAAGTTCAGACCCCAGGGTCCCAGAGAAGTCGCTCAGGGCCTGGTACCACCCCTCCAGGATGCCCTCCCTGGAAGGTCTCGCCAGCGGAGGGGATGCAGAGCTTGGGCCCAGAGGTAGGCTCGTGGGACTGCACCCCTGGGACAATGATGGGGCAGAGGGTGCAGGGGGCCGGGGGCCCCCTGGGAGTCTGGACTCTTCCCAAGAAGAAGGGGCCAGGTAGGGGTTTTATGAGGAGAAGGCTACGTCAGAGTCATGTTCTGGAAAGATCCCTGACTGCAGGGTGGAGAATGTCTCAGAGAGGCAAGAACCAAATCAAGCTGGAAGAGGGAGGCAGGTGGGAGTGGGGGTAGGGGGCTGGGATTCACTGGACTTTCCAGGAGCCCAGGGCGCAGCCAGGAGGCCCATCTGCCCATCACGTGCCCTCGCCGTGGACTCTGCCGGCCGCAGAAGGTGTGTCCAGGGCCTATCACCCTGAAGGGGCTCCCGGCCCCCCAGCATCTGCCCGCCCACCGGTGAGAGGGTGCAGTTCCCCACCACAGGGGCCCTCGACCCACAGGGGTTGGGCCACACTGTTTTCCACGCAAACACCCCGCCTCGTGCCCCCTCCACGGCCACCTCCAAGTCCCCGTTCACCTGGTCTTTGGCGCTCCATCCGCTGAGTCCAGTGAGGAGTCATGGGCCACTCCCACTTCACAGGTGAGGGCGCCACGCCCCAAGAGGGGACCGCAGACCCATGCCTTCTGCCTCCCTGGTGTCTGCCCCACAGGGCTCTCCCCGCATGGCACCCTCCACCGCTCAGCGGTCAGAGGCAAATGCTCCCTCCCGCTCAGAAGCAAGGCTGCCTGCTCTAAAACTTCCTGGCCACCGGCCACGTCCACAGGGCCCCCTCCTCCGCCTCTGCCACAGGCGCGCCCCGGGAAGATGTGGGGCAAGGGGCCTGGAGCCTGAGTGGTCCCAGCGCCTCTCACGCAGCCCGGAGGACAGCTGCACCCGAGGACCGCACCTCTGCCGCTTAAACAATAGATGAGCGGGTTGATCCACTTCATGAATTCTTGTGTGGCTTCTTTTTTTTAAACTGAAAAAAATAATCAACTCTATTTCAATTTTAAAAAGGAAGTCACACAAGAATTCATAAGGTGAAAACACAAACCTATCTCTAATTATAGAGAATGTGCCTCAGCCATGTGAATAAACGCATTAATTAATCTCTTAAAAGTAAACAAATAAAGAAGAACTTAGAGCAGCGGAAGGAGAAGGTGGGCCCTGTGTGAGCGCTGGCTTCGTGGTGGGAGGTCTGTTTTTACGCTTGTTGGCACAAGCGTACAAAGTAAACTCGATGCGGTTGTTGTTCAGTCACTAAGTCGTGTCCGACTCTTTGGCACCCATGGACTTCCTGCCAGGCCTCCCTGTCCTTCACCATCTCCCAGGGTTTGCTCAAACTCATGTCCACTGAGTCGGTGAGGCCATCCAACCATCCCATCCTCTGTCACCCCCTTCTCCCCCTACCTTCAATCTTTCCCAAACATCAGGGTCTTTTGCAAACTAGACACTGATTTAGGGCGAAACCCTTTAGGTCTGTTTTCTGCACCTCTCAGGCCAGTGATACTGAGCTGGGTGGGACAGAGTCCACGCAGGGCGCGCACACCCTACCCATTCCCCAGAACAGCCCTGCTGGTGCCCCGTGACCCTCAGCCCCCCTGGTCCTTGCAGTTGTGTCCCGGGGCTGCTATAATCACCACCCACCACCCGGGTGACCGAAGCATCGGGAGCGCCCTGTGTTTCTGAAGTTCAGGTCAGTAGCGCTGCCCTCTCTGGAGGCCCGGGGGTCACGCCCAGCCTCTGCCGGCATCTCGGGTCCCAGCGCTCCTTGGCTGGCGGCCTCGTCACTCCATGTTTTGCTGCCGTCTTAACTCGGCTCCCGCCGTGTGCCCACTCGTAAAGCTCCCTCCACCTCCCTCTCTTGTCAGGATCCTGCCTGGATGGTCCAGAATGGCCTCCTCCTCTCGAGATTCTCAACTGCCTGACATCTGCAAAGTCTTTTGCAACTAAAGTTGTACGCCCAGGGCCCCCACTCCACCCTCTCCAGTCCTGGACACAGAGAAATAGGCCTCCGTGCCCGGGGGCCTCACGCACTCCCCACCTCAGAAGCTGAGAACACAGGGTCAGTGGAGCAGGCACGGAGAACCCACTGTGGTTTTCATGTCCTGAGAGCAAGGTCGCCTGTGGCAGGAGCCTCGGCGGGAACAAGGCAGCGAGTGGGCGGGGGGACAGACCCGGGTGGAGCCTGCGTGTGGGGGCACGCTGCCCAGGGGTGCCCAGCACCGCCTCGTCGGTACTGCTGTGTTTTTCAGTAGGTCCTAGTTTTGTTTTCATTTTTACCACTAAATCAATATTTTTAATGGAAATAGCTCCCAGATAAGATTTCCTTCCATAAGAGGAAATAGAAGGGAATATAAAATTTAGAGTGAGTGTCTCAAAGCAGAGTTTAACACAGACACCAAATTCATTTGCTTCTTCAAATCTTTGAGTAAGTCTCTGAACTGAGCAGTTGGGAGGCTGCAAGTGACTTGGGGTTCCGGGGGGGGGGGTGCCTTTGACGATGCTAGTGGGAACTGACCCAGCAGCTGCCTCCACTTCTTTAACTGTCACTCACTCACGCTGAGCACCTCCACTTCACAGGTAAGCTTTCAGACTCGGAGCATTTAGAAATGGACCCCAGGGCTGACAAGTCCCTGAGTGGAGGAGCCAGGCTCCACCGTCCACCCCAGGACGTGTGCCCACTCCCTCTGCCCCCCAGCAGAAATCATGCCCATAGACCCTCAGGGCCTGGAAAGGATGGGGGTGCAGAGCTGATTTTGGAGACCCCAGGCGGGTCTGGCTGTGTGATGCTGGCAGTGGCCCCCGCAGGCACGCCCACACTCTGATGCCCAGAACCTGGACTGTGACCTTATTTGGGAAAAGAGTCCGTGCAGATGCTCTCTAGTTAAGGCCTCCGAGATAAGGAGATCTCTCGGCTTAGCCCTGAAGTCCATCAAGTGTCCTTAGAAGAGGAAGATTGGAAACAGATGCACAGAGGAGACACGATAGGAAGACAAGGCGGGCTGGAGTGACGCAGCCACTGGCCAAGGAACATCTGGACTGGGCGGAGGGACAAAGGTCCCTCCCTCAGAGCCTCCGGAAGGAGCTCGGCCTGCAGGCCCCTCAACCCTGCCCTTCTGGCCCCCAGAACCGGAGGAGAGGCAGTCTCTGTGGTTTAGCCACGTGGCTTGTGGTCGTTTGCTACGACACAACCACCAGACTCTGATGCACCCGTCTGCTGAGGCCTGGATGGGCAGGCCCAGAGCGAGGCGCACCTGGAGGGGCTCCGAGGGGAGAGGGGCAGACCGGGAGGCAGGTCTGGCTCGAGTCCAGGCCCCTTCGCTGACCTGGCCCGGTGGCACTTGCCCCCTCGCTGGGCCAAAAGGGTGGGTCTGGTAAAGGGTGCTGGGGGGCTGCCAACCAGGCTGGGCTCTGAGAGGCAGGGCAGGGAGAGGGCCTTACTCCAATGACGAACGTCCTTTTAAGAGATGCAAGGAGGAGACACAGGAGAAGGAGAAGTCACGTGACCACAAAGGCAGAGACCAGGCCGATGTGGCCACAAGCCCGGAGATGCCCACAGCTGCCTGCAGCTGCAGGAGGCAGGAGGACCCCTCCTTGGAGAGACACCTTGGTTCAGACTTGACCTCAGAACCAGGAGCTCCCCACCTCCCCCCGGCCGCTGGTGCTTCTTTACAGCAGCTGTTCTGTTGTTGTTCAGTACGTACACACCAGACCGCCCTGTCCTCCACTATCTCCGGGAGCTCACTCAAGCTCGAGTCTCTTGAGTCATTGATGCCATCCAACCATCTCATCCTCTCCCGCCTCCTTCTCCTCCCGCCCTCAATCTTTTCTAGCATCAGGGTCTTTTCCAGCAAGTCAGCTTTTCATCAGGTGGCCCAAGTATTGGAGTTTTAGCTTCACCATCCGTCCTTCCAATGAATATTCAGAACTGATCTCCTTTAGGATGGACTGGTTGGATCTCCTTGCAGCCCAAGGGACTCTCAAGAGTCTTCTCCAACACCACAGTTCAAGAGCATCAATTCTTCAGCACTCAGCCTTCTTTACAGTCCAACTCTCACATCCATACATGAAGACTGGGAAAACCATAGCTTTGACCACACAGACCTTTGTCGGCAACGTGATGTCTCTGCTAGAAATGAATAAACCAGGCAAGTTAGGCTCCGCATGCCCCCATCAAAGACCCAAAACTCGAAGATGTGGGAGACCAGCTGACTCCCACCAGTATGGGGATAATGTGGGACCCACCTGCCCAGCGCCTGGCCCATCGGTAACACCTCGGGCTTGCCAACCTACCTGGCTCAGAAAATGCTGGCTCTGCAGCCCAGCACGCCAGGACCATCCATCCTGCCCTCACATCCCACCTCCCAGCCTAGGAAAACGCAGCCTCTGTGCCAAGGAAAATGAGACAGAGTGTGTCGGGCGCTAATGAGACCCTGGGCTCGGGCAGTTTCAGGCCGCTCCCCCCGGGGGGCACTTCCATTCCGCGGGGCGCCCCGCCAAGGCTCCAGCCCGCTTCGGAATTTCCCCTTTGAAGCCCGTGGGCCTGAGCCAGGTTGGAACACGGGGCCCGGCTCCTTGTGGGAGAATGAAAGCAGCGGGCCGACGACAAAGACTGGCGTCGACTGGGTTCCCTTTATTTTCGTCAACAAGGAGATTTGTCTTAATGGGAACCAGCAGCAGTGGGGCTGCAGTTTTCCACCCCTGAAGGGCTCGGCGGCAGCAGCCCAGCTCCCCACCCCGGGCAGGACACCTGTGAGTTCTGCGGGCAGGGCGACGCAGCGTGGGGACCTGGGGAGAAGGGCCCCTGGTCCGCTCCGTCCCTCTGTCCCTGCCGGGGGCTCCCAGAGGAGGGACTGCCCCCTCCCTGCACCGACCCCAGGGACAGACGCTGACTCTTGTCCCTGACTCAGGAGACAGAGTGGTACCACAATCAGACCTGCTCCTGGGTGGGCTGGGGGACTGCACACCTCGGTCAGGATACTCAGCCTCTCTGAGCCTCAGTTTGCTCACCTGTACCATGGGAGCCTCACGGGCCTTCCTGAGGACCCGATGGGAGCAAACGACCCGCTGGCCTGGAGGCAGGAGTGCTGGTCCGGGCCTGCTGCCGTCACCCAGAGTTTGGCGTGAATCGGGGAGTCTAACAGCGGGCCCCTGGGGGCACATTTGCTTCTAAATGGGCCAGAATGCCAACCTCGGACACTCCAAGCTCTAGACACAGGAATAATTCTCGGGTTGTTAGAAGCCCCTGCCCCACCATGCCCCTGCCCCACCATCCCAGGGACTAGGCCACCCAGACGGCCCTCGCTGTTACCTCTACAGACCCTGAAAGATCTAATCTTCACCCTGACTGTTTCCCCCGAGGCCTGTCTTCTCGCCATATGTTAGCAGAGGGCAGAGGTGCGCTGGAGCTGGCTTGTACCAGCTCACAACAGCCAGTCACGTGCTTCTTAAGCCCGCCCCAGGGGGAGAGTTGACTCCTTTGGGATGGTGGTCGTTGTTTAGTCCCTCAGTCATGTCCGACTCTCCGAGACCCCGTGGACTGTAGCCCACCAGGCTCCTCTGTCCATAGGGTTCTCCAGGCAAGAATCCTGGCATGAGTTGCCAGGTCCTTCCCCAAGGGATCTTCCTGACCCAGGGATGGAGCCTGTGTCTCTTGCAATGACAGGCAGAGTCCTTACCACTGAGCCACCGTGGAAGCCCCTTCACACCACAGAAACTGGCCAACGCTGCGAAGCCAGGCTTTTCCCTTAGACTCAGTCATCAGACATTTACCAGCATCCGAACGGCTTCCCCCCAAGGGGCTCTCTGACCTTGATCTGCTTCCCCGAGGCCTGGGTGGTGGCCGGCAAGCTTTCAGTGACGTCTTGGGCATTTAGGGGAGGCTGGGCAGGCAGATCTTGCCCTTATCCATTTTAAAAGCTCAGATTTCCTGTGGGGCGGCCATCTGTCTTTTCTAAACAGCTGTCCTCAGATATTTGAGGGACTGTCATGTGGAAAAGGAGCCATTCCATATGGGCCCTGAGGAGACCAGAAACGCCACTGGAAAGATACGGGGGGAGGAGCCTTTCCTGTCTCTCCAGAAATGTCTTAGAGCCACGGGGAGCCTTCCCAGGGTTTATCTTGTCTGCTTGCCTGCATGTGTGCCAAGTCACTTCAGTCGAGTCTGACTCCCTGCAACCCTGCAGACTGCAGGTCACCAGTCTTCTCCATCCCTGGGATTCTCCAGGCAAGAATGCTGGAGTGGATTGCCATGCCCTCCTGCAGGCGATCTTCCTGACCCAGGGATCAAACCCACATCTCATTACGTCTCCTGCAGTGGCAGGCGGGTTCTTTACCAACAGCACCACCTGGGACGCCCCTCAAAACTCAGCTCACTTTCATTGTGAGTGAATCGCTCCTGAGCCCATTTACTAGGCATGTCCAACTCCTCCTGCTTCAATCACCCAGATGTCCTCCCAAGAGCAGGGGACACACACACAGCTCCTTGCACGGGGTAGAAGAGCTTGCTACCCTGTAGCACTAACTCAATGCCTGGTGACAAAAGGACCCCTGATTGGCATCGGATCACAGACCTGCAAAGCTGAACGGGCTCCTGGAGGTGGGTCATGTGCCAGCGTCGTCACTCAGCAAGCCCGGAGCTGACACTCAGGGCCCACTCTACTGACCTGTGGAGGAGGTCCACGTCTCCACCCACGACTCCACCCGAGGCGGGCACCCCAGGATGACGAGGCTCCTGGTCTCCTGTCTCCTGCCCTCGGGTTGGGGGGGGCAGGGTCTGGGATTGCATTTCCCAGCAACGGACTGATCGGCTTCTCTCAGACCATCAGCTGGCCACCCCAGATACAGCACACCCTGTCTTGTTTTGTCGCCTCTTTAAACGGATTAAAGCACTCACTACAGATGGAAAACCGTGTTGGCCGGTGGTCTTAGGGCAGGGGCGGTGAGTGTACTTGTTCACACCCGTCTAAGTCAGTGTCTGGGGGAAAAGGTGGGGGTGATCCGCTGAATAATGAGTATTTCCTTCTATTTGCCTGTTGTTTGCAGTTCAGACCATGCCTTCAGACACACGCTCTCCTTTGTCCCCCATGAGAAACTCACAAAGAATAAAGGAGACCTTGGAAGCCAAGTCTTGCCCCAGATCATAGCACCGTGTGTGACAAAACCCAGGAGAAAATCTGCTCCCTCAGACACCAGTTCAGTTTTCATTTCCACGTGAAATGGCTCCTTCCAAGATACAAAAATGATGACGGGCGTCTAAGGAATAGGTCCCGAGAACAGAGGGTCTGGTATCTGCCAGGCACTGTTGGGAGTGCTTGAGACATAAATTCCTATTTTATTTTTACAACAAATCCTGAAACACGGATGCTGTTGCCTCTGCTTTGTAGAGGAAACCTGGAACTTAGAGAAGGGAAGGGGAGACATCCAGGCTGGAATTTGGGCCAAGTCTTCCCAGGTCCACCCCTGTGCTTTCAGGCCCCATCTTTATACCCCAATGCCCTCACTGCTTGTGCCCCTACTAGTTCCTTTCTCTGCCGCACCTATTGGCCCGAGCCAGGATCAGGGGAACCTGTGTTCCTTGATCCGAAAGGAGATGTAGGCTTGTGCGCAAACACCCACGGAGGTGTGAATTTGAGAGGATCCAGGATCTGTTTGAGAAAGTGCCAGCTTTCAAGGCAGGAGGCTTTGTGGGCTCCACCATTGCCTGACCTTGTCTTGGTTCTCTTCTTTGAGATGAAACTCACTGCTCCACTGCACCCCCCACCGCAGCCCCCAGGCTGAGTGAGTCAAGTGGCAAGAAAGTCTCATTCGCTCTAAATGATGACGAGCTGTGCGGGTGTAAGGGGCTGGGAGGCGGGTGTCGGAGACACCGAGACAGCTTCTGTCCTCTGTGGAGACACAGTTTTCAGTGGACATCCACAGATACATCTTACACTCCAGCCCTACTGGCAGACCAGCTGGCAACTAAGGAGCTCAGAATCACGCTGATCTTAAGGTAGGTGGACCCAGAGCCAGGTGAGGCTTGTTTAGGGTTATGTAGGACACATAGGTAGGACTTCTCTGGTGGCTCAGTGGTAAAGAATCCACTTGCAATGCAGGAGACCTGGATTCAGTCCCTGGGTAGGGAAGATCCCCTGAAGAAGGGAATGGCTACCCACTCCAGTATTCTTGCCTGGAGCATTCCATGGCCAGAGGAGCCTGGTGGCTTATAATCCATGGGATCGCAAAGAGGTGGACATGACTGAGTGACTAAGACACACAGGACACAGGATACAGTAAGGTGAGCAGAATGCCAGAAAGCAAGCTTGGTTTGGGCCTTCCTGAGACCATATAGTATATGGAATAGGGCTTCTGGAATGCCACGGAGGCTTCTGGAAAATAGACAGTGGTTTGTGCATAGATGCATGAGGTAGACCAGATGGCCAGATGATTCTTCGGTTCCATTCTTCTCCAGAGGTTTTGGAGGCTTCCTTTTTCAGTTCTGAAGACTCTCTTTGAGAAAATCTGAATACCCAGACATAAAATAGCTGACTCTTTTATTCCTACACCTCAGTGAATATCTTTGAGTGGTTTGATAGACAGACTGACAAACTCCTGCCTGGAAATGGTGTCATGACCCTGAGCAATTCACTGACCCCTCTGAACTTGAGCTTCTGCCTCCTGGGTTCTGGTGATGAAATGGAATAACACACTATGAGCTCCCCCTTGCCCAGCACCGCACATGCAGTCTGCAGGTCTCGGCTGTAAAGTTCATCCCTGACCCTTGTCTAGTGCTGTGTGGCCATGGACCTAACCAGCTCAGCAGTTTCAGACCTGTGCTGTGCCATTAACTGGCCAGAATGTGGCCACTTAAACATCAATTTAAAATTCATCAAAAGGAAGTAAAATGCAAAATTCATTTCCTCCAATCCACTGGACACAATGCATGTGTCCGATGGCCGCAGGTAAATTTTGGCCACAACTGGCAGATACAGAACATTCCCGTCAGTGAGCCAGATTCTTTGGACTTTAGACAGCGTTGGTCCAGAGCCTCCACAGGCCCACAATCACCCAGGACATGGGTTCAAAACACATCTCTCACCTGGAAATGCTGCTCAGAGGAGCCCAGGATCTGCACATACGAGAAGCTGCTGAGTGATTCTGGTAAGCACCAGGGCTTTCCCGATGGCTCAGCAGGTAAAGCGTCTACTGGCAACGCAGGAGACATAAGGAGACATGGGTTCAGCTTCTGGGTAAGGAAGATCCCCTAGAGGAGGAACTGGCAACCCACCCCAGTATTCTTCCCTGAAAACATCCCACAGACAGAGGAGCCTGGGGGGCTACAGTCCACGGGGCCACGAAGAGTTGGACACAGACAGAAACCAACAGACACCCCCCTCGAGCCCATGAGGCCACTGAGGCCCAGCATCTTGGCAAAACCCCGAAGCTGGTGAAGAGGCTGCCCATGCGTGGGGCTTTGTCCATCATCTGCTGAGCAGTGCAGCTGGCCCCAAGGCTCAGTCCATTCTCCATCTGCATCTCTGAGGCCTCCGTGTCTGCCAGGTGGAAGGGATGCACACTCTGGGCTCCCTTGGCCTCTCTAAATTGTGGTCTGCTGCGCTCCGGGGAAAGAACGATACAACTGTTCACCTCGATGTTAAAACCGGCGGCTCAGAAACCCTGTAATTGTCAGAGAGCTCATGTGTGAGCCCAATCCACTGAAAAATTTCCTCAGCCCTCCAGAATGTTTTAATGGAAACAGCTTTCCAAAGGACGGAGAGTCAGCCAGGGAGCCAAAAACTAGTTTCTTGAAAATGACTCATGTGCTGTTGGCCTGAGCCCGGCCCTCAGTCTCTGCACGACTGATGCTGACTTGTATCCGTTCAGAGTCGTAAAATCCGCTCTGGATTCATGAGTTCTGGGAGGTCCATCAGCAGGGCCCAGAGGAGGGCTCGGCGTGACACTACCAGCCCTCCACCTCCGGCCAGCCATCACTGAGAGCCTGTCCTCCCTACCTGGAGCCCCCAGCGGCCTTGCGTCCAGAGTCAGCCTCTCCCACGTGACCACGTGCTGATTCCATGTGAGGTCAGGTGGCACCGGGCCCCCATTCAGTCATCGGGGAGCTGAGGCTCGGTGGCCTGGGCCGGGTTTGGCAAGAGGTCCTGCTCTCCTACAGAGCACGGGCCCTGCCTTTAGGGGCCCAGTTGGCAGCTCCCTATGCTGCTCCCTAAGAGCTCCTTCCTGGAAGCTTGTGCAAAGTGGTGTGTAAGCTCGGAGGAGACTGAGACTAATTCGAGGAGGGGGGGGGAGGGAGGGAGGCCAGAGGCAGGGCAGCTCTCAGAAGCACAAGGACCAGGGAAGCTCCAGTCGCAGGCAAAGCACAGATGGGGCTGGGCCGGGGGCGAGTGACGGGGGCACAGAGGGCCTTGTCTACTGTCAGTTACTCAGTTTTGAATCAGTGCAGCTCCGACTGGGACTCAAACCCATGGTCTTTAAACTGAGAACCACACATCTGGCCTCAGGACTTAATGAAGCTCAGGCTCTTGATGTCTCATTGCAGAGAGGATTCAATGAGTCACAAAGTGATAAGTAAGAAGTGTATTTATTTAGAGAGAAACACACCCCACAGACAGAGTGTGGGCCCTCTTGGAAGGCTAGAGGTCCTGAGATACGGGATGGTTGATTTCTGTGGGCTGGGTGATTCCATGGGCTCATGAGGGCGAGGATTATTCCAGCTCTTTTGGGGGAGGGGCCAAGACTTCCAGGAACTGAGTCACCACCCACTTTTTGGTCTTTGATGGTCAGCCTCAGAACTGTCGTGGGAGGGAGGGAGGTTCCGGAGGGGAAACATATGTAAACCCATGGTGATATCATGACAATGTATGGGAAAAACAATAAAAAAAAAAAAAAAAAAAAAAAAAAAAAAAAAAAAAGAACTGTCCTGGGGCCCACGGATATGTCACTTAGCTTTTGCTAATGTGTTACGTCGAGCGTACGCTGAGGCTCGAGGTCCCCTGGAAGTCAGAGCTTCCTTCGTGGACCTAGTTGGATCTAACCAGTTTCTGTCGCATCCTATGGCTTTGTTGTTTGTTAAAGTTTAGTCCCTCAGTCATGTATGACTCCTTGCAGCCCTATGGACTGAGCCCCTGAGGCTCCTCTGTCCACGGGATTTCCCAGGCAAGAATGCGGAGTGGCTGCCCTTTCCAGGTCCCATGGCCGCATCATCCTTTCTAAGGCTGTGTCCTTCTCCCTCCCCTCCTGTTTCACTTTCTCTCCCCCAGCTTCATTAAAATGAACCAAAATCACCAGGCAGCTTCCTCAGGGTGAGCACGGAGCTGGCACATGGGTGCAGAGGGTTGCCACAGAGGGCTCAGGGCTGTCCGACCGAGGCACACACCCGCAGGAGGGAGCAGCCCGTCACACCCCAGCCTCGGCGCTCCTAACCCAGCTAGCGGCCTGCCTCCCAGCTCCATCACGAGCGCTCACACTGATGCGGGCTGGCCTGGTGATGCACACTGGAATCAGGTTCCTTTACAGCCTCAGCCCCGCCAACGTTTGGGACCAGATAATTCTCTGGTGTAGCAGTCCTGTGCACTCTAGGAGGTTTGGCAGCATCCTGGCCCTGGACCCACAAATGCCAGTAGCCTCACTGCATTTACAGAAAAACAGAGCATCTACAGGCTTTGTCACATGTCCCCAGGGGGCAAAGCAGCCCTGGTTGAAAACCAGGGATCTGGGGTCCTTGGCTGGTTTATCCCACCTTGAGCTATGTGCACAGGTGTCTCTTACGCACCCAGGTGTTTTGGGGGGACAGTAATCATTACTCTTAGCAGATGCTTGCAGGGTCCACAGCCCTTGGTGGTCCAGAGCGCCAGGAACTCTCCCTGCAAAGGGTTAGATGGTGAATGCTTGCAGCTTTGTCGGCCAAAGGGAGTTCGTTGCAGCTCCTCAGCTGGTGGTTATAGGGTGAAAGCATTCGTAGACAATAATTAATAATTCATAGACAATAATGAATAATAATTAATGGCATCCCTGACTCAATGGACATGAGTTTGAGCAAGCTCTGGGAGTTGGTGATGGACAGGGAAGCCTAGTGTGCTGTAGTCCATGGGGTCGAAAAGAGTCGGACACGACTGAGGGACTGAGCTGAACTGAACTGAATTAATGATGAGTGTGGCTGTTTCCAGCGAAAATTTACTATGGGCCCTGAAGAGCAAATTTCATATACTTTTTCATGTCATTAAATAGTCTTTTCCCTTTTTTACAATTTGTTGTTTAGTCGCTAAGTTGTGTTCGACTCTGCAGCCCCATGGACTGCAGCACGCCAGAACTTCCTGATCTTTACCATCTCCCGGAGTCTGCTTAAACTCATGTCCACTGAGTCAATGGTACACCCAGCCATCTCATCCTCAGTTGCCCGCTTCTCCTGCCCTCAATCTTTCCCAGCATCAGGGTCTTTTCTAATGAGTCGGCACTTTGCATCAGGGGGCCAAAGTATTGGGGCTTCAGCTTCAGTCCTTCCAATGAACACCCAGGACTGATCTCCTTTAGGATGGACTGGTTTGATGTCCTTGCAGTCCCAGGGACTCTCAAGAGTCTTCTCCAACACCACAGTTCAAAAGCTCCTATTCTTAAGTGCTTTTTTATACCAACCACCTAAAAACAGGAAAACCCCCTTTAGCCCTTGCGAAGTACAAGCACAGATGTCTGGTCTTGAGGCCCTGGGGGGTCCGTGATCCTACAGTGCGGCCCTTGGTTCATATGCCTGATCCCAAGAGGAGGCTCAGCCCAGTCGGCCTGTCTCCCCAGACACCCCTGAAGCCGGGGATGCAGTCGTCTTCCTGACAGAAAGGTGAGAGGGAAGGGACTGACGTCACTAGGAAAGGTTGGACTAACTTGTGCCCTGGCATGATCCCACCGTGAGAAAAGTCACCGCGGTGTCAGGAGCACATGGCTTGTCGGAAGCCCGGCTTCTCCCCAGGTCTGGCCGGAGGAATGATTGGTCCATCACCGGGGCGAGAGCGTCCACTGAGGCCACTCTGCTCCCCGCACAACACTGGTCTGAAACACCCCATCCCCAAAGGAGCCTAGCCTCCAGGGACCGGTTGCCCTATTTAAAGCTTTCTGGGCCTTCTCAAGACAGCAATTTCACGCCAGTCCATAAATCTCCACACCAAACCGGTACTTGAAGGTCAGCAGAAGGAGGGCCGGGAACCACAATTGCCAGCCTCCCCAGCTGGGGACGGGGCGGCTGCCAGGCGGGCAGCGGCCAGGCCTCGTCCAAGGGCAGGACACGTCGGCTGTGGGTGAGGGTGGAGCCCGGGAGGTCATGTGGGTGACCGGCCTCGGCGAGAATGCCCAGGCAGCCATGGGTGAGCTCTGCCCGTCCAAACCCAGGGTGGGGTGGGGGGTGCGGGTCGTAGGGAGCCGGGGTGCCCTCACCGAGCCCCTTGGTGTGTGCCATGCCGGGCGAGCTGCAGGCTGGGTCCCCAGCAGGACACGGAGGTGCCCAGGGAGACCCCACCCCACAAGGTCCACCAGGGCCCTGCTCTTAGCTCCCGGTGTCCGAGTGCCCACAGTGGGTGCTCCTCAGGCGGGACCCTCCCAGTCCCTGCTGAGACTCCACACAGGGGTTGAAGAGGCGGCGCGTCCCAAGGACACCAGCAACTCAGCCGGGTGCCTGTCTCGCTGGAGCCTGGGGGCTGTGGGAACACACATGAAGGGCACCCAGAGTCAGGGCTGGCACGCAGACCCCCGCTGGCCAGGACCCTTGGGCACTCCTTCTTTCGCCCAGAACAGAGCGGGGGGTGCTACACGGTCTGAGGCTCAGTTACAGCGTGCGCATGGGTTCATGCCCTGCCTCCTCCGGAGCCTGTGCTCAAGGGTGAACCCGGGGCTCACAGTCCCCACTGAGCTGGCCCCTGCCCTCTGCCCTCACCCGGGAGGCTCAGTCCTGGGTCTGGTCTTCGTGAAGCAGCGCTTTTCGTAATCCCCCAAGTGTCAAGGGTGGTTCTTGACAAGGTCAGGGGGGGGCCCGCAGATAGCGAATCGTTGTAGACGGCCCCTCCCTGCAGAAGCTCAGCCAGGAAGCTGCTGAGCCTCCCCAGGCAGCCCCACATCCAGGCCATACGGAGGGGAGCCCCCTCAGACTCCGCACGGAAGCTGTGGCATCCTGTCCGAAACCCCCCAAGAAGACTGGACGTGTAGCAAGACAGGACACTCCCAATGTTACGCGTCAGTAATGAAGGAGGCAGAGCTGAGACCGAGGTACAGGGGAGACCAACAGTTGATGGAGACAGGGTGTCATAAACACTGATGCCTCTGTGTCCCTGGGTGTCCCTCTGGGGCCCGCCCTGCAGAGGGAAGCCTAGCCCTCTGGTTCTCTCCCACCCTGACCTAGCTCCATCTCCAGGGCAGTCCCCGAGCTCCTGGGATCCCCAGGCATTCCCAGTCCTCCCCCAACAGGGGTTCCCAGGGGGAAGAGTACAGCCCCATGCCCACAAGGAGCCCCATCCGCTGAAGACACAGACGGAGACAGATCATTAGGGTCTGCCGTGGGGAAGGCGGGAGGGGCCACAGGGCACCCTAGAGACCTGGGTGAGCCCCGATTCTGCCTGACTGAGGACTGGGGCCCAAAGCCTGTCTGCACATCCTCGGAATGCGACGGGGAGAGCAGTGGCTCCCCAGGATGGGGCCGGAGCGCAGCAGACCAGCCGGAGAGCATGCTCACGCCTGGGCCAGTGAAAGGACTACACTTACCATCTGGTCAGAGCTGTGGTTTCTGAAGTCAGGGACAGATGTGAGAGCTGGACCAGAAAGAATGCTGAGCACCGAGACTTTTGAACTGTGGTGCTGGAGGAGACTCTTGAGAGTCCCTGGGACTGCAAAGAGATCCAACCAGTCCATCCTAAAGGAAATCAGTCCTGGGTGTTCATTGGAAGGACTGATGCTGAAGCTGAAGCTTTAATCCTTTGGCCACCTGATGCGAAGAGTTGAGTCAGTTAAAAAGACCCTGATGCTGGGAAAGATTGAAGACAAAAGGAGAAAGGAGTGGCAGAGGCCGAGATGGTTGGATGGCATCATCGATGGACGTGAGTTTGGGCAAGCTCTGGAAGACAGTGGAAGACAGGGCAGCCTGGCGTGCTGCAGTCTATGAGGTTGAAAAGAGTCGGACGTGACTGAGGACAGAACAACAAGAGCACACGTGTGGATGCCGGTGGAGCGGGAGCGCAGGGCAGAGCCGACCCCGCCCCTGGGGCCTGGGCCTCCTCCTCCACATGTCTCTTGGGGATCCCCGTGCTTTTCTCCACAAAGCTGGACCATCCTTCCAGAACCCAGAACCCGCCCCACGGCCTGACGGACACCCTCTTCCCTCTGCAAAGAAATCTGGACCCCGCAGGTTCCTGGAGCTGCCAGACAGGCCCCAGCCGCCGTGCGAGGCCAGATGCGGGGCGGGGGGGTGGGGTTTGGGCACCCCTGGGAGTCATGGGGCCGCCACGTCCACCCCGGCCCCCAGGGAGGCCAGGCAGGCTGGGCACATCCGGGCCCCAAGGAGGGGACATGAAGGAGCGTTGGGACAAGCGCTGGTGGGCCGGGGGCGATGGGGACATCAAACCCACTCTCCGGTGGGAGAGCCGAGACGGGCTCCAGGCAGGTGGTCTAAGCACCAGGGGGACGCCAGCCCTTGGTGTGCCAGGGCGAGGAAGCCCACATGTACGGGCCTGTGGGAAGCCCATCAAAGATGCCAGGTCTAAGCGGGGAGGAGGAGTGGGGTGGCCTCCACGACGTGGGGGTGATTCTCTGAGAGAGGGCTTTGCGGGCCACCCTGCAGCACGGCCGTCCCCGGAGTGCCGCGTCCGGGGACCCTGGGGACCACAGGGCCAGAGGACAGGGTCAGCTCTCTTCTGCATCTTGCAAAATCTAGTGCCGTGAACTGGAGATGAATTCTCTGGGGCCAAGGAGGCTGGATGTGCCAGCAGGTGACGGGGCCTGGAGCATGGAGGCCCGAAGGAAGGGGCTGGGGACTGAACTGTCAGGGTGGACGGGGCTGGCCGCTCTGCACGGAGGTCGCACCAGAAGGAGCAGCAGCGCCATCGGCAGCACCAGGATGCTAGCTCTGAGGCCTGGGGCGGGGGCAGGAGATGCGGGAGAGCCCAGCGGTGCAGCTGCGGGCTCGAGGTCAGTGGCTCAGGGCATCTCCGAGGCTGGGCCTGCTCCGTCTTTCCCGGCTGCTTCCTTGGCCCCAGGCAGCCCCGGGCATCTGCACACACCAGCCTCCCTCAGAACTGCTTCGAGAGCTAAGACCTTCTCCCAGGACCACTCCTCCACCCTCAGAATCCCCTCCTGCCCTACCCCTCGCTGGTGCCATGGGTAGGGTCACAGCATAGGGCAGGGTTCGGACACCTGCAGAGATCCTCTGGGCCTCCCCTGTGTGCTGGCCCAGCCGCCACGAGGGGCCGGCTCTCTGTGGGCCCTGAGCCAGGCCAGTGTGGCCTGGGGTTCTGCGAGACCCCGCCTGCCACTTTGGGCTTCGCAGCCAAGGGGCCACCCCTCCTGCATGCGCTGTGTCCGTGTCCTTGTGCACCTCGATCCCACGGGTTTCAGCGCGCGCTTTGGGAATTCATCAGGGGACTCGCCCTGCGTGTCTCTCTTCCTCCTGTGTTTCGTCTCTGAGATTCACCTCTTTCGTCAAGTGCAACCTCGGCTCATCCGTCTCTGCTTTGTTCACTCCACTCTAGGAGCATGATACCATCTCTGTATCCTACCCACCGTCAGCAAGGACTGGGGGATTTTTTTTGTTAGTAATCATGATAAACATCATTCCAAGAGCGCACAGCATCCTGAAACAGCCCTGCCAGCCCATCCTCCAGCACACACCTGGCGCAGCTGTCTGGGTCTTATGGGGGCACCTATTCGACTTGGCCTGACAATGCTTAATTTGGTTCCAAAGCACTTAGAAAAGCAGTTTCTATTCTAAGAAACAATAATAAGACTGCTTACTGTTTCATGTCCTTGCCAAACCTGTTATTTTTATCATTTTTAATTGTTTACTAATGTGGTATATGTCCCAGGGTGTAACATTTGGGGTTCAATTTGCGTTGCCTCATTACTGATCATGCTGAGTACCTTTTCATGTTTATCGACCATTCAAGTGTCCTGTTTTGAAAGTGCACATTTGAAGTCTTTTGACCGTGTTTCTACAGTTTGATCTATAGAAGGCCGTTTTCAATTGTGATCCCCAGCACTTGTTTTGGTCAGAAGGGTTTATAAGTGCTTTCATCACCCGTGCTCTGGTTAACGAACAAAAGTTCTGAATTTTAACGCAGGCAGTGAAACCCAGCCTTATGCTTATGGTGTCTGCTGTGGTAAGGCTTATGAAATCGTCTCCTATCCAGAAGTCTAGAACATACCACCTTGTATTAGCTTCTAAGACCTGCACCATTTTGCCTTTTACTTAAGGTCTTTAATCAACCTGTAATTAATTTTTCAAAATACTGTGAGATGGCTGGGGTCCAGCTTATTTTATCTATTTAGTTTTGCATGGACAACCAGCCACCCGTTAACGATTCATTTAGAAGCGCGTTCTTTCCCCTCGTGGTCTGCACTGCTGTTCTGAACAGGTCTCTTTACGGCTCTGCCCGGCGCCAGCGGGCGTCTGTGTATTCCCGCAGTGTCCTGAGACCGACCGCTCTAGTTCTGTGACGATCCTTGAGATCTGGAAGGCTAAACTCTCCCAGTGTTGTTCTCTTTCAGGAGCATGTCCATTACTTATGACTCCTTGATCTTCTATTCGAGTTCTTTGTATTCAACTATGAAATTTTTCAAGTTATACTCATGTACTCACACACACACACACACACACACACACACACACACACACACACACTCACACACTGGGAGTTTTGTTGGAATTGCATTATCAATGGATGAATTTGGGAAGGATTGACATGATACTCTATCATTCCCAAACATAATGGCTTTCCACTTATTTAAATTTTTCCATGCCTTTTAAAACAATTTGTAATTTCCTTCCCCAAAAGTATTGCACACACTATTAAATTCATTTCCAAGTATTTTCTAATTCAAATTTTATTAACATTAATGGTAAATTTTGACAGTATTTTATTAACATATAGTTAAACAGGGTAAAATACAAAACATCTTCAGTGGCCATCTCAGTGAATTGTACATGTCTACACCCGTGTGACCACTACCGTGATCAAATATTGGACTTTTCCACCATGTCCTGTTCCTTGCAGAACCGGAAGCTTCGGTCCCGACTTTCTGGTCCACACCCACCTCCAGAGGTAACCATGTTATCAGTTTGATCACTGAAGATTAGCCCTGCTTTTTTGTGAATTTCAAATAAGCAAAATGATACAGTATTTATTCTTTTGTGTTAGACTTCTTTCACTCAGGATAGTTCTAAAATCCATCAGTGTGACTATGTGTGTTAGGAGTTTGGGTTTTCTTTTTATCTGCAAGGAAGTTTTTAGTCTATTTGCATTCATTTTAATCAATAATATGCAGATTTATTTGCATCATTTATCTTATATATATATTTATTTTGACTTCTTTGCTTTTCTTCTCTCTTTTATTTGATTGGAGCTTTAATTCCAATTTTCCTTTTATATAGTTAAACACACTATTTATATTGTAAATGGCTACCTTAGACATTTTAACATATATATTGAACTTTTCAGAATTCAAAGGCAATCGCTATTTTGCCCTACTCCCAAACTACAAAGGCTTAAAACACTTTGACTCAAACATTCCTTCCTGACTTAAACATGCATATGTGTGTATATATATTTTTGGCTGTGCTGGACCCTTGCTGCCGCGTGAGGGCTTCCTCCAGTTGCGGAGAGCAGGGCGCTCTCGAGCTGGGGTGCGTGGGTTTCCCGTGGATTCTCTTGCTGCCGAGCACAGAGGAGAGTGAAAACGTCGGCTTAAAGCTCAACATTCAGAAAACTAAGATCATGGCATCCGGTCCCATCACTTCATGGCAAATAAATGGGAAAACAGTGGAAACAGTGGCTGACTTTGCTTTTTTGGGCTCCAAAATCACTGTAAATGGTGATTGCAGCCATGAAATTAAAAGATGCTTACTTCTTGGAAGGAAAGTTATGACCAACCTAGACAGCATATTAAAAAGCAGAGACATTACTTTGTCAACAAAGGTCTGTCTAGTCAAGGCTATGGTTTTTCCAGTGGTCATGTATGGATGTGAGAGTTGGACTATAAAGAGAGCTGAGCAACAAAGAATTGGTGCTTTTGAACTGTGGTGTTGGAGAAGACTCTTGAGAGTCCCTTGGACTGCAAGGAGATCCAACCAGTCCATCCTAAAGGAGATCAGTCCTGGGTGTTCATTGGAAGGACTGATGTTGAAGCTGAAACTCCAATATTTTGGCCACCTCATGAGAAGAGTTGACTCATTTGAAAACACCCTGATGTTGGGAAAGATTGAGGGCAGGAGGAGAAGGGGATGACAGAGGATGAGATGGTTGGATGACATGACCAACTCAGTGGACATGAGTTGGGTAAACTCAGGGAGTTGGTGATGGACAGGGAGACCTGGTATGCTGTGGTTCATGGGGTTGCAAAAAGTCAGACACGACTGAGTGACTGAAGTGAACTAAAAGGTCAGAGGAGGCTGGCATGTTGCTGTTCATGAAATCACAAGGATTCAGACATGAATTAGTGATCTAGCAACAACAACAATAAAAAGTTATCACCAAGGTCATCTAGGTTTTCTCTTATGGTCTCTTTCATGGGTTTTGGAATTTTGCATTTGACGCTTTAGTCTATAATCCATTTGAGTTCATTTTTGTGAAGGTCTGTATTTAGATTCTTTTTTTTTTTTTTTTTTTTGCACGTGGCTGTCTAGTTATTCCAGCACCATTTATTGAAAAGCTATCTTTGTCTACTCTGTTACCTTTGTGTCTTTGAACAAAGCCTTGTTTTTAATATTTGATTCATCATGTGTCATATTCTTTGGACCTACCATAATGCATTTATCCAGTTTCTATGTTGGATATTGATTTTGTGTTTTTGTATCATTTTGCTAGTAACTGTCATTTTACCATGTACTTAACCAAGGTGTTTGCTAAGTGCAAGTCTTGGAATACTTTTGTAGCCCTTGATACATTGTCCTCAGGAATTGCAATTCAATTTGCCATGGAGATAGGAAATGTTCATCCACCCCCAGCCTGGCAGCACTGAGGATTATCCTTGACAAAACCTTGATGAGTTGGAAGCAATACTGTTTCAATGTATCGTCTTCTGCTGACTAGTTACCTTGAATGTTTAGTTCAAAAGTTTATTGAGAACTTTTTTGGGTTGATTTTCTGCTCACATCATTTTAAACCTTTGCTTCATGAAGCTGTAACAGGTTTTCAAAGGCGAGGAGCTCGGATCTTTGTCTCAAGTATTTCCACACGTCTCTCCAGTTAGCCTTGGCCTTTTACTATGACTCATAATGGTTTTTTGCTTTTTTTATTAATGGAGGTTTAAATACACTTTTTATGTATTTTCCCTTTGCTTTTTATGCTTACCTATGTCTTTCCTACCTGCAATTTGTGTAAATATTGTCCTTTGCTTTTAATGTTGCGTTATGTTTTCACTTTTTACATTTGACTCTGATTCATTTGGACTCTGTTTTGGCATAAGATGGAGCTTTAGCTGACTGTTTTTCTAAATGATTAATCGATTATCCAACTCTTGGCTAAGTTTTGAATTTTATTTTGCTTATTTATTTTTGGCTGCTCTGAGTCTTCGTTGTGTGTGCCAGTTTCTCAGTGCAGTGGCTTCTCTCATTGTGGCACCGGGCTCCACGGCCCCTGGGCTTCAGTCGCTGTGGCTCGCGGGCTCAGCAATTGGGACTTCAGGGCTCCAGAGCCTGGGCGCAGTTCTTGTGGCTCACAGGCTCAGTTGCTCCACGGCATGTGGGATCTTCAGGACCAAGGACTGAATCCGTGGCTCCTGCCTTGGCAGGTGAATTCTTTACCACTGAGCTACCAGGGAAGCCCTTGACTAATTTTTTAATGTTTATTTACTTACTTCCGGTGGCATCAGGGCTTAGGTATATCAGGTGGGATCTTCTGCTGCGGTGTGTGGGCTTGCTGGTTGTGGTGTGTAGGCTCGCCCACCTTCCGATGCAGCGGACGCGGGTTCCATCCCTGGTTGGGGAACTGAGATCCCACCTGCCATGTGGCAGTTCCACGTGGGCTTGACTGCCACGTGGCATTTCCATCTTAGTTCCCTGACTGGGGATGGAACCCACGTCCCTTGCCTTGGAAGGTGTATTCGCAACCACTGGATACCAGGGGAGTCCCTCAACTCCTGGGTATTTGGTGAAGAATCTTTTGCAGCGCCACTTATTCGAAAATCCACTCTTGCCCAGTCTGCTTCTAGACCTTTTGCTCATTCTTACTGATTCTTACTACTGTGACACTTAAAATTACTGAGGATCTATTTAGGTATACACACACACACACACACACACTTCATTATAGTCATTGGTTCACATGATATACAGGATGAGGTTTCAGGACTTGCCTTCAAGCTGGAGAACCAGCAAAGCTGACGGTGTTTATTCCGTCTGAGTCCAAAGCCTGAGAGCTGGTTGAGAAGGGGTCTGGAATGCTGATGCCTGAGGACAGAAGACTGACCTCCCAAATTAAGGAGAGGGCAAATTCTCTCTTTCTCCATTTTTTGTTCTACTCAGGCATTCAGTGGGTTGGATGATGCCTCCCTGCACTGGGGAGGGCCATCTTCTTTTCTCAGTCTACCAGTTTAAATACTAATCTTTTTCAGAAACACCAGACACACCCATAAATGACATTGTAATTGCTATCTGGGCTTCCCTTAGACACATACAATTAACCATCAACACGTGGGACAGGGTACGTCTTGACTCACTATTATTTTTCCCCAAAGGCCTTGGCTACTATTCTCACTCATTTATTGAGATTAATTTTAGAATCGTTTTGTCAAAATGCTCTCCTGGCAAGAACAAAGGGATTCTCTGAGGCAAAATGATTCAGTACGAGTGGGCATTGATGCACCAAAACGGGCCGTCACCACAATGATCTTAGGTGAGCATCAGCTTCTGTGTTCATGGACTTCCAGGGGCCAGTTCAGTTCACTTGCTCAGTCGTATCTGACTCTGTGACCCAAAGGGCTGCAGCACGCCAGGCCTCCCTATTCATCACCAGCTCCCAGAGTTTACTCAGACTCATGTCCATAGAGTCAGTGATGTCATCCAACTATCTCATCCTCTGGTCCTTCCCTCTCTTCCCACCTTCAGTCTTTCCCAGCATCAGAAGCTTTTCAAATAAGTCAGTTCTTCACATCAGGTGGCCAAAGCACTGGAGTTTCAGCTTCAGCATCTGTCCTTCCAATGAACACCCAAGACTGATCTCCTTTAGGATGGACTGGTTGGATCTCCCTGAAGTCCAAGGAACTCTCAAGAGTCTTCTCCAATACCACAGTTCAAAAGCATCAATTCCTTGGCGCTCAGCTTTCTTCACTGTCCAACTCTCACGTCCATACATGACTACTGGAAAAACCATGGCCTTGACTAGATGGACCTTTGTTGGCAAAGTAATGTCTCTGCTTTTTAATATACTGTCTAGGTTGGTCATAACTTTTCTTCCAAGAAGTAAGCATTTTTTAATTTCATGGCTGCAGTCACCATCTGCAATGATTTGCAGCCCAAAAAATAAAGTCTGACACCATTTCCACTGTTTCCCTATCGATTTGCCATGAAGTGATGGGACCAGATGCCATGATCTTAGTTTTCTGAATGTTGAGCCTTAAGCCAACTTTTTCACTCTCCTCTTTCACTTTCATCAAGAGGCTCTTTAGTTCTTCTTCACTTTCTGCCATAAGAGTGGTGTCATCTGCATATCTGAGATTATTGATATATTTCCCAGCAATCTTGATTCCAGCTTGTGCTTCCTCTAGCCCAAGGTTTCTCATGATGTACTCTGTGTATAAGTTAAATAAGCAGGGTGACAATATACAGCCTTGACGTACTCCTTTTCCTATTTGGAACCAGTTGTTCCATGTCCAGTTCTAAGTGTTGCTTCCTAACCTGCATACAGGTTTCTCAAGAGGCAGGGCAGGTGGTCTGCTATTCCCATCTCTTTAAGAATTATCCACAGTTTATTGTGATCCACACAGTCAAAGGCTTTGGCATAATCAATAAAGCAGAAATAGGTGTTTTTCTGGAACTTTCTTGCTTTTTCAATGATCCAACGGATGTTGGCAATTTGGTCTCTGCTTCCTCTGCCTTTTCTAAAACCAGCTTGAACATCTGGAAGTTCACATTTCATGTATTGCTGAAGCCTGGCTTGGAGAATTTTGAGCATTACTTTGCTAGCGTGTGAGATGAGTGCAATTGTGCAGTAGTTTGAGCATTCTTTGGCATTGCCTTTCTTTGGGATTGTAATTAAAACTGGCCTTTTGCAGTCCTGTGGCCACTGCTGAGTTTTCCAAATTTGCTGACATACTAAGTGAAGTAATATGTCAGACCTTTACAGACCATTACAGCAGCTTTATTTATAATTACTGAAATTTAGGAGTAACCAAGATGTTCTTCAGAAGGTGAATGGATAAATCAATGGTGGTCCATCCAGACAACGGAATAATATTCAACATTAAAAAAGGATGAGCTCTCAAGTCATAAAAAGACAAGCAGGAAACTTAAACGCACATTACTAGTGAAAGAAGATAAATCTGAAAAGGCTACAGACTGTGATTCTGACTACATGACATTTTGGAAAAGACAAAACTGTGGAAACAGTGAAAAAAAAAAAAATATCAGGGGGTTAAGAGGAGACAGATAGATAGAGCCCAGAGGATTCTCAGAGTAAATTCTTACAGTGAAATCACTCTGTGTGAAACCATAAGGATGAATACACGTCGGCGTCTATTTGCCCAAACCCATGGGTGTCCAACAGCAGGGGTGACTTTGGTGGAAACTACGGACTTTTGGTGATGATGACACACCAGGCAGGCCCATCCTTGCCACAGCTCTGGTGGGAGATGGTGAGGGTGGGGCAGGGTTGTAATTGGACTGTGGGGGGAAACGAGGTGTATGACAAACCTCTGCACTTCCAGCCTAACTTTGCAGTGAACCTAAAACTGCTTTTAAAAAGGAAGCTCAGGGACTTCCCTGGTGGTTCAGTGTCTAAGACGCCATGCTTGCAGTGGAGAAGGCCTGGGTTCAATCCCTGGTCAGGAAATTCGATCCCACACACATCCTGCAGCTAAGAATTCTCATGCACAAATAAAGATTCCTCTTGCTGCAATGAAGATTGAAGATCCCAAATGCCAAGGAAGACCTGGTGCAGCCAACTAAGTAAACATTTTTCCAAAAATAAAGCCTGTAAATGAATGAATGGATGAATGGGAAAAAGTTGGGGGACTATCGGCTCTCAGTGTACTCAGTCGACTCTTTGAGACCCACGGACTGCAGCCCGCCAGGCGCCTCCGTCCACGGGATTTCCCAAGAAAGAATCCTGGAGTGGGTTGCCATTTCTTTCTCCAGGGGATCTTCCCGACCCAGCTGTGGATGGAACCTCAGTCTCCTGGGTCTCCTGCTCAGGCAGGCAGATTCTTCACCACCGAGCAGCTGGGAAGCCCGAGGGGCTGTTTAGGTGTAGGCAAAGTGCCCGCACACCCCGAGCGCGTCCCACACGGCAGACCCCTGGTCGGCACGAGTTCCCAAAGGCTACCCCCTCCTCTTGCGGGTCCCTTTGTGGGCTGCACGGTGGCGGCCTTGTCGCTCACCTGACAGCTCAGAGCCCCACAGAGACCACCGTTCCTCTGTGGCTTTTATCTCTCATTGCTCTGCTCTGGGGCAGCAGTGAGACCCACTCCAGTTAATAGCTCAGCAGAAAACAGCCTGTTCTCATCGGCATGGGAAACTCAAACAGCAATTAACTAGACAGGCTTATTCACCTCCCGCCAGCTCTGCTGTACGTGGAGTCAGCACCAAGGGTCCTCCCAGGAGACTGCCTGGCTGGGGATGGCCATGGGCCTCGGTTAGGACAGGGGATGGACCTCCCACCTCCACCCCCGCTGGCATCCTCTTGCTCTGAGAAGCAAAGCGACAGCGAAGGGAAGAAGAGATAACCATGGGCTTTGCCAGCAAATGGCAGTGTTATGGACTGTGAGCTGCCCTGTGGGTTCAGGTTACTACTGGGTTTGTCAAATAAAATCAGCCTGAGTGAATTTACAAAGCGCCAGCGGAGACGCGGGGAGTCACCCAGGCTCTCGGCCATCACGTCCTCCCTGATGGGGACGGTGCTTCATGCAGGAAGAATGCGGTGCATGATTTCCCAGCTTCCTTCTCCGGCTGCCTCCGAAGGTGGGGGCAGGGGAGCCTCTCGGAAGCACAGACCCCTCAGTGCTCTGCTCTCAGAAATTCCACGAGTTTCTCTGGGACATGAATCATACTTCGGGTTTGGAAAAGGCCGCAGAACCAAAGCCGACAGAGGCTCGGGGCTAGCCCACTGTGGGGACGGGCTGTGGGGGCTGCTCTGGAGGCTCGGGCTGAGTCTCTGTCTGCTCCATCTGGGGGTGGCGACGGGGACTGGCAAGCTCTGGACAGGCCTTAGTCACAGGTCAACCTTCCCAGAAACTGGATTCAGCCCTTTCACTATCTCAGACCACAAGCGTAGCTGTTGACCCTGGGTTCTGCGATTCTTTGAGGAGCCTCAAGTGATGTCTTGGAGTGTCTTGAACTCTATGGATAAGGACATTCCTTAAGCAATCACACAAAAACCCCATAGTGAATTATCACCCAAAACTTTCGGAATGTTGGTAAGAGACCAGGATGGGGGATGGGAGAGTCTCCTTACCAAACCACCAACTATGTCCAATAATCTAGCTGTGGACTAAGGTAGTCCTCGAGAGATGAATTTCATGTTTTTCTTCTAGCAACAGAAAAAGTGAGGCCCAAACAAAGGACAAGACTCACCCCACCTCCCACCTGCTCAGGTCCCAAAGCATCACACCACACACGCGTCTATCCTAGAAATGCACACTCTTCGGCTTGTTCCTTAAAGACCCCCAGACACAGGGGTGCAGTTTTCAGCTTTATAGCCAAATGTGCAAGGATCTACCTGGAAGGAATTTTTCACTGCCCCTGCGCCCATGACCTCCCCTCAGTGGGGCCCCACATCTGGCCCCCTGCACAGCTGGAGGGCACCCTTCCAGAAGATCTTCAAGAAGGACCTGCTGCCTGCAGGAAGACGCCTTCCTGTTGCCACCGCACAGGGTTACAATGGCTGGGCGTGAAATCTAGGGTCTTTGAAGTTCACTAGGGTGGTGGTTTGGTTGGCATTTCATGTTGCAGAAAAAACTTAAGACCATCTTGGCTTCTGGTGCTTCGTACATAAACCTTTTTCCTCACCCTATGAGGACAGGATCATAAAAAGCGACCACAAGTAATTCCCAGGAGAAATGAGAGGCAAATCAGCCCAGGCGCCCCCTCCCCTCAGCTCACAGGCTCCTACTTTGGGTCAAAGGCCAGACTGGGGTCTTGACTTCATTCTGCCACTGGTTGGGTCTGTGATCTTGAGCAGGCATGTCACGTTTCAAAGGACACCTCACTCCTTTTCAGGGAGGAGGGAACATTGCCTTCCTGTATGTGTTAGCACAGGCTCAGTTACACTGAGTAACAAACATCTCCCACTATCTTCGTGGTTTAAAAGAACAAGGGAGTGTTTCTCCCTCAGACGATGTGTACCCCTTGACATTCACATTCAGCAACCCAGGCATCAGCTCATTACCTGTTCCTTGGAGAAATGACCAGCCTTCCCCCCTGCCCCTCCAGGCCTGGAGGGGGCTGGATGCTGAGGAATACTGGAAGCAACTGCCACTCTTGTCCAGAGATGGCAACCAAGGCCAGATTCCCAGGTGGAGCCCAGATCCCCTGGCAGAGTCCGCCCCAGTTAACACTGGTCAGAATCTGGAGAAGCCTGGTGAAGGGGGTGGGGCTTCCCCTACTGCAGGACCTGGAGGCCAGGAGGAGAGGAAGGGCATCCGGGAGCAGGTGGGCTTGAGGGCAGCCTGGGCGGGCAGGACGCCGGCAGCGAGGCTGGACCAGCCCCACGGTGGCACTCAGTGACCACGCGGCCCCCACGTGAGCCCCATCCTCACATCTCCCTCCAGCCCACCTGGGTCAGAGACACAGCTCTGCACGGGGACCTCCAGCGGGCTCGCCTCTGGAAAGGAAGACTGCTCCGACCTGGCAAAGACGGAGTTCTCTAATTTTCTAAAGCCCTGGTTCCACTTGATTGTTCAGAATTAACTTATTTTTAGCCGAAGCTCAAGAAGCGACGGAGCTGCTGTTGGAGAGCTTGGTTTCCAGTGAAAGCCCGGGAAGGAGTGAGCGTCTCGGCCAGCCTGGCGGGGCCGCCAGCCTCAGGCTCCCACTGCATCCCTGCTGCTCCCTCTGCCTCTGCGTCTGCCTCTGTGCCTCCTCTTCTCCGGCTGTGTCTCTGTGTATGTATGTCTTTCTGTACCTCTGTGTCTCTGTCTCTGTGCATCTCCCTCTGTCTGTGTCCCTCTATCTCTGCGTCTATCTCTGTATCTCTCTGTGTTTCCCTCTCTCTGTCTCTGTCTCCTCCTGTCTCAAGCCAGACAACCACCGATGATGTAACTTGGATCCTAAGCAGCCAGCTCGTTGTAGCTGAACAACCCACATGTTCTAGGTGATTTAGAGAAGGATTACCCCCTCTTTCTCATGTGAACAGGACAGGACGACATGCACCTGAGGCTCCCCTCCCCATGGAGCAGAGCCCCCAGACCCCACTAGGACGAGCTGGGGATGTGCACGCCGGGAGCCCCGCTCCCCCTCGCTCCGGGACAGCCAGCCTCTCCCGTCCAGCAGCCCTGTTAACAAGCTGGCCGTGGCCGCTGGCAACAGCACGCTAATGACAATCGCAGACCCGGCTCAGCGGCTGGCCTGGCACAGGCGGACGGAACCACCTTCCCCTTCCAGGCCTCCATGTTCAAGCGCTGCGCTCCAGGTGGGCCTGGTGGGGACCCGCAGCCGCTCACCTCCCGCGTGGGCTGTGACTCCGAGCGGCGGTGCCGGACCCGCAGGCGCGCATTGGCCGTTCCTGTCCAGAGGGAGAGCCTTTGGCAGGGAGAAGCAGAGAGCCTGCGTGTCCTTATGCGGTGTGAATGCAAGCATCTAGCCCTGGGCACGGCTTTTCTAGCAGCAAGTCGTCAGAGCCCCACGGGGCTGTCGGGAACCCCCAGTGCTTGGGGGGTTGACAGCCGTGTGTGGTGTGTTCGCTTGTTACAAGAGGGCGGGTAGAGGGAGGCTGGGCTCAAACGGGATTAAAGGCTAGAAAAGCATCTGTTCCTTTCGAGCTCAGTTTTGTTTGAATAAGTTTTCAAGGCAAAAAAGTCTGAAGATGGGAGAAAGAAGGGAGGGGAAATGACTCCAGGTTTTTATCTTAACAGAGGCACAAAGAAATTTCAGGTGAGATAGGAAAAGGAAGAGAAAGGGGAAGAAGTCTTGGGACTCCGAGGCCAGGCTGGGTCCTTGTGGTGGGTAGGCAGAGGGAGTGTGTCCTGGGTCTGCCCTACCCCACCCCCGAGAGAGACCAGCGTGAGAGGCTGAGGGCCCAGAATGCCCAGGAAGTCACAGAGCAGCAGGAGCCACGCTGGGCTGAGTGCCAGATGGAGGCATCTGCCAGCTGCTCCAGTGTTACAGGTGGGGCTTTGGCCCAAGTAGAGGCCGTGGGTGAGAGTCTCCAGGGGAAACCAAGGCAGCGGGGAGTGACTGGCACGCAGTCCTGGTTCTGTCCTGTCTCCTGATTCCTCATCTGCAATGTTTCCTTTAAATCTCGGCCACCTGGGTAGGGACATGGGCACGGCTCAGCGTGCAGCTTCTTTCCGCCGTGTAGGAGGAAACCAGGAGTAGGCAGCACAGAGGCCACTCACAGCCATCCCATTAGCCAGCCTGGCCGCGTAACAAAGACCGCAGCCTGGGCGCTTCCAGCACCAGGCATCTGTGCCTCCCCTGCATCTGCGGGCTGGACATCCAGAACGGAGACGCTCGCAGACTTGTGTCCTGGTGAGGACTCTGCTCCTGGCTTGTGGACGGCCACCGTCTCCCTGGGTCACTTACTGCTCAGACGACATGGAGGGCGAGCTCTGGTCCCTCCTCCTCTTCTTGTGAGGACACCAGTCTCGGCCTGGGGACCCCACTCGCAGGACCTCAGCTAAGTCTCCTCACTTCCCAAAGACCCCACACCCAATACCATCTCTGTGGGGTGGGGGTTAGGGCTTCAGCCTGTGGAATTGGAGGGACACGATCGTTCAGCCCCTGATTCCCGGTGCCCTAGATGGACATGGTGTTGGCAGCGCAGACTGCCCCCGCACCACTCCTGGGCACAGGTCGCCTCCTGGTCTGTGGACAGATCCCCGAGGTCGTGTGGTGTGTGCCTGGTGAATCTGCGCCTGGCGTCCACCGGCCACTTTGAGCCCTGCCTTTGCAGTCTCCCCCTACTAGTGAGGCCCCCTTTAACAAACAGGTGACGCAGGAGAATGTTACAGCAGGGAAGAGCGCAGGAGCCCAGCAGCCCTGGGGAAGACCCGCCTGCCCAGGAACAGGGGCCTGGGGTGACTCGCCTGCTCCTGGGTTCAGGACCTGATTCTGCCCTCTCTGTGAGGCCATCAGCAGGCTTTGCTGCCCTCGAGCTGCAGGTGGGCAGCACTGGGGCTGGGAGGCCAGGTCACTTTGGACCCTCAAAGTCAGAACTCCAGATGTGTCTGGCTCCAAGGCCAGAAACTGGCCCTGGGCTCTGCAGCCTCTGAGGGCTGAGAGCTGGGGCTCGAGGTGCCAGAGACGAGGCCACTTCACAGTGAGGAGAAGGGCCGCCGGGGACTCCGTGGGCTGGTGTCAGTGCTCGCCTTCCTGAGCTCCCTACCACGGCCAGCTGCAATGCAGACCCAGCAGCTCACCGGGGCCAGCTCTCAGCCAGCGCCCTCCACAGGCAGGGTCGGAGCTGGACGCTTAGACCTGCAGGCTCCTTAAACCTCGTCTTGGTCAGCGTCTAGCAGAGACGCAGACTAGCAGGAGATGGGAATGGACTTAGCTGCAGTCTTTGGCCCATGGGCTTTGAGGACTGGCTGGGCAGGTGGGAAACCCACAAGGCAGACTGCCGGGGCGGGCACGGCGGGGCTGGACTCTCAGAGGCAGGGTCCGTGCCCCTCAGGGAAGCCTCCGCTCTGCCCTGGTGAGTCAGGCCCTCCCCTCCTGGGTTATCAAGGATGCTGGTCCTCACCAGAGTCAACCAGTTCTTAACTGTCATCACCTCGACCAAACAGCGATGCCCCCGTGGCTGATCACCAGGCCCCGGCACCTCCTCAAGTGGACCCAGGACTGGTGGGCCAGATGTCACTTGCTGCTGATGGAGGGTGGCGCGGGACCCCGGAGAGGACCCGCAGCCCAGGCAGGGTCAAGGGGCTGGCCTGTGGCCATTGGGAGGGGTCTCCATCCCAGCCTGCAGCCCCCGGCGGCCTCACTCAGGGCCAGGCCCCCAAGTTCCCTCTGCGGGCACAGACACCTCGGCAAGTCCTTGCGGCCCTCCGTGCTGGGCACTCAGCAGGCTCGGACAGAGCAGTGGTTCACGCTCCGGAGGTGAGGTGCCCCAGGGTGTGTGACAAAGGGAATCCCACTGGCGGGGCTGAGGAAAGCCTTCTTGGAAAGCAGCATTGAAGCTGAGCTCAGGATGATGAGAGAAAGTAAAAGGGCTCCCCGGGGAGGAGAGCTGGGAGCTTGCTCTCACCCCAGAGTCTGCAGTGTTCTGGCAGGAACCCGCCTCCCCTTCCGAGAGTGTCTGTGGCTAGGCCGGGGGCAGCGGGGGCTCAGGTGGGTGTCCTGGGGCATGCGCCCTGGGCATGCGCAGTGTTTGGTGGCTGGGGCAGAGCCTCACTGAACTGATCCACGCGGCCCAGCCTTCCTGGGAGCGTTGGCTGACGTAGCTATTTCCGAGGGGTGGGCCGGGCCCTCACAGGGAGGCAGAGGGTGATGGGTGCTGGGGTCCTGCACGGACCACCTTGCCCATCCTCTCTCAACCACCTCTTATCCTCCGCAGGTGTCCCTGTGAGTGCCGATGGCCACGCTGGGCAACTGGAGGGTTGAAATCTGGCCTCGATCTCCTCCAGCTCCTCTGTGTTCCGAAGTCCTTCCAGTCCTTGCAGGAACTCCCCGTGGTCCAGGTGATAAGGTCTCTGTGGCCACCACCTGGCTGGACAAGGCAGGTGACCCCTTCAAGCCTCCTGTAGGTGGGGAAACATCCCCCTGTGCCCAGCCCTGTGTGGGGAGCATCCTTCTGAAGTGCTGGCCTGGGGAGGAGGGGGTGGGCACAGCCTCCCGGCACTGCAGCACCCCCATGCAGGTGGGTACCTGCCCTGGCTCCCAGCGGCAGAGGGTCCCCCAGCTCCAGAGTCCTCATACCCAGCACCTGCCCCAATTGCAGAACAAGCCTGCAGTCAGCACTTGGCCGGGAGGATGGCCCCGGAGTGCAGTTCAAAGGGCAGACCTGGCTGTGAGGGTTCACGTGGACCCCCTGCCCTGACTGGCCCTCCCAGGACAGACCCGGGGACGCCTGGGCAGACTGGACAGGGGCCCCCGGCGTGGGTCCAGCATTGTCCCGGCGTGCCTGGCACTCAGGAGATGCTTGTCTGTCTGCGGAAGGCAGGACTGAATCCCCGCAGGGGCTCCTGCAAGGCGCCTTCACTCGTGTGGCCGTTTACACGAGCTGATGGAGCCTGTTTTTTGTGTCAGACGTGATGCTGAGCCCCCGGGGAAACCAGCGCAAGAAGAGAGAGGTGGTCAGCAGAGGAGGGAAGGGGGACTGAAGGGACTAGGGGAGGAAGGAAGGGAGAAGAGAGGGAGGGTCCCTGCCCAGGACCCTTGAGCGGGGGAGGAGGAAACAGGGTGGGGGAGACGCCGGGGGGAGGGGGGGACTACTCGTCTGACAGCGACCGGGCCGCGGTGCTCTGGGCTTGGCTGGAGGGTGCAGCCTGAGCTCTGCCGGGACGGTAGCCAGCAGGCAGGGATCACAGCACTGGCGCAGGTCGGCGCGGGGGAGAAACGGGACTGCAGGGTGGGGTGTCGGGTGGGGGGCCCCTGAGCAGGGGCCAGCCTGGGGCAGGGAAGGGCACAGCCCCAGGGCCCAAGCAGAGCAGGGAGCAGAGGCAACTTGACTTAAACGGGGATGTCCACCCCCACCAGGCCTGTCCTGGCCCTGAGAGCAGACAGAACAAACCCGTTTCTTCCCCGAGAACCCCTGGAGGGGGGTTCTCCCCGGGTTGGGCCTCAGGCTTTCCCAAAGGGGCTTCCACTCCAGAGCCGGGGGCCCAGCTGGCCTGGTGCCTTGGCCAGCACGGTCCACAGGGTGGTCGGTGGCCCCGTCGGGGGCCCCGAGGTCCGGGCCTGGGAACCCAAGGGCCCCGCTGGCCGGGCGGGAGGGGGCGGCGGGCCTGCAGGCAGAGGATGTTTGCACAGTGAGTCAGAGCAGCTGTGGGCTCTCGTTACACTCAGGTCCACGGAGGCCAGAGGCCAGAGCCCTGCTCCCTGCGGCCCAAGCCGGGGCTCCTCCCGCCAAAGGGGCCCAGGGTGGGGGCAGGGAGGCGGCCGAAGACAAAGGCGGGATACCGTGGCTGGGGGCCAGCTTAAATTAGGGAACATCTGAAATGAAGGAAGTTCTGTTTTGTTCTAAGAACCCAAGTCCATTCCAACAGGCGTCCACAGATTAGCGGCCAGGGCCACAGCCAGCCCAGCGTCTTGCGGGGCCTGATGGAGGCACAGATATAAATGACTCGCTTCCAGGTCCTGGATCCTTCACCAGGTGAAGGGACACAGCTACGGAGATGGGAACACAGCGCCCTGGGCCGGCTCCCTGCCCCCCGGGGTCACAGCGGCTCTGCGGGGGGCTGGTTACCCCGCGGCCGCACGCATGGTGGGGAGGGCTCCATGGACGGCTCCGGGTCCTCGGTCCCGCCCGCGGCTCACCCCACATTGGAAAAAAAAAATTGCTCAGAAATTATCCTGTGGCTAATTCATTCCAGAAGCCACCAGACTGAACACAGCTACTGTAAATAGATTTCTTCGTTATCCTGGGGCATATTTCGGCCAAAAGACTAAGGGAAAAACCAGAAAAGATGGAGTAAGTGCCTGGCCCCCCGCAGGGTGGAGGTAGGAGGCAGAGGGAGGTCGGAGAGACAGCGTGGTCGCACCGAGGACGCCACTTGCTTCCTTAAAGCGCTCACCCAGCTGGAAGCTCTGGGCTGGGTATCCATGAGAACCAAGGAGGGAAGGGACACAGCTTACCCACCCGGGAGGGGTGAAGCAGGTCGTGTTTCGCCCTGGTACCCGGACTTCATTTATAGAGGCGCCGAGTGAAGATGCAGGTGATCAAAGACGTCGAAGAAGACCTTGTGCCTTGCAGGCCTCAAGGCGAGGAACACTCAAGGCCACACAGGGCTGCATGGGGAGCCCCAGGGTTTGCCGGCACCCGGGGGAAAGGGAGAACTTGGTCAGGAAGCTCCACTATGGTTTCTGATCCGGGATCTGGTGAGGCAGGCTCAGCTCTAGCGGGTTTGAGTAATTCCCGCGGGCTCTAGAACCAAAGTACCCCTGGTTGTTGAGTATCTGGCTGGGGACTTAGGACCTGGGGACCCTGGCTTGTGTGAGGGCTGAAGAAGCAGGTGGTCACTGGGGGTGGGCTCTGGCCTGTTGGCCTGGATGTGAAGGGCCTGTTTGCACGACTTGTTTGCTGTCTCTGGGAATCTGCTTCCCTCTGGGGAGGGACAGACGGGGAGGGACAGACGGTCTCTCCCAAGCCAGCCAGGCCCCCAAGATGTCAGAGCATCGTAGGGTCCAGAGACTTTTACAAGCGATTGACACAGACAGATGGACGCATCTCTGGTCAGGGGTTGTGGTCCTTCCCAGAACACTCAACGCAGCTGGCCTCTCGCAGGCCTTGGCGTGGCCTCCCCTGGAGCTCGGGGGCCCCTTCCACTGCTGGGGTCACCCAGGACACACTCAGGGGCTGGTCTGGGTGGTCTTCTGCTTTGACGCCCCGAGGGCAGCACAGATACTGGGTGCCCATCTCTGCTCGGCTCCAGCCCGTCTCCTGAGCCCTGCCCCAGTGCTCCACGGGCCCCCATCCCTGGCCTTGCCCAGGCCTCAGATCTCTCCTCCCACGGGCTCGTCTCTGTGAACCACCCTCTGTCCTCCCTCAGGGTCAGCCTCATCCTCACCAGCCCCCGTCCACACCGCCTCCAGACGGGCCCTCGCAGCACTGGAGGGCACGTGTCTCCTTTGGCCTTGCCCCGAGGCCCCGTGCTAGCCTGGCCCTAGACCCAGACCCCACAGGCGTGTGCCTGTCGGTCCCTGCTCCCAGGAACCCAGCTGCACTCCAGCCCGGCCGATCTGGCCCTCAGCCCCACCTCGCCCCACCCCCGGCCCCCACACACAGAGCCTCTCCTGGCTCCTGTGGCTCACCCTGCCTTTTCTGACCTCCGGGACTTCGCAGGGGACACCCCTCTGGGTGCCGCAGCCCAGCTCGCCACGGTCCCGGGTCCTACCCCGCCCCCTGCTGCTCCCCTCCCACCTCCCCAGCCCCCCCACCCTGCCCTTCCCCCCAGCCCCCCTCCTGCCCTGCCCTTCCCCCCTAGCCCCCCTCCTGTGTTGTCCATTGTATCTGCTTGTCTCTCTCCCACCCCAGAAGCCCGGAAATATAGGCAGTGCCTGGCACCCCCAAAATGGGCAAAGAGCATCCAGTGGAGAGACAGGGAGACCAAAGGCAACTCCAAGGCCTCAGGGCCCGTCCAGAGCTGGGTCTCTTCACCAGGGAGGCTGCCAGGCAGCCCGGCTCTCTTTTCCTGGGAAAGACAGCTGTTAGAGAGAACACACTGTCTGAGCTCCCATTTTCCAGGGAGGAAAACCAAGGTCCAGAAAGAGGAGGCTGTGTGGGAAGAGATGATGAGTTGGTGGAGGGACCAGGCCTGGGACTTGGTCCTTCGAGTCCGATTGGGTGTCTCCTCGACCCCACTGCTGGGCCCCGGGGGTGGCAGCAAGGTCAGTGCGGCCAGAAGGACATACAGGGTCAGAGGCCAGGGGGACTGGCCAGTGTCCTCACTGGGGCTGTCAGTTAGGGAAGGGTGGCGACCACCAGAGGGCCGCTGATCGCACACCTCCTGTGTGCACCCACACACTCCCCAGAAGCCCAGAGCCCAGCCAGGGGGCGGGGACGGGCGGCCAGGGATTGGCTCAAAGGTCCTGCAGCTCCCACCAGAGTCCTGCGGACGGTGCCCCGGATGTGTGCGCAGCGCAGGCCACTCAGGGGCAGGCAGCGTCAGGCCCGGCTTGGGGCAGCAGGCGAAGCCCTGGAAGGATACTGCATCCGTTTGGAGGCTGACTCGCCCCTCCCCTGGGACACAGGCGTTGTCCTGGGTCTCGGGTGAGGCGACACCGTCAGCAGGCGCCCCCTGTGCCCCGCGATGCCGGGGGTGTCCAGGTCAGGAGGGAAGCTGTCTGCCCCGCAGGGCTGGCTGCAGGACCCGCAGGGTCTGGTAATGGGGGCTGTTGTTCAGCAACTGGGGACGTTCTCGAGGTGGCCACAGCAGAGCAGAGCCAAGGGCAGGGCCCACTTGGGACAGCCGGGAGACAGCCCGCGGTATCTCGGGAGGGGCCATGTGCCAGGAGTGTGGACAGGATAGGTTGGCGAGGGAGGAGGGCAGACGGGGCTCAGCCTGGAGCCTGGGGATGCCCAGCGAGGCTGAGCAGAAAGAGAGGCAGGAGGCACAGCCTGGCGGGGCCTGAGCCCTCATCCCATGGGCCTGAAACCCCAGGCGGCTCTTAAGCAGGGAGTGGAGAAAACTAGAGTCTTGTGTGGAGGAGAGCCAGCCGGCAAGCTGGGGGCAGGCTCATGTCCACCCACCTCCTGGGCCTCGCCATTCAAGTGAGCCCCCCGGCCCCTGCCCACCTCCCAGACTCCAGGGACCTTGTCCTCAATCATGTTAGCTTGGCAGGGAGTACCTACAGCTCAGAACATCCCTTAAAATAGGGGGCACCCACCTGGGGGTCCTGACCGGACAGAGCGCTTGGGACCAACACCCAGAAAAAAGCCACCTACATCAGTGCTCCCACACCACTGGCTCTCCGGCCCTTGGAAGCCCACCCTGCACCCCCGAGACGCCACGTGCTGCTCCTGGCTGTCCCATCGGCAGCCAGCGAGTGGTCTGGCATCCTGACCCCCTCACCCTTCACTTCCCAGGGAAGCTGCACAGGCAGGAGCCCACACGAGAAGCAAGGCAAAGGCCCGTTGGAAGTCCCCATGCAGGGCCTCTCGGGTTCCCAGTGAAATAAGGCACCCATGTCTGAGCTCTAGCCCAGGCAGCCCTTCCACTGCAGGCCTCCCAGCACCTGCTCCCTGATGGCGACCGGGAGCCTGCTCCCTTGGTACTGGATGATGGTACTCACGCAGGACCAGGCAGGGCCGCCCACCTCTGCCCCCCTCACTCACAGCTCCACTCAGCAGACAGCCCACCCACTCCAGCCCCATCACCATCTTCCTAGAGGTCAGAAAGACAGGTTGGAGGTGGATGGTGACTCTGGGGCCAAGCAGCTCCAGCAAGACTCCAGCTGGCCTGGATTCTGCCTGACCTCACTGCCCAGGACGAGACCAGCGTGCATCCCCAGCAAAGGAGGGGAGGACCCAAGAGGTATTGGGGGCCCACAAGCAGGAGACCCAGAGAGGCCTTGGGCTTGAAGCACGGAGGAGCGCCTGAGACCCACTGGCCAGGCTCCACCCCACCTCCAGAGAGGTGTGTCCTCTCCCCGTGCACTCTGGGTCAGGGGATGCCAGGACACCACCTCAGAGGGCCATCGCGGGGTCAAAAGATCCTGTGAAACTCCCAACCGGTGGGAGCTTAGAAAAGATCCGGTCTCTCTACCCCATCTGCGCTCTCGCGCTGTTTGCTTGAAGGCAGTCCTCACACCTGTCATCGCTTGCCCGGATACCTGCTCACCAGACAAGTGGCTTCAGGAGAATAGGGTTGTACTGTTTCATTTGTCTTTCCCGGGTACCTGATAAGATCTGATGGGTCCTGGTCACTCTGAGGGTGTTTGCTGAACCAATGAGTGAGCTGAATGGACAGGAGCTGGTTCTGCTCTAAGCTCTCAATTCTCACCTTGCTTCTGCTCTCACTGAAGGTTGTCCTGTAATTGTCTCCTCGCTTCTACTGGTCCCACAAAAGGCATCGTGAGGGTCTCAGCACCCTCCCCCACTCCCCCAAATCATCCCTCACCCCCACCCATGGGACCCCGCTGTCCCAACTTAAAATGCAATAGGATAAAATGTACCTGCTTCAAGCTACAGATATGTGGACTCACAATACACGTGTGGCTGTTTTTCGTTGTTGTTATTGTTTAGTCACTCAGTCATGTTTGACTCTTTGCAACCCCATCGACTGTAGCCTGCCAGGCTCTTCTGTCCATGGGGATTCTCCAGGCAAGAATATCGGAGTGGGTTGCCATTTCATTCTCTAGGGGATCTTCCTGACCCAAGGATCAAACCCAGGTCTCCTGCTCAGCGGGCAGAGTCTTTACCACTCAGCCACCAGGGGAGCCCATGTTTGTTTTTATCTCTGCCTAAAGCTCTTTCCCTCTGCATTCTACTCCAGAGTTTAGGCTAAATGGGTCCATGTTGCTGCACAGTATTCTCTGGAATACGGCCACGCGTGGACCTGTCCTACTCCTGATGGATGTGGGTTCTTCCAGCTTGGAGCTACCACAAAGCAGCTAGGGTGGACGCCCCTACACAGGCATGTGGTCTCGCCGGTTTGACATTTCCACTGGGCAGGTACCAAGGAACAGAATCGCTAAATCGCCAGGCTTGCATGTTTTCACGCGTGAGCATTCCGGTTGCTCCATGCTTCCATCAGCACATGGTTTGTTGGTTTTGAGCCATTTGGGCAGGTGCACGACGGTGGTTTTTACCAAAGTAACTGATTGAGTGAATTGCACACATCATAAAATTAAGCATTTCACAGTGAACGATTCCAGGGCAGCTAGTCCATCCACAGAGTTGAGCAAACGCCACCTCTGTCTGGTTCCCAGACATCGCCACCGCTCCCAAGTAAACGCTCACCCATTAAGCCCACCCTCTCTTCCCCCTGGCCCCCACCAGTCTGCCTTCTGTCCCTGTAGTTTATTATTCTAAGGAGTTCGTAGAAGCAGAATCACAGTGCCGACTTCTGCTGCCTGGCTCCTTTCACTTAGCGTAATGTTTCTCAGATTCACCCACGTGGTCCCATGGATCAGTTGCCATTGTTGTTCAGCTGCTCAGTCATGTCTGACTCTTTGCGATCTCATGGACTGCAGCATGACAGGCTTCCCTGTCCTTCACCATTTCCTGGAGCTTGCTCAAATTCATGTCTGCTGAGTCAGTGATGCCACCCAGCCATCTCATCCTCTGTCGTCCCCTTCTCCTCCCACCTTCAATCTTTCCCAGCATCAGAGTCTTTTCCAATGAGTCATCTCTTTACATCAGGTGGCCAGAGTATTGGAACTTCAGCATCAGTCCTTCCAATGAATATTCAGGGTTGATTTCCTTTAGGATGGACTGGTTGGATCTCCTTGCAGTCCAAGGGACTCATTCTCAAGGGTCTTCTCCAGCACAGCAATTCGAAAGCATCCGTTCTTCAGCACTCAGCCTTCTTTGTGGTCCAGCTCTCACATCTGTATGTGCCTAGAGCCTGTGAAGGTCCCCTGATAGTGCAGATCTGACTAGGACTGTGGGGGGTTTCCTGGAGGGTCCAGGTGGGCCCAGGGTCATCACAAGAATTCCTGTAAGAAGGAGGCAGGAGGTCAGAGAAGGAGACTCAGTCCAGGAGCAGAGGCTGGAGGGAGGGGTTTAAAGATGGAGGAGTGGCCGTGAGCCAAGGAAGGCAGAAAAGCGAGGAAGCGGTTAGCCCTGGAGTCCCCAGAGGGAGCCAGTCCTTCTGGACCACCTGGGTCTTAGGTCAGTGAGATGATTGGCGACTTTGGGCCTCCAGGACCATGAAAGGGTCAGTGTGTGTTATTTGAAGCCCCTCCGCTCGTCCTCTGTTACAGCAGCCTCGGGGGGAGGAGGTAGGGGGCAGGACGGGAGCTGAGGGGCGGCAGGGAAGATGCTCCGGAGGGTGGGTGTGGATTTCCACACCGGATGTGGGAGGCGCATCTCAAGGGGCTCCCCCCAGGACACAGGCAAGACCTCCCAGCTGGGGCAAGCAGCGGAAAAGGCCACTTCCCCTGGACTCTCGGGGCTGCTCTGACCATGATTCCAGGTAGCCTGATGTCTAGATTTATTTCCCTGACCACCTCATCTCGGGCCTTGGAATCTAAGTGAACAGAGGCCCAAGAACTCCGGTATTTAACGAAAAATCACCCGCTCATGCAGAAAAGAACAGTCTCACCAGCAGGACCCGTGACAACGGATCCCGCTTACGGGCCCCTGGTCCCGTTATGAGCCTCACGGGGGCTCCTGGCAACGCCCTCTCGACGGCTTGCTGCTCCCTCTCACGGGTGAGCCCCCACCTCTAAGAGCGTGTTTCCTTTTTATTCTCATCGTTTCATCAAAGCATCGTTGATGCCCAGTGCTGTGTCATTTCTGCTGAGCGGCCGCGTGCTCAGTTACACGTATGTCTTCTTCCTCACATCCCCCTGCACTTGTCACAAGGTGCTGAGTAGAGCTCCGCGCGCTACATGGTAGGACCTATGTGTACCCGTCCTGTATACACAGGCTTCATCTCTTAACCCCAAGCTCCCCATCCTTCCCTCCCGAGGACCTATGTCTCATTCCAAAGCCATTGCCTTTAATCCTGATGCTCTACTGTGATTCTAATCACCTACAGCCTTTATTCTTTCTCTTTTTGCTGAAGGATTCACTTAAGAACTAAATAAACCATGCCAGAAGAAAAATAAGTGAGTTGGAGGATATAACAGAAGAAATTACCACTGAATTCACACAGAGACTTGCAGTGAGAGCTACAAAGTAGCAATTAAGTTTTTAATCAAAATGAGACGATAAAGAAAATATCTCTCCAACTGAAAAATTATAAACATGTAAACATCTTGAGTCAAATAAAATATTACAATGCATATATTAAAAAAATAACACAGCATTCTAAAGCAACTATACTCCAATAAAAATTTAAAAACACTAAGCGGATATTTAGTGGTGGCGCGGCGGTGAAGAACCCGCTTCCCACTGCAGGAGAGGCAGGAGATGCTGGCTCAAACCCTGGCTCGGGAAGACCCCCTGGAGTAGCAAATGGCAACCCACTCCATACTCTTGCCTGGGAAATCCCACGGTCAGAGGAGCCTGGCACTCTACGGTTCACAGGTTCACAAGCGTCAGATGTATCTGAGCACTGAGTAAGTTTAACAACAACGAAAATTTTTATATAAAAATCTTTGCAATGCAGTGAAGCTCTGAGAGAAAGGTATGACTTAAATTCTTATAAATAGAAGAAAGATAAATCCCAAGCCTAATTAACCTAGAGCCTCTATCTTTTAAGTAAAACCAAACCACAAAGGCTCCCTCATTCGGGCGACGCCGATTCTGCTTTGCAAACCTGGGGCCTTTTCTGAACAAACCGTTTCCTCACGGGCAAATCATGTCAGCAGCACCACTGCCAAGCAGCCCTTGGCGAGTCTGAGAAAACATTGACACTCTCTCAAAACCTCTCTTGACTGTTTGCACAGAAGCAGGAAATGAGTCCACCCTGTTTGGGTTGCCTGGTCCTTTAAGGATCTCCAGGAGACGATTTCCAATAACCAACACACACCTTTCCAAAACCCCCAGCCTGCATCCCAGCCCAGAAAGCTGCTCTGACACCGGCCCGTTTATTCAGATGTCTCCAAAAGCCAGACTGGCTCATCTAATTAATTCGAGGGAGTGGCACCCGTCTGTCCACCACCGGCCACCTCTCTGGCCAGCCTCTTAAACTGCTGGCCTCCATCCTAAGTGCTGCGGAGTCCGAGGCCACGGAGCTGGTCCTCGGCAGTGGGAGCCGCAAGGGCGGAGCCAGCGAGTGGGGGAACTGCCCGGGGCTCCTCTCAGGGCTGCCCCCGCCTGTCAGCTGCGCCCACTGCCCCCAGGGGCACGCCGCTCAGCTGGGGCCCTGACTCCTCCCCAGGCTGCTGGGCCCCACTCCTCGGGGAAGCCTGAGGAGCCAAGTAGGAGGCAGGGCTGTGCCCAGAGGTGCCCAGGTCCCTGCTCTGCCCTCAGCATCCTCTTGTCCCTGGAGCACCACCTGCCGGGGTCCAGCCTCGGCAGGGTCCGGGGGTCTTGAGGGATGAGTGGCGTCGGCGGAAGAACTGAGCAGAGTCGATGTGTGGTGATGGAGCAGTCTCTCGTTTATTGTTGTTGGTTTACAGTTTTTATAGCCAAAAGACATCCCCATTATATCATTACATCACCTATCATTCTATACAATTTTTTGTTTTCTACCTCCCATAGCAACCTTATCATTGAGTTCATTCCCCAAACTATCATGAAACATTCCCTTTGCAGAAGTCAGATTTTTATGTAATTAGATTTAACAATAGTATGTTTACCATTTGAATGTCTTCAGTATACTTCATTCAATCAAGATAAGTACATCAACCTAAGTAGAAAGGTTACGTTTCTCTTATCAGGTACAACTATGTAGAAGCTAGAGGGAAGGGCTTAAGCTTGAGACTGTTTATTCTAGTAACCTACTCCAGTTCTTACGAGAAAAGAGGAAAGAGGACAAAGAGACAGTTTAGAGAGAGGAAAGAGGACTAAGACAGTTTAGGAAGAGGAAAGAGGACTAAGAGACAGTCAAGCAGCACTGCTTTAGCAATAAAACCCTATTAACCTTATAACTACTATAATGAATTCCTATGTCTACATATCCTAAAGCAATCAATATCTCCAACTATGCTGGCCACAATTATGAGCATTCCTAAGTCTCAATCGAGCCTGATTTTTTCAAGGAAGCGAGCCTCCTCTGTGGAGTGGTCAGGGGAGTGGGAGGTGGAAAGGTGACCCAAGTACAAGCCTTTCTGGTGGTGGCCTTGCCATGACCCCCAGAGAACTCTTGGTAAACTCCCCAGTAATTAGTAGGAGGAGTAGTAACCTATTTAAATGTCCCTTTCATTCCTCCTTAGCCCCCGGGGAAGGTGATCCACCTTCCCGGATCCTCTGGTCGATAAGGTCTGGGGGGAATATCTCAGGACGAATTCTTTCCAACTGTGACTGACTTACTGAGATGAGCCAATGTTCCGAGCATGGACAGAACTTCCAAGAAAAATACCAGGGTGGGGCTTGCCCAGGATGCCCCGATAAAGAAAGTCAGCTTTGCAGTTTCTTTCTTAGGCTCGTGACCTTGTCATCCGAGCAAGGGGGCATCCTGACGGCTCCCGGCAACCACCCGCCCAGCTTAGGGACTGCCAGGAGTGGGAATGTCATCAATCAGCAACATTTTAAAGAATTCAGAACCCAGCAGTTGCCAAACTCTAAACACGATTTAATGTCACCTCTGTCTCATGACCACAGAATGAAGGACACCGACGAACACAGGATGGATGGAGCAGTGTGGGACCTGGGAGCTGTCCGCGTTCGGTTTGCTGCCCGTGCCTATGGGATGTCAGCCACACTTGGGACACAAGGACTCGGCGGCTGCGGACGCCTCACAGCTGCACCTCTAAGTCGCAGGACATCCAGGCCAGGCGGAGGCCACTGACCGGTGTCCGCGACACCACCTCGCTGTGCAGAGGCTCCAGAGGACCACAGTGCGGAGCCTCACGCTCTGAGCATCCCTCCTCACTGCTGGTGGCGGCTTGTTGAACAAACACCCACGTGCCAGGCGGGTGCGGAGTGTCAGCAGCACCCGCCTGGCTCAAGGGCCCCTTCACTCCTGCTTCCTCGTGCAGGAATAGTCTAGTTCTTTCTGTTCGTCTTTCGGAAAATGTGATCTGTCACTTTCAGTGAGGCCTTTTTTTAAGGACTCTCACATTTCACTTTTGGTGAGCATTTTACCTGTGTTTCATTATTGTTGGTGTTCAGTCGCTAGATTGTGTCCTACTCTTTGCGACCCCACGCACTGCAGCCCACCAGGCCCCCCGTCCTCCACTGTCTCCCAGAATTTGCTCAGACTCACGTCCATTGTGTCAGCAATGCCATCTAACGATCTCAGCCTCTGCTGTGCCCCCATCTCCTTTCTCCTTCAGTCTTTCCCAGCATCAGGACCTTTTGCCATGAGTCAGCTCTGGGCACCAGGTGGACAAAGTATTGGGGCGTCAGCTTCACCACCTTCCAAACTCACCTTTTAACCTAAGAACACGGTTAACCTTGACATTGCACCCAGACAATACACTGTGACAGTCATCCCAGGGACGCTTCTTTTTCTCGATCAGCTTTGCCTTTCCTCCTGGGCTTCCTTTGCGTGAATAAAGCCCTCCAGATGGTTGTTTGTTCATTTTGTTTTGTCTTTTGCCAAAATGCTTTATGAGTTTCCTACATCCTAACGTTTCAAAACCTTTTTTCTTGAAAAGCATGCGATCCTTTGTGAAGCCTTCAGATAGTCCCTGACCCGTGTGTGTAAAAATCAGGCACGGAATCAATTAATGCATTAAAGCAAATTAGTCTGGTGACCATCAACTCTGTTGCCTTAGGGTAGATGTTTAAAATATCAACCTCAGTGGACCAGGGTCAGCTTTGGCTCCTAAAGTTGATCTTTATCTGCTAAGTCGCTTCAGGCTTCAGTCGTATCTGACTCTGTGCGACCCCACAGATGGCAGCCCACCAGGCTCCCCCATCCCTGGGATTCTCCAGGCAAGAACACTGGAGTGGGTTGCCATTTCCTTCTCCAAAAGAAATATCTTTCCTTGATGCTGAGAAAGATTGACGGCAAAAGGAGAAGAGGGTGGCAGAGAATGAGATGGTCAGATAGCATCACCGACTCAACGGACAGTCGGACAGTCGCAGTGACTTAGCGCCTGATAGCAGGACCACAAAAGAAACAGCCATAGATTGAATATCTGGATGCGGCAGTTGCAAAGAAGACTTTTGGAAAGAGAGGGAGTTTCTATTTAAATTTCAGTCACACAGACTAAACACACTTCTTGGGCTTAGGGCTGGCTGGGTAATCCCCTTGGGCCCTCAGGTGCTCTAGGGCGCTAATAATGTCCCCGAATGTAAGAAAACGCCGGGTTTTGGAGACAGGCTGTCCAGGGCCGCCAGGACCCTGGTGCTTGTTCCATCCTCACTCCTTTCCTTGGAGGTGGGTTGGTGCTCACCTCATATCAAGCCCAGGACAAGGGTTGTGCGGCCCAGTGCCCAGATATCTGAGGGTAGACAGGGGAGGGGTTATCCCTGGGGACCAAGGAGGCTAGCTGCGGTGCCACGTGGCCGCAAAAGCACAGCCGTGGCCTGTGGGAGCTGTCGATGCAGACCCCTAGACCCTCTGGCCAGATCCTCCCTGAGCCTCAGGACACGGGGCCCAGGAGAAGGCTCTTCCTGAGGCCACAGGCTGATGGTCAGGTCACCCAGCCTGGCTGGCCCCTGGCACTCTGCACCCCCCACCCAGAGCTCTCTCCTCTGCACAACAGGCCTTTGACTCAAGGGGCTGCTCAGAGCTGCCCTGTCCAGAGGGAGGTGGACAATGGCTGAAACAGCCTCTGAAGCCCCATTCCAGGGATAAGTCAGTGGTAGGAAGACAGGAGAGAGGGAGGGAAACCAGGGCAGAACCTGCCAATGGAGAGAAAGGGGAAGAATGAGGGGCTCCTGAAGCTCCCCGACTACCCCTGTCATCCAGGCCCCATCAGGTCAGCCCTGAGCTGCCAGGACTGGGAGGCCACAGTTCAGACAGCTTCAGCCAGGACCACCAGGGGCATCGTGACTGCAGAACCTTGATTTTAAAAGTCACACTAGTGTTTCCTTTGCTATTTCTTGACAGAATCCAACAGGAGGTTCCTGAAAATCTATTCTTTTTAATCCTTTGATGGAGGAGATGGGGGGAGGTGAAATGGAAAATGATGTATCACTATAGAAAGATAGAGCTCTTCTGGTGACTCAGCTGGTAAAGAATCCGTCTGCAACGTGGGAGACCTGGGTTTGCTTCCTGGGTCGGGAAGATCCCCTGGAGAAGGGAAAGACCACCCACACCCACTCCAGTGTTCTGGCCTGGAGAATCCCATGGACTGTATAGTCCATGGATCGTAAAGAGTCAGATGCGACTGAGCGACTCTCACTTTCACTTATGGAAAGATAAATAGAAGGGAGGGAGAGGGGAAGGGCAGAAGGGCTTGTCCTGTTTGGCTTTAATTAGTTTAGGTATATTCCCTCAGGGCTTCCCAAGTGGCTCCGTGCTAAAGAACCTGCCTGCAATGTAGGAGACATGAAAGATGTGGGTTTGATCCCCGGGTGGGGAAGATCCCCTGGGGGAGGGCACGGCAACCCCCTCCACTATTCTTGCCTGGAGAATCCCAGGGACAGAGGAGCCTGGTGGGCTACAGCCCGTGGGGTCGCAGAGAGGCGGACCCGACTTAATGACTCGGAAACAGCGTACTCCCTCAGTACCTACTTTGTTGGACGTCTTTTCCATGAATGTATTAATAAGTTTCATTTTTTTCAAAAGGTTTTTTCCCAGTGCCTGTAAGTTTTTACTCACTGAATTTCACCACCCCAGACTTCCCACCGAGTGAATTCCACATTTATTTATTTGCCTGCTTTCCTGGTGATGTGCCGGCAACCTGGTTTTTCTGTTTTTTCTTAAATCTTCTTTGAGGTATAGTTCACATACCATACAAATCACTCATTTAAAATGTTCAGCTCAGTGGTTTTTCGTGCAGTTACAGATGTGTGTGCCCATCACCACAGACTCCTCATCACCTCAGAAAGAAGCCCCAGTAGTTCTCCCCCGTCCCCCCATCCCCCGCCCCGAGCAACTGCTAACCTACTCTCTGTCCTTGTGGCTTTCCCCATTCTGGACGTTCTTAAAGATGGAATCACATCTTATACGACCGGCTGCTTTCTGTCAGCGTGTTTTCCAGGCTCACCCAGGTTGCAGGGTATGGCTGTTTCTTCCTTCCTTTCTACGGCGGCATACTATTCCATCATATGGAAACAGCACACGGATTCAAGCGTTCATCAGCTTGGACTGCTCCCACAGTCTGGCTGTTACAGGTAATTCAGAACACTCACCCCAGTGTTTGTGTGAAGCCGAGTCTTCATGTCAGGAGTGGAACTGCTGGGTCTCATGAGCTCTGGGTTTAACTGGGAGGCCCCCAGACCATTTCCCAGAGCAGCTGCCCCATTTTACCTCCTCTCAGAAGCAAAGAGGAACTGGAAATCTGCTTCTTTACGTCCACCAGAGACCCTAAATTGTTCACAAGGTCACTGCGGCACCCCCAAGGTCAGCCCCGCTGACAGGGCAGAGAAAGTATCACAGCCTCACCGTGAAGTGGCGTGAACGTATGACCTCCACACAGGCGGGCAGCGGCCACTTAACAGGTTGGCCTTGAAAGTGAAAGTGAGAATCGCTCAGCCGTGCCTGACTCTTTGCAACCCCACGGACTCTAGAGCCCATGGAGTTCTCCAGGCCAGAATACTGGACTGGGCACCCTTTCCCTTCTCCAGCGGATCTTCTCGACCCAGGAATTGAACCAGAGTCTCCTGTGTCGCAGGCAGACTCTCTGCCAACTGCGCTGACTTCCCAGATTCCCTGACTCCCAGGATGGAGCCATGGGAAAGCGCCAGCACGCAGGTGTGCTGACCTGTTGAACTTGTCATTTCAAAGGGCTCAACCTCACAGGAAGATGGAGCCTCCTTTTACAGAACGAGCTCACTCATGTCTCTGTGTCGTCCACACTTATTTCCTCTGCTGTGAATCCCCTGTTCACAGAGTTGGCCAGTTTCCCTGCTTTTGTAAGGAAGGGGGTCTCATCCCTACTGATCGGTGGAGCATGGAGACCAGTGACGCATTCTGGATATGCGTCCATTATTGCATGTCTGATGGACGCACCTCCAGCTCTTCCGAGGCTTGCCTTTTCACTCTGCTCGTGGTCTTGCTTCATCTCTACCGTTTTATCTAGATTCCGCACTGGAGTCTATCGTTTGTGAGCAATGTGATGTCACGATAAGACTCTCTCTCTTTCCCAGCCCAGGAAGTTATCTCAGCCCCATTTGTTGTCTAGCTTCCCCTGAAGACCATCCACCCCTCTGCCACCGGGTGAGCTTCCCTGGGAGCGTGGACCTGGCTTGGGCTTTCGGATCTGTCCCACAGGCCCCAGTCCCCCTTATCTAGCTGTCACTTTATAGAACTCGCCGGTTGAAAATGCAAGTAATGTCAGCTCCTTCAGACTCGTTCCAGCCCTGGTCCTCACTCAGCAACGCCCATGGGAGGACTAGCTTATCAAACGTCATTAAAACAAAAGCATACAGGCCTTGCTGAGATTGCGCTGGTATTCCGAGGAATCCAAACAGACATCTGGAGGACGCTGGGTCCTGGAGAGCCTGGGTCACTGCCTTGGTCCCTTTTCCCAGCTGTCTTCCCAGAACTCCCTCTGGGGCCACACCAAAAGCCATCTAAGCAACCCTTCCCTGACGAGTGCTCAGCTGGGGTTCAGGGTTCTCTACTGTAAACAACGCTGCAGTGAGAGGTTCCAGGCGAGCTTCTTGGAATCAGCGTGAGAGGGCGGAGCTGGGACGCATCCTGGAGGTGGGCTCGCCAGGCCATACAGGGGCTCCCGGCATGGGAATGGGTGCCAGGTTTCTTACTGGAAAGGTTGCGCCAGTTTCCATGGGGAGGGACCAGTCCTCAGGGGTGCGTAGCAGGCTCAGGGGCGTGGGATTAGGTGCGCCCTGACCCTGTCCACAGGCTGGCAAGGGTGGAGGTACCCTGCCATGAGTCCATCACAGCAGTAAGACCCCACGCTCTGTGGTCCCTCTGCTCATCTCACTGACCGGGACTCAGAGGACAGCGGCTGGGGGGGGTGGGGCGCGGTCTCCTCCTTCAGCCTCTCCGCAGAGCCTGGAGAGAGGTCAGTGGCTCTCTCTGACCTTTAAACCCCAGCCTCCAGAGCCTCTGCAGAGGTCCCCCTCAAGCCAGAGTCCCTGGGGCTCATCTGAGCGGGTCCATGGTGTGAACTCTGCAGGGAGAGCGAGGGGGCCGACAGTTCACACTGCATCCCCCAGGGCTGTGGCGGTACCCAGGGCCAGGACACACAAGGAAACTAACCAGGTTACGGACAGTTCCATCTCTGTGCCACTTGGCAGAGACACCCTGCTCCTTAGCAGGCTGCACCCCAATCAGGTCCTGTGTGTACCTTCTCCCACCTCCCAGAGGCACCTGAGGACACCCGACACCCTTTAACCGGGGATCACCCTCTCCTGGGAGCTGGGTTTGTGCCCCAGGGATAACCTACCCCCCAAGAAGCTTCCCCCACCAGTTTGACCTTCAGCCAGAACACAGATGTTCTTGGGTACCATCTCTGTCATGTTTCATCAGTCAGCATGCTCACCGGGCCAGCCTGGATTCGGGGAGGGAAAAGGAAATCTACCTCTTGACAGGGAAGTGGCATCAACGTGCCAAAGACAGGGATGGATGGTGGCCACCCCAGATCCTGGTTGCCACATCAGTGTCGACCGTAATGGAGGGCATTGCCAGGGTTGACTCTGAACCAGGCATTGGGCACCAACCCTTCCAGGTACATATTTTGTTCCCATTTCATGGAATGGTAAACTGAGATTCCTTATATCTAATAAGTAGCAGCCCCAGATTCAAACCTTCTTCCATCTTGTTCTCAAGATCTTACTCTTTCTACCAAACCGGGAAGCTTTGTGGAAAAAAGACACCGCGGGTTTCCTTTCATTGTTTTCTAGGATTTTTTTTTTAAGGGCATTTGAATTGTTTCAGCTCACCTATAGACTTTAATGTCTTAATTTATTCTAATTTTGAAAGACGTAAACCAGTATAGACATTATTATAAAGCAAACAGCAACGTATCCACCACCCAGGTCAAAACATAGGCGGCCGCCACCAGCCAGGTGCCTCTGCCGTGACCTTCTAGAGCTTCCCTGCCTCCGGCTCTTCAGAGATAACCACCACCCTGGCTTTTATGGCAGCAGCTTCCTTCTTTTTCTTTTTAGTTCTACTGTCTAATTATGCCGCCCTAACCATATAGTTGAGTTTTGTCTGTGTTTTAACGTTATATAAATGGAATCATACAGCAAGTATTCTTTCATGTCTGGGTTTTTCCTCCCTCAAGATTATGTTTTTAGGTTTATCCGTGTTGTTTCATGGAGCTCAGCTTATTCGTGTGTGGATGTGTGTGGGTTTTGTGGGTCCCGGTCTTGCTGTCCCAGCTTCCGGCGCTGTACGCAACTTCCCTGCCTGAAGACACCACACGTTACCGTTTCTCTCTTGACGAGCGTTTGCGCACACAGCCGGGGCTCCATCGAGATGCCTTTCCAGGGATGAGACCCCTGGCTCAAGGGTGGGCACCCCTCCAGGCCTACCAGGTCACACCCGCCTGTTCTCCCACTCCACGCCCACTGGCACAGGTTATGCTTCCCAGAGCTGCGCACGCTTGCCAGCGCCTGGTATTGACAGCATTGGTGTTTTCATTCTCCTCTGCCTGGCAGGCCCTTGAGATACTTGGGCATCATACTCTGCAGCAGTGCACAGCCCACGGGCACGATGGATGAGCGATGGCACCAAACAACGCCGATGACCCCCACCCCTCACACCCAGGGCTCCCGCCCCCTCGGGCTCTGCTTCCATTCCTATATTTATATTGCAGCAGTCGCCGCGGAGCTGGGGCGTGACAGCCCCTGCTGTCCTGGATGAGGAGGTTGCAAGGCCCGGGGCGGCCCCAAGCACCCCCAGGGCCGTCCAATCACAGCCCCGAGGTTTGTTCCCCTGCCCAGTGCCTCCCACAGTCCGTGAGCTGAGCAGAGTGGGCGGGCCACACCACGCCCGATGGAGGCAGGATGGGAGCCGGTCCGGGTCCCATGCACCTGGCTGGCAACCTGACCCCTTCGCCTGGGTCTCTGCTCAACAGCTGGGGCTTTGGCCAGTGGAGCCGAAGCCGGAGTCAGAGGCGGCCCGACGTGCGCTGACCCCTTCGATCCACCTTTGTCCCGTGCCACCCCTCAGATAAGGATGACTGGCTGCCCCCTGTGCATGCCCGCCTCTCCGCAGTGAGGCTGGGAAGGGGAGGCTGGCAGCCCGCGCACACTCATGGGCCCCCCACCTGCGGCGACCCCCCCCCCGGGGCCAGCGTGGGGCTGCCCCCGGGCTCCCTCTGACGGCAGCACTCGTCCCAGAACATCCTCCAGGGAGCCGGGAGAGCCAGGGTTGTGACCCCCAAGTCCTGGAGGGTCGGCCGCAGGCCCGGGGCCGCAGCGGGCCCCCGGTAGAGAGCGCACGGACCGGGGTTCCGCTTTGGGAGAGTCCGGGGGCTTCCTGGTCGCCCTCTATTTGCTGCTCAGTCGCTCAGTCGTGTCCGACTCTCTGTGACCCCACGGACGGCAGCACGCCAGGCCTCCCTGTCCTTCCCCAACTCCCGGAGCTTGCTCGAACTCATGTCCGTCGAGTCTGTGATGCCATCCAATCATCTCCTCCTCTGTCGCCCCCTTCTCCTCCTACCTTCAATCTTTCCCAGCATCGGGGTCTTTTCCAATGAGTTGCTATTGGTGGGTTTTAAATCTAAGTGTGGGAATTAACGGAGAAGGCGATGGCACCCCACTCCAGTGCTCTTGCCTAGAAAATCCCACGGACGCAGGAGCCTGGTGGGCTGCAGTCCGTGGGGTTGCGAAGAGTCAGACACGACTGAGCGACTTCACTTTCCCTTTTCACTTTCGTGCATTGGAGAAGGAAATGGCAGCCCACTCCAGTGTTCTTGCCTCGGGAATCCCAGGGACAGGGGAGCCTGGTGGGCTGCCGTCTGTGGGGTCGCACAGAGTCGGACACGACTGAAGCGACTGAGCAGCAGCAGCAGCAGCAGGAATTAAGGATCAGGACGGGAAAGGCGGGGTCATTCGAAGGTCGGATACATAGGTCACCCTGGATCTCCCAGAAGGGCGTCACGAGAGGGGCAGCCCAGGGGTTGTCCGGCTGCACAGCGAGGAAGGCGTCTGTTGGCCTGCGTGTCTCTGAAGAGGAGGCCCAGCAATCAGAACTCTCCCACCAGACACCTGCCCTGCGGAGGTGCGTCCTCAGCGTCCACACCGCGCGAGCTCACGCCACCCTTAGGCAGCACCGTGAGCGCAGCAGTGCTCCCTCGGGACAGGCAGAAGCGCTGGCCCAGAGAGGCCCAGTGGGTCCCCAAGGTCACACAGCAAACAGACAGTGGAGCCGGGATCACGCCCAGGTTCTCTGTGTGTCCCAGGCTCACAGAAGCGCTGGTCTACGCCCTTCCACCCACCCCGGGCTCAGGGTGCCCAGAAACGACCCCAATCCCCAACCCCTGGAAGGATGCATGTTTCCCAATTTCAAGACACTTTCCAGAGCCACAAACCACGTGATAGAAAAAGATAGACACAGGGATCCATGGAGTAAGACAGAGAGCCCAGAAAGAGAGACTCGAACATCGCTGACTGCTTTGTGCTCCCCCCCAAAAAACACAAGGAGAAAAAAGGCTAATAACTAAATGGAGCAACATAAATAAGATACAAAAAAATCCTATTCAGAATATTAGAAATTACCATCTAGACTAATATACTTGCAAAAAACCGATTAATGCAGAGATCAGAGTTTTTGCTTTGTTCAAGATACATTTATTTTAAAGATCCTGTACGTTGATTGGAAGAGAATTTTATAAGAAAAAGAATCTAGAATAGTTCTGAATTTACAGAAACTTTGCAAAGCTTGTACAGAGTTCCCACACAACCGTACCCCCAGCACCCGGTTCCCCAGCGTGAGCGTCTCACGTTCCTCTGTCAGTACGTTTGTCAAGGCTAAGAAGCATCACCGGAACGTTTGTAATTACACTGGTCTGCACTCTGCAGCAAAACTCTGCTTTATTCAGAGTCCACCAGTTTTTCCCTAATGTCCTTTTTTTGTTCCAGGATCTCATCCAGGACATCAACTGCATTTAGTCATGTCTCCTTAACTTCCTCTGGGCTGTGACAGTTTCTCAGACTTTCCTTGTTTTTGATGAACTTGGCAGTTTTAAGGAGGACTGGGCAGGTAATTTGGGGGGAATGCTCTTCGGCTGAGATTTGTCTCGGGTTTTTCTGCTGATGGTGCTGGTTTGGGGGGAGGGGAGACCCCACGGTGAGGCGCCCTCCTCACGACAGCCTCTTGGAGGAGAAGGTCGTCCGTATGACTCCTCACTCTTGAAGCCAACCTTGAGCCCTGGCTGAGGTCATGTTTGCCTGGCTTCTCCCCCATGAGGCTCCTCTCTTCCCTTCCATGCTGCCCTCTTTGCAAGGACCTCACGGAGGGCAACCCCTCCCGGGGCTGGCGAGGAAGAGAGAAGGGTCTGCAGGAATTGTTTGGAATTCTGTGCGGAAACGTGTCCCTTCTCCCACTTGCCATTTGTTTGTGTCTGTGTGGGGTTGTGGGTGTTTGTGCTATTGTTTTTATCCTCCAACCCACGTACCTTGCTGCTGTTTCTGCTGCTCCGGTCATCCAGCTTGCGCAGCTCTTTGCGGCTGACTTCGTGCCTCCTCTGTTTTCTGAACACATTCATACCTTCTGCCCCCACAGGACGTGTCGGGCTCATCGCGTGTCTCTCCTGCCCCAGCCTTAGATTCAGCTGCTTCTCCCGAGGAGTCCTTCTTCCTTTCGTGGGAGGATGGTGTTAGAAACCAAGGCCCGGACGTGGTGTGCTCACTGCTACTGGGCTTCGTTGCCTCAGCTCCCCTCAGCTGACGGAGCCGGGAAGCCCACGTGTGTGCCCTCAGCTGCAGACACAGACACCCCGCATTATCTCCGTGTCTGCCCATCTCTATCTGCGTTAAGCTAACTTGGGTCCATTCTCCCCTCTCTGGCTTTAATCCAGTACTCTAATCCAGCCCATGCCAACTCTCCCCCTTTGCTCGGGTGTAGCCTCCCCCCCCCAGCCGTGAGAGGCCGAGATCCCAGTGCTCCCTGGAGTCCACTTGTTTGCCTTCCCCCCCGTGTGGCTGCAGGCTCCCACCTTCAGAGCTGTTGACCCAGGTCCCTGCAAGGAGCACCATGACCCAAGTCATATTCCAGCATTACTGCACAGTCCCTTTCGTCTTTCCCAGTCTCTGACCAAAACCCCGTTTCCCACAGTCACTTAGGTCAGCTTCTTCTTTCCTTCTTCATTCCCTTCAGAGACGTTATAGCCCACAGTGTCACACGGGGGAGTCTGCGGCTACAGTCTGCCTTTCGGCCTGCGGGCCCCTCACCTCTTGGTTGATTTTTTTAACTTTATGTATTAAAGCTCACGCCTCGTGCTGACAAGCCGTGTGAGTTCTGACAGACACACAGCATCCTGCGTTCACCAGCCGGTGCCATGCAGGGCGACTCCACCCCCAAATCCCTCTGTCTCCCCCACACCCAGTCCCTGGCCACCACTGATCTGTTTCCTATCTTTACAGTCCTGCCTTTTCCAGAACATCATATCAATGGAATCCTACCATATGTAGGCTTTCTGGTCTGGCTTCTTTCACTTAGCAGAATGCATTTAAGCTTCGAGGAGAGGCTGCAGGAATTGGCAGCGCGGTCCTTTCCCTTTGTCGACGGCGTGCCATCCTCCAGAGGCACCGCCGTTTGCCTGTTCACCTGCTGAAGGATGACATGGTTGTCTCCAGTTTGGGGTGCTTCTGAATCACGCGGCTTAAACGTTGTGAGGCTTTTCCGTGAGCACGAGTTTTCAGCTCGCGTGGGAAACCACTTACGCGTGTGATTGTCAACCCCGTGCTGGGTCTTTGTTTAACTTCAGGAGAGACTGCCAAACCATCTTCCGAAAAGGCTGGATGGTCTTCCGCCCCACCGGCCGCCGCGGCGCGCTCCCGCTGCTCCACACCTTGGCGTGCGCTGGTTTGCCCCATCCCTTCTTTGGTGAAGTGTTTGTTCAGATCTTTACTCATTTTTTTCGTTGGGTTGTTTTCTTATCATTGAGCTTGAAGGGCTCTTAACATGTTCTAAACACAGATCCTTTATTGATACAAGGTTTGCAAATATTTATCACCATCTGTGGTTGGTCTTCTCTCCAGATAGTCAGAGCTTGCTCTTCTCCAACAATAATTTCTCTTTTCCGTGTGTAGAGCCTACACATATTTCATTAAGCTGATGCCTATGGAATTCATTGTCCTTTGGCTCTGAGCAACTGATTTCTGACACGAAGGAAAAGACAATGCGATAGAGAAAGAAGAGTCTCCTGAACAGTCGTGGCTTAGCCACCCGTCATCCATACCAAAACTAAAAACAACTTCAACACACACCTCTGACTAAACAAAACCAAGTGAGGCGGATCGAAATTGCATACAGACCCACTCTCCGCTTGGCCTCCACGGCCAGGGACCCAGCTGGCGCTGGAGCCAGTGGCCAGGGTTTGAATCCAAGCTCTGCCATTTCCTAGATGCGAGACTGGGGCGAGCGGCTTCAGTGCCTCTGCGTCTGTTTCCCCAACTGCAAAGTGAGGGTGACAGCACAGCTGCCAGGCTTCCTGGGGGTGCGCAGACTTCCCAGGGGCGCGTGGTAAAGCATCTGCCTTGCCATGTAGGCGATGAGGGTTCAATCCCTGCTCAGGGAACCAAGATCCCACATGCTGCTGAGAGAGCGAGCCCATGCACCACAGCAGCTAAATAAATAAATATTAGAAAATAATAATAATACAGCGGCCTGGTGGGTTGTCACGAATAGTCCGTGAGCCAATCACGATGGCTCTAGAGCAACGTCTGCCGCACGCTGAAGCTGAATGTCTTCTGCTCTAGTGTGGCGGTCACGGCAGCCTAATCTACCCTCGAGGCTCCTGCACCCACAGCCCTGCCCCTCCCTGCAAGAGGCCCTACCCTAGGGTCTCCATGGGTCCTTCCGTGTTTTGGGTGGGCTCTGTTCCTGGATCTCAGTGACCTGCCTCCAACCGGAGTCCCCTGTAGGACTTGACCCAGAGCTGCAACCCAGTGCCTGCGTCCTCCTGAGGCCGTGTTGGGATCTGGGCAGAGGTGGGACGTCCTGTGAAGGTGGACTCTGCCTGAAGCCAGCATTACTGTGTTGTCTTGACCAGGGAGTCTAAGTTCAAAGGCCCTGTGGCCACGAGGGTGGCTCAGCTCCAACAGTGAGTAAGGATTTGTACCCAAGGGGTCCGATGCCGTCACTGGGTCCTTGCCCTCTGGGCTGTGCTGCCGTCCTCTGTGGCTTTCTTACTCATCAACACCCAGGGGCTAGCTCTTCACTCCCCAGACTGGGGAGCAAGTTGAGGAGGACAGGGGAACCGTGTTACAGGGGACCCTGCAAACCTTTCTAACCCTTCATCTTTTCCAGCCCATTTCTCTGATTGTCCACAGGCCTTGAATCATCCCCCCACCCCAGGAGAGCTGCACAGACAGGAACGTGTGGGACCCAATGGTATGCGGGGGGTGGAGACCAGCCCTGTGACTGCTGGGCACAGGTGGGCTTCGGGGACTCGGAGGGGAGGCGACTCTGCACTTTGACAGACTCCTCGCTCCCACACATGGGCCCCTGACCTGCACACACATCTGCCGGCCAAGTGGCTGCTCTGGGACGGTGACTGGCCGGGCAGGGGTTCTGAATCACAGTGCGTGAGGCGCGCAGCCCAGCTCCAGCTCACTTCCTGCCCATCCGAACATTTCCCCCGGGGGATTCCTGAGCCCCCAGCATTCTGGCGTCAGTCCGTTTCTCTGTAGGCTGCACGTTGCCGGCAGACATACAACGCAAGGGAGCAGCCAGGCCATCCGGGCCAGAGGCTGCGGGCGTAGGGCTGACGTGGTCCAGGCGGCCCCACCCCCGGCCAGGCTGGCATCGTCCAGCCCCTGTCGGGGAGAGACCGCTGGCTCCCCGGCTCCCACCCCGAGGCATTCCGGAGAGCTTGGCAGGAATCCGCGTGGGCACAGAGCCCAGTGGTGAAGAGGGGGCTGCGGCCTCAGGCAAGCCTGGGCTCAACTCTGCTCTCCACTCACTCTCCGTCCGATCCCGGGTAGAGGCCACTGGCCCCGTGTTTCCACGTGTAAAGCAGGGCGATCAGCACCGCCGGGAGGATGCAGTGACCCTGCCTCTGGTGATGCCGCCTGGTTCCCTGCCCATGTCTCGGGCCTGCCCAGCGCCTGGCGCTGTGATGTCATCAGAACCCACTCTCAGCAGATGCCCCCAGAATGCACCCACCGGCCCGTCTGAGTCGCTCTGCTCGCTCAGACATCGGGTTTTGCCTCATGAGATGCGAAGCTCTCCGAGGAAGGAGCCTCTCCCAGAAACACCCAACAAGACTGCAGCCTGGCTGGGGAGACCTCTGACCCCGTATTTCTTTGCAATCAGAGCTGCCCTGCTGGGAGCATCTGAGGGCCCCAGGGAAGGCCAGCCTGCTCTGGGCCTCACTCGACCATCTGAAAACCCAGGGGTTGCTTTCATCTGCCGCCCCAGCTGGCCCCCAGGCCTGCCTGCCAGAACGTGGTTAGCAATGCATCAAAGGCTTCGAAATGTCCTCCTACCCTGACCAGTTCTGTAGTCAAGAGAGAACGTTTCAGTGACCTTCAGCCGTCTTCAACACGTTCCGAGGCGTTGCCACATCAGGGTCCCACACTCCCCCTACTGTGCCTTCATCTGTACAGTCTTAACAACTGTTGGCTTAGAGAGCAGCGCCCGCAACACAGTGACCAAGGACATGGCAGATTCAACACAAGGAAACAGTGGTCCGGAGAGGGTACACCACCTGCCCCAGCCACTCAGCAGGGTCGTGGTGAATGGGGTGGATGCCAGGCCTGAGTCGTCCTCTCTATACGGCATCTCTCAGGCGCCCTCCCAAAGACAGAGTTCTCTCGAACCCAGACCATCTGCAAATCCCTGTGGCCATTGGACATTCCCTATGACGGCTCATCACCTGGGGACCTCTGAGTCTCCAGGCTTTCCTGAGAAACTGGACCCCACCATGTC
>ML660779.1:10842387-10935282 GCA_007570785.1 Antilocapra americana | reverse complement strand
CTGGACCTCATTGTGTCCACACCCCAGCCCGGGCCCCTGGACCCCACCATGTCCGCAGCCCAGCCCAGGCCCCCTGGGCCCCGCCGTGTCCTCCCAGCCTGGGCCTCCCGGACCCCACCATGTCTACACCCCAGCCCAGGCCCCCTGGGCCCTGCCATGCTGCCTCAGCCCGGGCAGCCCCGTGGGAGCCGCTAGCCCAGCATGAGAATGAGCCCAGCCTGCACGTCTGTGCTCCAGATGCCCCGTCCCAGGCCTCCTCTGATCCCTGCCCCGAGCACACATTCCACGGTGTGTCCTCAGAAGACGCAGGTCACACATCATGTGTGCTTGCTCGCTGTCACCTCCTCTCAGGGGCCGCACTGGAGCCCCAGCCAGGGCGGCCCGCAGACGTCACCTTATGTGCCTCTGTGGTGACCCCGTGGGGCCGACAGGCCAGCAGGGTGCAGCCCCCTCCCATGGAGCGGGCAAGAGTGGGACAGATCAGTGAGGTCCGTCCTGCCTGGAATGGAGGTGGGCTCACCTGTGCCTGACCAGGTGCCCCGAGCCCGCTCCCAGAGTTTGCCGCTGCTCCCTGACTCACTCACAGTGAGGCACCTCTGCTCAGGGCAGACCCCCAGGTCTATGCGGCTGGGATACCGAAGTGATGTCACCCAACCCTCCCCAGGCTGCGGACCCAGCTCGCCCTCTGTTCCGCCCCAGACTCTCTGAGCAGGCGTCATCATCAGTGGTCAGTGCATTCTATGTGTTCACAGGGAAATGAAACGCGCCTCCCTGGCCGCCCCGGCCCCTCTGTCGGAAGGGCTTTCAGCAGGAAAACAGAAGAGGAGACAGAGACCTCCGCCAAGGGCTCATCGCAGGCGTGGGGCAAGGCTGCCGCCATCACCGTGGGAGATGCATGAGGCCGCCGCCATCCCCAGGGGCGTTTGCACGCTTTCCTGTGAAGATGGAGGGCCCTATAGCTCTCCAGCATTGCTGGGAACCTCCGCCTGGGGGCTCATGGCAGGTGTGGGAGGCGCACAAGGCCACCCTGGGAGGCTGGCAGTGTAGCCGGGGAGCTGGGCTTCCAGGGGCTACCAGGAGGAGAAGGAGCCCCGAGGGGGAGGGAGAGGCCCGCACCGACATGACCCCTTGGTGAGACCGTGGAGTTCCGGGGGCTGGGAGCACCCCTGCATCATCACAGCCCGGCTCTGGGGCCCCCACAGGAGATCTGAGAACAAGGCTGGGGTGGGGGTCCTGCCTCTGCACACCCCCCACCTCTGCTCCAGACCCCAGGAAGCAGGGAGCCCTGGAGAACAGGACAAAAGGGCAAGCGGCAGTCCCAGCCTCCTGTCTCCAGACCTAGCCTGGAGGGGGCCTGGCCTACACTTGCAGGTCTGCCGGGCTGGCCCTGTGCCTGGCACGCAGTGGGCATTCAGAAGGTCTGGGGGTGAGAGCCGTGGCCGGGAAGGCCCCTGGGAGTGTCCTGGGGCAGGGCCCTGCTGTGTCGTCTGCTCATGGGTGCTTCTGAGCCACAACAAAGCCCCTAGGACCCAGTGGAGGTGTCTGGGGACCCGTGTCCTGAATCCCACTGCCGTCCAGGCTCCAGGCTCTTCTGGGGCCCATGAAGCCGCTGACGGCCGGGTCGCTGACCTTGGTCAGTGTGGCCACTGGCCCCACTGGCAGAAGCCACCAGGCTTGGTGGCAGCGTCCAGTCCCTCCAGCCCCTGCCCAGTCACTTCTGGTTTCCTGAAAGGAAACCCCCTCAGGCTGGCCGGGACAAGGCTGTGCGCTTGGTCAGCAGCCTCGGCAGACCCAGGACCTGCCCTGCGCTGCTGCTTGAGAGCTGCCATTCTCCTTCGGGACGTTCGCCAAGAGCCTGGGGCAGGGCCCCCGAAACACACGGCCTGCCCTCTGGACGGCGGTCGGAAGCCTGGCTGCAGGAACGCGGGCACGGGGGGTCCGCCCTCCGCTTTCTCTCGTGCTTACAGGACAAACGGGCAGGACCTATAGACCCAGCAGGAGAAGGTGTGTGAAAGGCTGGCAGTGGCCCCCAGCCAGCCGGCGGTGGGCCCTTCGCGGCCACGCAGATCGTCTCTGATCGTGGCAAGCAGGTTCCCGGGAGAACATGCCAGGGGTGTTCTCCTTGACCTCCCGCCCCTCAGCGCCTGAAGGACCCTCCACCTCTCCAGAAGTCTTGCCCCTGCCTGCCCAGCCCGCTGCCCAGAGACCTGCATCCAGGCCCTGCCCCAGCCCCCAGATCGGCAGAGCAGGGCACAGCGTGGCCCCCAGCCCCTCCCCCACCCCTCCCCCCACCCAGCCATCCAGGTTTCCCCTGTTTGCCATTTCAGTCATCTCAAGGCAATTTCCTCTCGTCTGAGCACTGATTCCTCTCCAGATGGCTTCCTCCCTGTCTCCCTCCACCAGGGTCTCGGGCCAAACCCCAGGGCTGGGGGTGGGGAGGGCCCCGCAGAGGGCGGCGGGTGGGCAGGCGGCCGCGCTCGCTGGGAAAGGCCGTTCCCTGCAGAAGGGCCACGGAGCGCAGCTCGGGGCTCACCACACCGTGCGCGGTGGCCGCAGATACGCCATGAAGCACATTTTTAGACTGTGAGTCAACTGCTAATAGAGAGATTTTTTTAATCATCCCAGAAGGAAGGCTGATTTACAGTTCTTCTGTGCTGGGGCTGAGTCGTCAGGGAGGGGCTTTCAAAGTGGCTTGGGTGGAGGCAGGGGCCCCCAGACCAACCACCAGTGGTGGGGGTTGGGGGGACTGGTGTACAGACCTCCGGGCCCATCTCCACGAGGAGGCGTGCTCCCCAGGGAATGCTCTGGCAGGGCCTCGGTCGGCTCTGACACCAGCTTGTTATCACAGTGACCCCAATTTCTCATTACGAGGGGACATAAATCAGTCACGAGAACGGCTTCTCTGCGTCCACAGCCTGTGCCGAGTCCTTGGGTATGGAGAGACGAATAAGACAAGCCTCGTATGCACAGCAGACAACTTGAGGGGAAAAGACTGTTTCAGGCCTAAACAACTACACCGTGTCCCCTCCGAACCTGCAGAGCAGGGGCTGCTGGGCAGAGGGACCCGCCAGGCCAGGCTGTTCCGAGTCTCGGGGCCTCAGGCCGCCAGCAGCACAGCCTACACGGAGATCACCTTGGGCGGGGCCGGGGAGGCTGATGCAACAGAGCCAGGGCCCCAAAACCAGCCAGAGACGAGGGTCAGAGAAAGTTATCATCGCTGTCAGACAGAAATCCTTTTTTTAATGGTAGGGAAAGAGTATGAACTTAATCCAGACGCTTTAAATGAATATTCTACTGATGCTGAAGCTGAAACTCCAGTCCTTTGGCCACTTGATGCTAAGAGCTGACTCATTGGAAAAGACCCTGATGCTGGGAAAGACTGAAGGCGGGAGGAGAAGGGGCCGACAGAGGATGAGATGGTTGGATGGCATCACCGACTCAACGGACATGAGTTTGAGCAAGCTCTGGGAGTTGGCGATGGACAGGGAAGCCTGGCGTGCTGCGGTCCACGGGGTCGCACAGAGCCGGACACGACTGAGCGACTGAAGCGACAAAAGGTCCCGCAGGCAGCAAGAGACAAGAGGAGGCGACTTGGTTAGAGGAGGAGCCCAGAGCTTGTCTCAGGTCAGCTCAGGGAGGCCCCTCAACTCCCCCAGTGAGAGTCGGAGCGAGCCCCCAGCTCCAAAGGCTCAGGAGAGGCCCCCAGGTGGCCAAGGGCAGTGCCCACCCACCTCCACTCCCTGGGACACATTTCTAAACCAAAAACATTCATGTAAAACAGCCCCAAAATAAGGGGAAAGAAGCCTAATGAAACCTTTGTTTTCTCCCAAATGACTACCTTAGAGCTTTTTACAAACTATTTTAACACAAAATATTCAATTCGTTTTCAAGTCTCTGGCTTGCTCAGCGTGTGTACTACAAATTTCAGCCCCGCGTGGGGCCGGGAAGTCTGGCTTTCTTTTTCTGGGTTTTCCACAAACCACACCCAACACTCTGGGGGCAAGTGGTAGGCCGGGACTCTCAACTCCTCCAGGGACCAGCGTCCTGTCTGTACCCTGTGTGGCATCCCTACGCCAACCCCAGGCTACGGACCCCAACCCACCCCAAGCTGGCACATGGCCCCGCCGACTGAAACGCTCGGTCAGCTCCAGGGCTCCCTCCTAACGAGGCTGGCCTGGGACACACGGGGATTCCGCAGATTCAGGGCAAGCCAGCCAGAACCTGAGATGCGCTGACGCCCCGCTTTGCCCAGCCACTCACCCTCCGAGCAGCCACAGTCACTGTTCAGACCAGGAGGCTCTTAGGGGGGACGCTCGCTGCTGAGGTCCGTGGGCAGAAGTGGCTCGGGCACCAGCAGCAGAGCGAACTTCAGCCAGACAGGACACAACCAGAAGCATCCAGGGACTCGTGGTCACGCTCGAGTGTGCTCAGTCGCACCGACTCTTCTGTGACCCCCTGGACTGTAGCCCACTGGGCTCCTCTGTCCATGGGATTTCCCAGGCTAGAATACTGGAGTGGGGTGCCAGGGGGATCCTCTCGACCCAGGATCGAACCTGCATCTCCTGTGTCTCCCTCGCTGGCAGGCGGCTTCTGTACCACCAGCGCCACCCAGGTGGTACAAGACACCGGGAAGGTTTTTAAGCAGGTGGGGTCTGGAGTCAGACACGCCTGGGCTCAGTGTGTGAATCTGGGAAGCTGTCTAATGGCTCTGCATCGACTTCCCCATCAGGTAAGTGGAGACAATGCCTGTACCATCGGGTTGGCAGTGAGGGTGAGACACACGGCGTGTGATACACAGAGGCGTACATGCGTGCACACACTGCAGCCGTGGGCAGTCCGGCGGTGTGCCAGGAAATGTTTAACACCTGGCTCCAGGCTGGGGCAGGGCAGCCCCCTCTGACCTGTCGGGGAAGGCGAGCAAGGGAGCCAGCTATGGCTCTCACTCCCCGCTGGGCAGCAGGGCCCCGGTAGAGCCTCGCCTCAGTTTCTCACCCGGCTTCTGTTACTGTCAGTCGCTCAGTCGTGATCTGATGGGCTCTCTGCGATCCCATGGACTGGAGCACGTCAGGCTCCCCTGTCTACAGGATTCTGCAGGCAAGAATACCGGAGTGGGTTGCCATTGCCTTCTCCAGGGGATCTTCCCAGCCCGGGATCAAACCCGTGTCTCTCACACCTCTCACACCTCTTGCGCTGGCAGGCCTGCAGTCAGCTTCTGTTGACTAAGGGGGCCAAGAGCCCCGGTGGGGGTCAGACCCCCTGCTGGTCTCCATGGCATTCATATTCCCACCTCGCCTGACTGCACGCCCCATCCTGATGTCTCTGACCCAGAGCTGAGGAGAGACACACACGCTCAGCTCTGGCCGCCCCGGCTGGGGCACTGCACCCCAAGGAGGGAGGCTTGACGGGCCGAGGACGGGCCTCTGAAAATGCGGCTGAGACCAGCTCAGAGACGACGCCCTGTGAGCATGAAGCCCGGGGCCCCTCCGGGATGCGGGTCCACCCTAAATCCATGGCCTGCCCCCAGGAGGGTCAACGCAGGGAGGGGTCTAAGAGCCCCGGGGTGTGAGGGGGAGGTGGGCCTGCTCGCTGGCGCTGCTGGCGACTGCGTGAGAGCTGATCTGTCCTGTCCGTCTGTCCACACATCTCCAGGCTCCCAGAGAGAAACGCTTCCACCAGAGGCTGTAACGGCCCCTCCAGCCAGCTCCCACCACGGCCTCCTGGTGACACAGCATTGCAGGGGTGCGGGTGTGCGCGGGTGCGTGGCGGGGACACGGACGACGCGGGGACCAGCTCCAGGCACACCCCAGCATGTGAGCCCTCGGGGCCAGGGCCCAGCTCCCTGCAGACCTCACCCTGGTTTCCCCTCGAACACGGTGGCACTGAGGCCAGCGGGGAGGCACGCTGCGTTCGCTGTTTCCCAGGTCTGGGTGTACCCGGTGGCAGGAGCGCACGCCCAGGGCTTTGGCCCACCAGCGGCTCCGTCTCTCGGTCCCTGCTCCAGACGAGAGGAGCCCACTGCTCAAGGTCTCCCCTCCACGGGCCAGCGCCTCCAGCGACTCGTCAGGTCGGGCACAGAGTCCTGGCCCCTTTCCCCGAGGCCACCATCCGCTCCAGCCTCCCTGTGGGGTGGGCCATGGCCCTGCCATCACAGCTCGTCTGCCCGGCTCCTCCTCTGCCCAGGCCTGGGCCCCTTGCTCTCTCAGGCCTTGGGGCCCGGAGGACCACCCCCACAGACCACTCGGCATTTGCAAGGCCTCCAGAGAATCCATCTCCCCAGCCTTGCAGTGCCAGACAAGGTGTAGAGGGAGGGGCCAGGGTCACACCCTGCATGGGGTAGGGGGGGGGGGGGGGAGGGGTAGGGGGCTGGGGGCTCGAGAAGCAGCATCCTTGACGGTCCCCAGAGGCGGTCTCCAGCTGGCAGGGGGCAGGACAGTACCAGGAGCCTCGTCCCGGGGAGAGCGTCTTTTGATTAGCTGTACAAGAAAGCCATGGGGATTGAGTGTCCATTGACCGCCTTTCTAGGGGCTGCTGGAAGAATTGCTGCACGTAATGAACCAGGCATGGAAGAAAGCCCTGGTTCTGCTGTGTGCACGTGGAATTCTTGACTGGGGTTTGCAACACGCAGGCGGGAGCCAGGCTTAGATTCCTCTAGGAAAACATCTGAGATTCTACTGAAAAACAGCAAGGAAAGAATTCTATGTCCACACCGGGCAGCCTCAAGCTGGAAAGATCTCAGGACCGCCTGCATCTGTACAGCCTGAAGACAAACTTGGTCAAATGCAGTGTAGATGGGGGTGAGAGGCAGGACCTCTAGGCAGACAGCGGAGGAACCAGTAGTTTCCCAACGGCGTTTTCAGGAGCCCCAAGGGGTCCACTGGTGCGGAAGAGGCTGCCCAAGGGTGAGGGGGCTGCTCCCCCGGGCGTCTACGAGAGCACCCTGCTTCAGTCCATTTCACCTCCTGGGCTTCCTCAGGACTTCCTGTGACAGATGCCAAGGAAACTCGGAAACATGCCAGCCCAGAACGACTGCCCGTCTCTTGCGAGGTCCCGGCAGAAACGGAGAAGCAAGACAGCCTCTGTGGCCAAGCGCCAGTTGGTACCGCACTGCCGGCCTCCACGTAGGCAGCCGCCAGGACCACGCGGGTGGGGGAAGGGTAACCATGGCAACCTCCCCAAGTCATCGCTAAGTAATTCCACCACAATGTACAATCGCTCTGTTTATAGGAAGAATGCTGACAGTATATTCTGGTTTTCCATGCACAATACTTCACTAGGAAAGAATGCAGAACCCACCAGAAGGAGCTCACGTTGCACTTTTCCCAGTCAACCAAACCTCTTCCCGGGCCTTGGGGAATATGACGGATGGGGTTCCACCATGCGGCCTGCAACCCGAGAAGGTGCAGACTGCCTGGCTTCGGATCCACCGCCCGGAGGAGGGTCCCCACAGGTCAAAGCGTGGGGGCTCCCCACCTGAAAACCTTCTGGAGACACAAGGGGCTGTGCCTGTGCCAGCCGAGGGTCTGGAGCCCGTAACTGGGCCAAACCACCAAGGCGCTAGTTCATCAGAATGAAATGTCAACCCACGGAAGCACGAGAGTTTGGCTTCTTGCTGGCTGAGGCCACAGACGTGGTCGTGTGTCTTCAGCTGAGCCCTCGTTCTCTGGGAGGCACACACGCTCGCTTCCTTGCCACATGAAGTTCAAATTGAGGAGGGAATGATGAGTTTCAGATGCTAAAAAAAAAATCCTTGGGGACTTTTCGAGGAAAAGAATCAGCCCGCCCTTGGGCCTCCTTGAGAGAGAAGTCTCCGCTCTCCGTCCCGCCTCTAATGGATGTGGCCGCCCTGTCCTTGGTATTCCAAACGTGGCCTGTAATTTCCTGCGACCTGGAAATCCAGATGTTCCCTGGTTTAGACTTCACTGCTCAGAACAATGGACTTTAGTAAAATGCCCCCTGGAAATTCTCTGGAACTTTCTTTTTAATGGGATGAGCATGACGGATAAGCACAGAAATCGGCAAAGGGTGGCCTAATGAATGATCACGGGGTGGGGATATGTGTGATGCCCAGGCGGTGGCCGCTACAGATCCAACCTTCTCGCTGGGAGACCGGAGCCCCTCCCACCTGTATCCCCTCACCCAACCTCAGAGAGGCCCCCGCCACCTTTAATGCTGCCTAAAGTGAGATTCATCTGTGTGGCTGGGGACACTCCTGTTCCCTTTCCTGTGTAGCCATATTGAGGCCTTTATTTAGAAGGAAAGAAGTTGGCTCGTTACTTGAAGGGGAAACCTGCCGGGGGTGGCGGGGAGGAGCTCTGGGTGGGAGGACCACCTGGGGTGGCCCCTTGGGGGGACTGTGACCCCACTTTGGCTCTCCCGCCCATCCTCCATCGTTGGCACCCAAGTGTGACTCACACCGCTGGCATTTGCAGGCTGCCTCCAGCAAGCTGGCAAAGGAATCTCAAGTATTAAAGGCTGTAAGGCTGTGCTAATTACAAGCACCTCCCAGCAGACGGTCCTGAGTGGGGAATCCTCTCCTTTCCCCGCCCCCAGTTTCTACATTGTTTGATGACAGGAGGCAGAGAACTGGTCTAGGATTCAGAAGATGAGCTGTCCTCCAGTTTCAAATGCCCTCCCTTCCTCTGGAGGGTGGACACCCCACCCAAGCCCCATCCTCTGCAGAGAGAGTGCCCAAGGGCCGCTCGAGCTTGGCGTCCCCCCTGCCCAGGGAAGGTGAACTGTGTCGGTATCATTCGCTCAGTCGTGTCTGACTCTTGTGACCCCATGGACTGCAGCTGGACAGGCTCCTCTGGCCACAGGTTCTCCAGGAAAGAGACTGGACTGGGTTGGCACACCCTCCTCCAGGGGATCTTCCTGCCTCAGGGATCAAACCCAGGTCTCCCGCATTGCAGGTGGGTTCATTACCATCTGAGCCACCAGGGCCTGGTCACTAAGTCAGCGGACAACGTCAGCTGCTTTCCTATAAAGAAACAAAGCCCTCAGAAGGTGTAAAGGAGGGGGACTTCCCTGGTGGCCCAGTGGTCAAGATCTCACCTCTCAATGCAGGGGACCCAGATTCACTCTCTGCTCAAGGAGCTAAGGTTCCACATGCCTTGCAGCCAGAAAACCAAAAAAGGCACAAAACGGAAGCAATATTGTAACAAATTCAATAAGGACTTTAAAAGTGCTCCACATCAAAAAAAAAAAGCTCTTTAAAAAAAATAAACAAAAAAACAATACCAGCTTACAAAACACTAAAACTTTCCAAAATAACTAAGCCTATGTAACAAAAAATGTGTGGGATCCGTAGGATGAAAGTGATAAACCTAAGTTCTATAAAATCAGATGCAAAAGGAAGAGGAAGTTCTTCGTGGACAGGAGGCACACTAAATTTAAGAATGTCATTTCCTCCTGAAAGTGTCTATTCATGGGAACGGGGTCCTCATTACAATACCATGGTGGCACTGCAAGGAATTTAAGAAATGAGATTTTTTAGTTTAAATAAGAGGACAGACCAGAACTTTCTGCTTTGACACTAAAGCAGCCCTTCCCGACTTTAAAGCCTGGACGTTTAAAACAGCTGGGAGCTGGAGACCTCAGGCCACCAGTGGAACTGAGCAAATCCAGAAATAACCCCAGAAAGACATGTGGAATCATAGAAGACGATAAATTGGAGGGAGAAGATGGGATGTCCTGTAAATTATGGTCGAGCAAATGACTAGTCATTTGCAGGAGAAAAGCTTAAGGAAGACCTGAACTCCTACTCTCTCCTCCCACCAAAACAAATTCCACAAGGACAGAGTTTTAAACATGAAAAATAAAATTGTAAAAAGTCAGGAAAAACCCACTTAAGGATTTATGATACAGTCTTGGAGTGGAAAAGACCAAAGTCTGGACTATACTCCCCCCAAAAAAGTATTGATTTATTTGCATACATAAAACGTGAAGATTCTGCAAAGCATACACGTGTACACACAGGCGCACTATGCCTGTGTATCGCAGAGACACTGTTACGACACATGAAGGTGTGTGTAAGTGTCTGTATGCGCCCACACAGGGATCGACCATCTCACATACGTATGCAGATTCAGAGATAACCCAGCAAAAAGCAAAAACTTGCTACAGGGTCGACCAAGGTTCAATTCCTTCATAAACCAAGAGCTTACACAAATCAGTTCAGTTCAGTGCAGTCGCTCAGTCATGTCCGACTCTTTGCAACCCCGTGGACTGCAGCACACCAGGCCTCCCTGTCCATTACCAACTCCTGCAGCTTGCTCAAACTCATGTCTATCGAGTCGGTGATGCCATCCAACCATCTCATCCTCTGTCGTCCCCTTTTCCTCCCTCCTTCAATCTTTCCCAGCCTCAGGGTCTTTTCCAATGAGTCAGTTCTTTGCATCAGGTGGCCAAAGTATTAGGGCTTCAGTATCAGTCCTTCCAATGAATATTCGAGACTGATCTCCTTTCGGATGGACTGGTCGGATCTCCTTGCAGTCCAAGGGACTCTCAAGAGTCCTCTCCAACACCACAGTTCAAAAGCATCAATTCTTTGGCTCTCAGCTTTCTTTATAGTCCAACTCTCACATCCATACATGACCACTGGATAAACCATAGCTTTGACTAGATGGACCTTTGTTGGCAGAGTAATGTCTCTGCTTTTTAACATGCTGTCTAGATTTGTCATAGCTTTTTCCCCAAGGATCAAGGGTCTTTCAGTTTCATGGCTGCAGTCACCATCTGTGGTGATTTTGGAGTCCAAGAAAATAAAGTCTGTCACTGTTTCCATTGTTTCCCCATCTATTTGCCATGAAGTGATAGAACCAGGAAGCTTGGTGTGCCGCAAAGAGTCGGACATGACTGAGCAACTGAAATGAACTGAACTAAACTGATGGGACCAGATGCCATGATCTTAGTTTTTTGAATGCTGAGTTTTAAACCAGATTTTTCACTCTCTGCTTCCTCTTTCATCAAGAGGCTCCTCAGTTCCTCCTTACTTTCTGCCATAAAGGTGATGTCATCTGCATATCTGCTGCTGCTGCTGCTAAGTCACTTCAGTCGTGTCTGACTCTCTGCAACCCCATAGACGGCAGCCCACCAGGCTCCCCCGTCCCTGGGATTCTCCAGGCATTGCCATTTCCTTATCCAATGCAGAAAAGTGAAAGTGAAGTTGCTCAGTCGTGTCTCATTCTTCGTGACCCCATGGACTGCAGTCTACCAGGCTCCCCCGTTCATGGGATTTTCCAGGCAAGAGTACTGGACTGGGTTGCCATTGCCTTCTCCTCTGCATATCTGAGGTTATTGATATTTCTCCTGGCAATCTTGATCCCAGGTTGTGCTTCATACAGCCTGGCATTTCGCATGATGTACTCTGCACAGAAGTTAAATAAGCAGGGTGACAATATCAACCTTGATGTACTCCTTTCCCAATTTGGAGCCAGTCTGTTGTTCCGTGTCCAGTTCTAACTGTTGCTTCCTGACCTGCATACAGGTTTCTCAAGAGGCAGGTCAGGTGGTCTGGTATTCCCCTCTCTTTCAGAATTTTCCACAGTTTGTTGTGATCCACACAGTCAAAGGCTTTGGCATAGTCAATAAAGCAGAGATAGATGTTCTTCTGGAACTCTCTTGCTTTTTCTATGATCAAACTGATGTTGGCAATTTGAATTCTGGTTCCTCTGCCTTTTCTAAATCCAGCTTGAATACCTGGAAGCTCTGTTGAAGCTTCCAGTACATCTGGTTTATCTACTGTTGAACCCTGGCTTGGAGAATTTTGAGCACTACTTTGCTACCATGTGAGATGAGCGCAATTGTGCAGTAGTTTGAGCATTCTTTGGCATTGCCTTTCTTTGGGATTGAAATGAAAACTGACCTTTTCTGTCCTGTGGCCACTGCTGAGTTTCCCAAATTTGCTGGCATATTGAGTGCAGCACTTTCACAGCATCATCTTTTAGGACTTGAAATAGCTCATAAACCAAGAGTTTACACAAATCAAGAAGCCTGCGATTATATGAGAAGATGTGAAACCTGACTCAAATTATTTTTGAGTTATTACACTGGCAGAAATGTGAAGGCTTTCAATACCCGGTACTGGCGAGGGTTTGGGAAAGAAGCAGGCCCGAGGCCGTGGTGCGATACCGTGTTCTTGTTGGCAAGACACTCTGCTCCTCCCTATCCACACTTAAAATGCACCTTCGGCCTCTCTGTTGGCAACTCCACAGCACGAATTCACTTACTTTTAAGGGAGGAGGCCAAGATACACACAGGGAGTGTTCACGGCCCCGCTGCTTGTGAAGGCAAGAACACCGCAGGCTACGAAGGTGCTGCCCCAGCACCGAAGCGTTAGCCGTGGGTGCTGCTCTAGATGCTTCCCTGGGACATGGACACCCTCACCATCCATGCAATGCAGACCAGGAAACAGGCCCAGAGAGGCTGGGCCACTGCCCAAGGTCACCCAGCAGGTGAGGCTGGCACACAGCGCAAACCACTCCTAGGCAGCCAGGGCCGTTCATACCACGGTGGGCATGGGGCGGGGGCAGGGGTGGAATCTGGCTAAGGGTTCATTTCTCGAAATGATCCATATCATCCTTGAAACAAGTTTGAGGCTGATCCCGCCTACCTACACACTCTGACAACAGCACATTGCAGGGTGGGCCGGCCAGCAAAGCAGGAAGACGCGGTGACGCGGCTGTGTCCTGAGCAGACCGCCTCATCCTGCAGGGTGCGGGGAGGCGCTGCTGTCCTGGAAGGGAGCCTGGGGCGCCCGCAGGCTCCGCAGATGCTGAACGAGGGGCCCTTCTCCCCCAAGCAGAGTTGCGGCCCCTCCTGCCTGAGGGAGCCCAGCCGAGCTGGCCAAGCAGCCCCCTCCTCTGCAAGGAACGCCGCTCCCCAGTGAGGCTGAGGGGCCACCCATCTATGCTCAGCCAATTCCAGGAAGTCGTCTGAGGCCGGCCATAAAGGCTGTGAGGACCCCTCCCCTGGCTTCTGGCTCCAGAGCTGCTCCAGACCCTTCCCCACACACTGGGCGGAGGCTCAGGGGGACTCTTCCCTCTGGTTGAACCAGAGATTCAACAGGGCCCTGGTCTGGCTCATGAGGGGCGGTCCCTGGGCCGTGGCAGGCCAGTGTGGAGGTCACTCAGGGGCAGGGCCTGGGGACCATCACATAGGTCTCCCCGACCACATTCTTGGGGCCTCGTGCACAGGAAGGTTCTAAGACCTGCCTCTCTGAAGCCACCGCCAGACCCTCCCAAGGTCCGCACGAGGGTAGGGGGTGCCGGGGGCTGCTTTAGGGGCCCTGGAAGAAGTAGCCTGGCCCAGTGGTGAGGAGCACGGGGCTCACTGTCCAGACAACAGGTCAGCCTTCCCACCGTGTTTGAGTCCCCCATCCTGGGAGAGGGGCCAGCAGGGAGTGGGGGACAGACTGCCCAGCTGGGAACCGAGGGCAGATGAGAGTGTGCACTCCACTGACGAGGGAGGGATTCTGCAGCCTCAGTCTCGCTTCTGCGGGCCACAGGCCACGGGTCACAGGGGTCACAGGAGTCAGGCCATGGTCCACAGGTCACGGGAGCCGGGCCACGGGCCATGGTCCACGGGGTCACGGGAGTCGGGCCACGGGCCATGGGGGTCTCGGGAGTCGGGCCACGGTCCACGGGGTCATGGGAGTTGGGCCATGGGCCACGGGGTCACGGGAGTTGGGCCACAGTCCATGGGGTCACGGAAGTTGGGCACAACTGAAGTGACAGCTGCATCACCTTGTTCACTCTGATCTACGTTCCTCTGGAAAACCAGAGCCAAGGACGGCAGAGGTGGAGGAGTGGGGCCTGGACACAGCCTTGCACTCCAGGAGCCAGCGGTCTGGGCAGCCCCCTTCCCACCTGGCCCTCGGGTCCCCCGATGAGAGGTGGCCTGGGAGAGAGTCCCCAGAGGTCCTCTCAGCCGGACCCACCCCCTGGGCCCCCAGGGCCTCTCTGAGCATCTCCACGGGTTGCAGGGTCCACAGGGAGAGCACGGCTGGTCAGCGAGACCACCGAGGGGCAGGAGGAAGCCGGGGAGGGGAGCTGATGGGCTGTGGGGGGCAGAGAGGGGCCACCACAGAGGGGCTTGGGCGGCCTCCAAGGACACGCTTTGCAGGCCCGAGGCTGCGGCACCTGGGAGGAGGCCTGGGCCCGAAGGGGCTGGCAGACGCGCCCCAGGTGTGCCCAGGGAGCCCCAATCAGCTGGAGGGACAGAGCGGCCCTGGCCCAGCCCCAGGGCCCAGTTCCCCCCCCCCACGGCCACAGCTGGGCAGCAGCTGTTTGTGGCTAAGCCCTCCTCCGCTCATCGCATCCCCTTTGCTTCCAGGGCTTTTTGCTCCAAACGGTAAATATTTTATTTCTATCATCTGTGAGTCTCCCATGCAGATGACTCTAACACAACATGGAAAAGACCTCTTGCCCCTCGATCCAACACAGGAGTCTGGGGGTCGAGAAGGTGAGAGAGGTGAGCAGCCAGAGGACAAGCTTTTGGCAAGACACTCCACCCTTGTCTGGATAAAGTCCCTGGATAAACCCAGGGAGTCACCCCCTCCCTTCCCTGGGGCTGGCAGGTGGCACCACCAGGGTAAGGAAGCAGGGAGTCTGTTGATGTTTCAGCCCCATCGGTGGCGCAGGGTTGGGACACACCTCCCTAAGACCCCTCCACTGGGTGGGGCAGAGGGGTCCCCACTGTAGAGTGGGGAGCCGCTTCCCAGCTGAGCGACCCTGGGGGGTCGCTTCCCCTCTCTGGTCCTTGCTTTTCCCTCTGTAAACTGACGGTGAGAGGGAACCCCCTCCACGGTGTGCTGCGAGCACAGAATCGAGCAATGCTTGTAAACGCTCAGCACGCCTCTCGGGCTGGGCTGTTGTAATAGAAGCGGCCAGAAATATGGAATCTTAGAAATTCCATCCACCCCTTCAGGGAACAAAAGCATGCTTGGATTGCTAATTAGCACAACAGCTGCCGGGCACCCCCGTGGCTGCTACGTATTAGGGGTGCACACTGAGCCCCAGAGCAGACCCCACTCGTCTACCACTCGTCTACCACTCGTCTACTTGGCGCCCCAAATGCATTTAAAGAAGATCAGCTCCTCGGGTGTCTCCCCGTGAGACTGAATCCAGTCACCGCATGCCTGCAGCTGCCCTGAGTGAAGAGCCCCTCTCCCACCCCCCAAACCTCACCCAGAGCTGCTTTCCCCAGGTCCCTTTACAAACGCAGCATGGACGAGGCCTCCACAGTTCACCCTTGGACCCACCGGCCCCTTAACAGAGATCACACCCGAGAACAGCTGCTCGTAAACGCGGTTTTCATTAATTTCCTGGAAGATGGAGCTTCAATTTCCACATGATCGGTCTTGGGAGACCCAGGGGAGGAGGACCCAGCGCAGAGCTGGCCTCCGTGGTCCCTGGCACCCTTATTTGCACTTTATTCCCACATTGTGTGTTTGATCATCTCCAGTCTGGGGCCAACGCTCCGGCTCCTAGGGGAAGGGAGGGGCGCGGGAGAAAGTCTCCCATGTGCTTTGCTGAGGGAGGATCTCCCCCAAGAAACTTGAACTTGCAAGCAGCTCAAAGAGGCAGGGGGTGAGTGTTGAGACCCTGCAAAGGCCCCTCTGATGGATGGAAGTCACGTCATCCCGATAGAATGTTCTCTGAGCAGTCCCCAAACATCCATCCCAGGGAGGGGACTGCTGCAGCCCAGGAGGCTCAGGAAAGTGGACTCAGAACGTGCAGCAAAGGCGCCTGGCTGGGTGGACACGAGTCCAGCCCTTCATCCAGTTCGGAGGGTTCTGTTTCCTTCAGGTTCCCCTGAAATTGCTCACATAGGACAGGACGCAGGGGTCACGTTTGGTGAGAGGCCAGGACGTGGGTGGGATGAGCTCCTGCGCTGGGCTGCTGGGACCCCGGACACGGAGGAGCTGCCCGGGCCAGCCCCACTGGAGCGGAGAGGCCGAGCCTGTGGCCTCCCGGCAAGCAGGCTGCAGCTGCCGGGTCCCTCGTTGGCTGGAAGCTCCTCCATCCAGCCCAGCGTGCTGGGGCCAGCCATGGCGGCCCAGGGCCCCCTGTCTCTCACTGACAGGCAGTTAAAAATGTCATAAGAAGATAGTACCTACAGCCCAATCAGAAGGCAGGGGAGCCCTGAGCCAGACTTGGCCACCCTGACGGCTGGACGGTCCTTGAGTACGTTCTGCCTGCTGCAGGTTCCTTGTGCATAAAACAGAATTCCTAAGGGCACCTGATGGGGCTGCCACGCGCTCAATGAGCTAAAGTTTGCAAGATGTTTAAAAGCAGTCGAGGCAGGTGGCAAGTTCTTCAGAAGTGCTGGTTAAATTAAGAAAATCCGTAGGAGAGGAGAATGTCCTGGAAGGCCAGGGGACTCGTCTCCCAGATGAGGGGCCGAGGAGTCGGAGTCCCCGGGGCCCAGCGGGCAGGCAGGCGTGGCCTTGGACCAGATGCTCTGGGAGGGACTGAGAGGGCCTGGGTCTGCTTCCGAGGCCACAGCGCCTGCTCCCCCTGCCCAGGGCAGCCCTGCAGGGGTGATCGCAGCTTCCTGAACAGCCCACGTACATCCTGGCCCACAGGTCCTGGTTTTGGACCTCAGAAGGGGTCCCTGCTCCAATAATCAGGGTGCCAAAGCAACACTCCACTCCAGGGTGGCCCACCCACGTCCCCAGACCCACCCAGATTTGGGGGCCCTGTTCAGGCTTCGAGGCCAAGGCCCAGCTTTCCCGGGCAGCTCCCTCCAGAGCACCAGCCCAACCAGCCAGCTCTGCCCGCCCTCCCACCCCCATCACCTGCTCCCCTCAGGCCCCAAGCATGGCTTATTTTTAAGTGAAAAGATTTACAGTTTTAGGTGCAAAATATTTCAAACACCTCGCCAAGTAGAGGGCAGCGCCGTCCAGCAGACCTCTCTGTGATGGGCCTGCAGGGAGATGGGGCCGCCGACCCCTGCCCCTGCAGCTTGGCAGCCACTGGACAGACACGGGCCTGGGCCACTGGACACACGATCCCCACCCGCCCAGCCTGGGGCCTGCAGGATGAGCCGCGGGGCAGCACGGACTCAGAGAACATGACCCTGTCGCCGCTGGAGACAAGGGTTGGAAGGCAGCTTGTTCACTTGGATGGTGGGGAGGTGATTCAAGGAGGGTTTGTTCCCAAAGCAGCGAAGAGGGAACGGCGGAGCTTGGATTCAAAGCAGCAACAGCAGTGGGTGCCCTACGGACGGCGCGGGGCCTGGGGGCTGTCGTCCAAGCCCCCAGGGAGGAAGGGAAGCATTTTTCAGACCCCACGTGCAGGAGCCGGCCTGAGAGGAGACGTGGTCCGCCAAGACGACCTCACGGGTGGGGAGGTCCCACAGCCTGCGTCCACCCCTCGCTCCTCTTCTCCCCATCACCTAGTAGCTGAGCCCACGGGGAACTCAGAGGGGCAAGAGGCCCTTGAATGCTGTCCCCCCAGGACCATCCTGCGGGCCGAGAGTAGAGGGAAGAAAGACAGACCTCGGGCATGGAGGGGCAAGTGAAACACCAACAGATGTAAGACGGTCCAGCAGCCACAGAAATCTGCAAGCTCCATGTAGGGTTTCCAGATGACCCAGCAATTCCACCCCTGGGTACAGACCCAAAGGAACTGGGAGCGGGGACCCAGACCCAGGAACACAGAAGCCCACAGCAACACCTCCACCACAGCTAACATGCAGACCTGCGCGTCCACCAGCAGACCAAGGACTATCGAACACGGCCCATCCCCACCGTGGGATGTTCCTCAGCCACGAGCAGGAGTGAAGCACTGATTCACGTGGCCACAGGGACGAACTCGGGAACGTGACGCTGAAAAAGGAAGCAGATCCTGAGGGTGAAATCCAAAGAGCAGGCAAACGCAGAGACAGAACTAGACGGGAGGCGTCCAGGGTCTGGGGCTGCCGCTGAGCGGCGTTCCTGTTGAGGAGATGAAGACAGAGGGGTGATGACTGCGCGAATGAATCGATGCCACTGATTCGTGCATCAAAAGGGGGGATGTTTTGGTATGTGAATTATCTCTCAATAAATTTGTTTTCTTTAAAAAATAAATCGGACACGTCCCACCGCTCTGCCCCTGGAAACACATCCAGTCCTGCCCTCCTTCTGTTGGAAAACTCACACTCCAGCGCAGAGGACGGATGCGCTGCACTTCATGGTGGGCGTGATTGCAGGACACGCTCCCCAGAGACACACAGCCAGCTGCACCAAGGGGCGGGGGGCGCAGGAACAAGGCGGCGCTTTCTTCCCCCTCACGTTCCACTGCCCCCCGACCTCTGCATGACTTCTGCTGGTAGGATGACTCAAGACATCGCTTGCCAAAGATCAGGTCCTCGGTGGCCCTGTTTGTTCTCTTCCCTTAGGAGGGATTTCTTACGTAAACAGCACAGCCCGGGTTTATTATATTTCTCCAATCTGTCAGCATCTTTTAACTGGTAAGTTTACAGGTATGGTGGCTCAGACGGTCAAAGCGTCTGCCTACAACGTGGGAGACCCGGCTTCAACCCCTTGGTTGGAAAAATCCCCTGGAGAAGGAAACGGCAACCCACTCCAGTATTCTTGCCTGGAGAATCCCATGGCTGGAGGAGCCTGGCGGGCTGCAGTCCACGGGGTCACAAAGAGTCAGGTACGCCTGAGCGACGTCACTTCACTCACACGTCTGTCTGGAATCACTCTGTCTTCTTTGTGCTTGCTCTTCCCTCTGACCCACCCTAACTCTCGGAGACCCCTCTCCTGCCTTTCTATGGATGGAAGTCCTGTTCAATTCCAATTTTCCCCCTCTGCTGCTGTTTCCATTTTATTTGTTTGACGGTGGCTCAGATGGTTAAGAATCTTCCTATAATGCAGGAGACCTGGGCTTGAACCTTGGGTCAGAAAGATCCCCTGGAGAAGGGAATGGCACCCCATGCCAGCATTCTTGCCTTGAGAATCCCGTGGACGGAGGAGCCTGGCGGGCTGCAGTCTGTGGGGTTGCAAAGAGTCAGACATTATAATGGAGGGACTGACACTCGCAGGTCACTTTATAGTTTTGACCTGCCTACCTAAGCTGAGCATTGATTTCTCTACCTTTCTCTGAAACCAGAAGACAGATCTAAACACTTGCGCCCCTGTAAATCCTAGCCTTCTTACTATCCATGGCTGGCGTTTGAGTTCCACATTTGTGTCCCTCCCGGGAGAGTTGTTTTCTGCAGCCACAGTAGACAAGGCTGGCGTCGGGCTGGGCGGCTTCCTTCTCCCATTTCTTCCAACAGCACCCCAGTCGGACTGCATGCGTGTGTGTGTGTGTATGTGTGTGTGTGTGTGTGTGTGTGTGTGTGCGCGTGTGCACGTGTGTGCCTCCGCAGGCATGGAGGAGTGCCCCAGAGACAGTGGAGGCCCTTGGCACGCAGGGGACGGGGGCTGTGCGTGGGTGCCCCGCACCCCGACCTCCCAGCTCAGCCTCGCTGTGGGCTCAGTAAACACGTGAGCGTCTCTAAACAAGGCCCGGCAAGCCCTTCCTCCGGCACCTCCTTCCCCCGCTGGACGGTCCTCTGTCCGCCTGCGTCACAGTCCTCCTGAGCTCTTCTCCTGCGGGTCGGTGGGAGTGCTCCAGCTCACATCTGGTGTGTCTGACATCGCCTTCACCCACTTTTAAGTGACATTTCACAGATCCACAGTGGGTGGATGGGGAGAGTCATTAGGGAAGCATGTTGGAGATATTTTCTGCTCCTTTTGGCTTCCGTCGTTGTCCTTTGAGAGCTTGCCGTCAGCATGGGTGTCTCTGATGAGGACCCAGTCTTTCCCATCTGTCTGATCCCTCAGGACCCTCTCTCAGCCCTGAGCCCCTAGGTCCCAGCCTGAGTCTGGGGTGGCTTGCTTCCAGTCACCCGGCTGCCTGACTCTGAGCCATGAGCTCCCTTTCTCAGCCGTGTGAGCGCCTGATCATCCATCTTCTCCATCCCTCCTCCTGCCCCAGGGATAGTGATCCCCTCCAGCCAGGAATCAGGGCTGGCCTGCGTGACTTCCAAGACCAGGTCTCAAAGGTCACTGCAGTCTCCTCAGGCTCTCTGGGGACGTGCCACCATGCCCCCTGCCCTGTGAGGACACCCAGGCAGTCTGCAGGGAGACCTGGGTCAGGGGGGAACGGAGGCCCCATCACATCTCCCTCCAGGACCCCCCAGGACCCTGGATCAGGCTCAGCCATGCCAGCAGTGCCTCCCCCACCCCGACTCTAGGACATGTCCCACTTTCCCTTCCTTTTCTTCTGCGCTCCTTCATGCTTTCGTAGGGATGTTTCTTACAGTGTCTCCAGAGCTTCTGAGTCTTCTGAAGTGGGGAGGGAACTCAGTGTCCTGTGGGGTAAAGAGCCAGGCTTCGGGCTGGCGTCCACCGGCAATGTCCACCGAGACTTCCCGAGGAACGTGTGGGAGTGACGGCTCTGCGCGCGGATGGCCGCACCCCCGACAAGTCTCTGCGCCTCTGAGCCTCTGCCCCCCGGTGCCCTCCCTCCCTCGGCCCCGAGCCTCCGCCTCCCGGAAGGCCCTGGAATACCAGCAGCCCTCGCTCTCCCACTTCCCTGGGCACCTGGCCTCCCGGGCCGCACCACGGGGCACGGCGATCGTCCCTCACCAGGGCTTGAACCCGCGTCCCCTGCTCTGTAAGGGCCGCGTCTCGGCCACTGGACCTCCAGGGAAGCCCCAGCCTGTCGCCTTCTGGGCACGAACCACGGGGTCAGCAGTCCAGCATCCTTTGTCTTGGCTCTCCTGTTTCATCCACAGATGCTCAGCATCTCTTTCCTTGTCTCCCTCCTGGTACCTGGTTCCCGTGGGCCTCAGATGATCTGAAAGCTCCCTGTTCCCCGATGGGCGGCTGGGGCAGGTTTTCTGAAGAACCCACAAGACCCCCTGGCGTGGAGCTCACGGGGCCATACCCGCGACGAGGGGCGGCTCGCTGAGGGGCCTCCTACAGCCGAGGGGCCCAGGACGGGAGCATTTTGGTCCCGTCGTGATCGGCAGTGTGTCCCGCACGCGGCCCTGTGTTCTCTGGATAATCTGAGTGTGTTTTCCTTGTGCTTTGGCTGCTGACAGAAGAGCAGGGGGCGAACCCCGCTCTGCCCTTCAGCTGGGACGGCCTTGTGGTGTAACGCCGTTCTCCTCTCCTCCCCGCTCTAGCTGCAGTCCTCCCTGGCCCCGATTTTTGTTTGGTCGTAAGATTTTTTTTTATTATTGTGGGAGAATACACAGCACATAACATTCACCCCTGTCACCCTTTGAGGAGGAAACTCCAAGGGCCTTTAGGAGGTTCTCAGTTAGGTGACCATCACCTCCTCTGGTTCCAGACCTTGGCCCCGGGTTGTCCTCCTGGGTCCAGACTGTAATACTTCACTCTACGTATTTCCTGAGAGCTGCCTGGGATGCTCATGGAATGAGGTGAGATTTCCATTAGTACCTGAACTGGAAGGGTGAAACCAGGGCTCTTAAACTCCGCAGGGTCCTGGGAATGCACAGCTGACAGCAGAGAGCTGAGGCCTCTCGGGTCGGCGTCCGTCGGGTCTTCCAGCTCTTTCTGGGTTTTGGCAACCAAGCGCCTCTTCCCACGGCACCACCGACGCCCAGCTCCTGGTCTCTGGGGCCCCTCACTGGCGGCTAACACCCCAGAGCTGCCCAAGCCGTGGAGCCTCCGTCTCCCGGGGTCACATGCAAAACTTTTGTCCCCTTGGCTCTGCGAGTGGCTCTGTGTACAAAAGGTACACAGCACCAGAGGGGGCAGCTGGAGCTGGCATCCTGGGGGGTCGGAGAGCTGCCCCCTGCCTGCGCCCCCTGCCCGCTGTACCATCGGAGGAGCAGCCCCCAGAGGCCCCACTGCAGACACCCAGGCCGCTGCCCTTCCTTGCCGCTGTTCCCGGCCCAGGCATCTGTGCCAAACACTGAGTGGAAACATCTGAGCGGCTCTGGCTGCATCTCACGGCCTGGATTCGCACAGGGCTCGGGGCTGCCAGCAAGTCAGTGCACATCAGGCTGTGCATCTCTGCAGCTTGGAGGCGAGAGCTCGGGGCGAGAGGCCCCAACCCTGCCTTCTCCTGCAGCACGTCTGAACCTAGGCTGGCTCCCTGGAGGAGATGCACAGGAGAAGCTGTGGAGTGGTGATGGCTCCTGACCCTCACCACCACTCTGCCGCATGCCATCCAGCAGAGAGAGCCCACGGGGCCGCGTGAAGTGGGAGACAGAGGAGGAGCCCCCAGCCCACCACCCTCAGACCTGGTCCAGCCTCTCTGGCGGCCAACACCCCAGAGCTGCCCAGGCCGTGGAGCAGTGAGGAAGGTCCAGTGGGCCGGAAGCAGTTGGACAGCTTGGGAGAATCAGGAGAGGCGGCAAAGCCGCTCTGTGCCCGCCCAGCACGGAGCAGCGCTGGTGCCCCTCAGGACTGGGGGCCTGGGCCTGGGCCCTGGGGTGCAGCTGGGCTGAGACAGGGCAGCTCAGGGCCCCGCCCCACAGCAGGGAGGCATGAGCCGGGTCCTGATGCTCCTGGCACAGCAGAGGGGCCTGGCGAGGGCCCCCTGAAGGGACCTGCTGGCTTTACAAAGGCCCGGGATGTGAGGCCAGTCAGACAGGAAGTGCTCTTATCAACATGCCCACTTGCCCAGCACCCAGCCTTTGCAGCTGAAGCGCAGGTGGCCGGAACCATGGAAAACGCCCTCCGAGGACCTCCAGACTGGGGTGGTCGGCAAGGCGAGCGGCTTGTTCTCCAAGGCGTCCGTGAGTCAGTGTCCTGGGAAAACATGAAGGGGTGGGGCGCATTCTCCAGTGAAACAGACCAGAGGCGGAGCCACACGGGAGACATGAAATCATGGTCCACAACCCCAACCCCGAAAGCCGTAAGGTGCCTCTCTGCACAACGGCGGAAATGACACTCAGACCGGAGGGTTGATGGAGTGTGGAGATGGCTGGGTTCTCAGGCGCCAGGGCAGCTTCGGGCTCGCAGTGGAGCCTGGCCTTGCTTTCAGGAGAGGCGGGCCAAGGTTTGACCGGGAAGCGTCAGGGTGTCTGTAGTTCTCTTTCCAAAGGTTATTAGGCCAGAGAGGAGGAGGAGGAAGTGGAGGAGGGAGAGGAAGGAGGAGAGGGAAGAGGGAGGAGGAGCAGGAAGCTGAAAGCCGTCTGTCCATCTGTCTGCCAGGGTCTGGACAGGCGAACACACAGCTGGGAGGCTGGGGCCCTCATGCAGAGGGACTGCTGACAGATGTCCGATTTGGGAGGGGCAGACTGCGAAGAAAGGGCTGGGGGGCAGCTGTTACTCCGTCAACAGAGCAGGGGGTGCCTGAGGGGCCCGTCCACCCACAAGGCGGGAGCATCATTGCCGAGTCCAGGTGGCAGCCGCGTGGGCCGACATGGATCTCTTTTCTTTCCCTTTTTGTTTTAAATGTTGAATATTTGAAAACTCTCATAATAATAAAAAAAAAATCATGGAGTGGGGAGGAGAAGAAAGAAGCAGAGAGAAGACGGGAAAGGGCGGAAAGCCCATCACAGGCAGAGAAGGGAGCCGGCAGCTTGTTCTGTCCACCTCGGGGGAATCCACAGGCCTGGGGCCAGGCAAAGGGAGGTAGGCGAGCAGTCAGCTCGGGGGGGGACAAGGCCCCTGCTCCTGGGAGGCAGAGCAGCCACCTGCCTGGACCCCTCAAAACCAATGGGCAAGATGTGAGTAACAAGAGTTTCTAGGGGAATAAACAACATTTTGGGCAAAACCAAATTCCATTAGACATGCTCACGCTTATTTAACAGGTTAACGCTGCCTTTATTTGGGATTACACGGATGTGGAAGGCTTTGGAGCTTGACCCGAGAAGCAGACCCTGCCAGGCCCTAGACCAGCTGCCCCCAGAGGAGCTTGGGAAGCTCTCAGATCTGCTGAGACGGGGTCCCTAGAGATCCGGGCCAGCCCTGCAACTGTCACTCAAAGACCAGGAGGACAGGCCAATCCAGGACCCGGTGTGACCGCCTGGCTCTCCAGCTGGGTCCAGGCCCCGGAGGCCCTCCTCCCAGGCAGGCCCGTGCAGCCCAGCCCGCGGCGGGGGCACAGTCCAGGTCTGTGTCTTGGCTGCTTAGCACCAGGACTGGTGCCCTCTTCAGCACAGAGAAGGGACAAAGCCTCACCCAACCAGGTGCCGGGTATGGGCAAGGGACCAGCCAAGGAAGGTGCCGGGAGGGAGACCAGAGGGCCCCACACCATCCACCCCTGAGCCCTTGTGAAATCCATGGACAAAACAGGCTGAATGCATCGTCTGAGGCCACACAGACATGGGCTGTGACTCAGCATCCTCTTCCCAGCGTCTCTGAGCCTGTCTGCCGCTCCAGGAAGGGCTTACTGAGAGCACCCATGGCTGAGGACCCTGGGGAGCCTCTGGTGGGGAGGCTTTTACCTACTTTATAAAGATTTTTTGATGCAGACCACTTTATAACAAACCTAGACAGTGGAGCAGAGACATCACTCTGCCAACAAAGGTCTGTCCAGTCAAGGCTAAGATTTTCCAGTAGTCATGTATGGATTTGAGAGTTGGACCATGAAGAAGGCTGAGCACCGAAGAACTGATGCCTTTGAACTGTGGTGCTGGAGAAGACTCTTGAGAGTCCCTTGGACTGAAGGAGATCCAACCAGTCCATCCTAAAGGAGATCAGTCCTGGGTGTTCATTGGAAGGACTGATGCTGAAGCTGAAGCTCCAAGCCTTTGGCCACCTGATGTGAAGAACTGACTCATTTGAAAAGACCCTGATGCTGGGAAAGATTGAGAGCAGGGGGAGAAGGGGACAACAGAGGATGAGATGGTTGGATGGCATCACCAACTCTATGAACATGGGTTTGAGCAAGCTCCGAGAGACAGTGGAGGACAGAGAAGCCTGGCGTGCTGCCGTCCACGGGGTCACAGAGTCAAACACAACTGAGCACCTGAACAGCAACAACATAGGAGACCCCAATTGGATTCCTGGGTTGGGAAGATCCCCTGGAGAAGGGACACGCTCCCCACTCCAGTATTCTTGGGCTTCCCTGGTGGCTCAGCTGGGAAAGAATTCTCTTGCAATGCAGGAGACCTGGGTTTGATTCCTGGGTTGGGAAGATCCCCTGGAGAAGGGACAGGCTCCCCACTCCAGTAGTCTAGCCTGGAGAATTCCATGGACTGTATAGTTGATGGGGTCACAAAGAGTTGGACACGCCTGAGTGACTTTCAGAAAAAAAAATCAAACGACGACATTTCAAAGCCTTTATACTGACTTTGCTGCACCATCGTTTCCCTTTTATGTCTTGCTTTCTGGCCATGCAGTGCGTGGCATCTCAGCTCCCCAACCGGGGTCAAACCACACCCCCGTCACTGGAAGGCAGGGTTCCAACCACTGGACCACCAGCGAAGCCCCAGGTCAGGTCAGGTCAGTCGCTCAGTCGTGTTCAACTCTGTGACCCCACGGACTGCAGCGCACCAGGCCTGCCTGCCCATCACCAGCTCCCAGAGTTTCCTCAAATTCATGGGAAACCCCAGGGCAGGCGTTGAAAGCGGCCCCTTTACCCCACGAGCCGACTGACTTGGCCTGTGAGTGTCCTGGGGCCACTGTAACAAGGGCCCACACATGAGGGGCTGGAAGCAAAGGCGTTCATTTAACAGACCGTCCCCTCTCCCAACTGGGAAGCCAGAAGTCGGAGATCCAAGTCTCACAGGAGCCTGCTGCTTCCAGAGGTCCAGGGAGGGGACTCCCTGCCTCCTCCAGCCCTGGGCTGCCCCAGGGGCCCTGGCTTGTGGCTGCATCACCCGGTCTCCACTCGGCCTCCTGTGACCCTCTGCATTATGTCTCCATGAGCCTCTCTTCTTCCATAAGGACTCACCCTAAATCCAGGACCATCTCACCTCCAGAGGCTTAGCTTATCATACCCACCAAGACCCTATTCCTACATAAGGTCCCATCTGACATTCGCAGGGGGTGGGGAGCATGTCTTTGGGGAGATCCTACTCAACCCTGTGTATAGATGTGAGAGTTGGACCATAAAGAAAGCTGAGTGCAGAAGAACTGATGTCTTTAAACTGTGGTGTTGGAGAAGACTCTTGTGAGTCCCTTGGACTGTGAGGAGATCCAACCAGTCCATCCTAAAGGAGATCAGTCCTGGGTGTTCATTGGAAGGACTGATGCTGAAGCTGAAACTCCAATCCTTTGGCCACCTCATGGGAAGAGCTGACTCATTGGAAAAGACCCTGATGCTGGGAAAGATTGAGGGCAGGAGGAGAAGGGGACGAAATAGGATGAGATGGTTAGATGGCATCAGCGACTCAATGGACATGAGTTTGAGTAAACTCCGAGAGTTGGTGATGGACAGGAAGGCCTGGTGTCCATGGGGTCGCAAAGAGTTGGACACGACTGAGCGACTGAACTGAACTGAACTACTCAACCCACTACACTTCAAGCTGTCACTTAAAATAACACACAACCTAAAAGCTGAGAGATGGGCTTTATTCGGTGGACGAAGCAGAGGAGTCAAGCCCAGGAGGGAGCCCCTCAGATGGATGGCTCTGAGACTCCGCTCCCAAGAGGGAAGGGATGAGCCAGGATCTAGACGAGTTTTTGCAACAAAGACCAGGATCCCACGTGCTTCGACTAAGCTGGAAGATCCAGCATGCAGCAACTAAGACTCAGTGCAGCTAAATAAATAAATAAATGCTTAAAAAAAGAAAAGAATTCCAAGTATGTCTGTCCCCGAGACAGCCCACGGGCATTTAGCCGGCCCAGGGGCTGCCTTGCGGGCTGACAGAGCAGGGGGGGACAAGTGTCAGGCAGGACACCCCCGTCCCCGGTGACACGCGCAGAGAAAAGGCCTCTGCGTGGAGCAGCACAGATCATCATGCAAAGAGCCCACAGAGGCCTGGTGTGCAGGGGCACGGGCAGGGATGCTGGGGGCCTGGCTTCGGGTGCTCAGAGCCTGAGGAGCAGGCAGGAGAGGCAGGACACTGCTGGGTCCCCAGGACCCACCTCCGCTGTGACCACGCCGTGTTGAGGCGCTCTGCCCGGAAGGCCCTCAGAGATTCCTCTGGGCGCTGGGGTGATGCCCCTACCTTGAGCAGACACGTCTGTTAAGGTGCAGCCTGTCAGGGAGGAGCAGCCAGTGGGAGGGGGCAGGACTTCCCAGGGGAAGGCCCTGGGCAGCGGGCCTGGGAGATGGGCTCTGTCTACCCACCTGGCCCAGCTTCACCCAGCCCTCCAGCTGGGCCCGACAGCCACCGAGCGCCAGCCACTGTGACCTGAGGGGCTGGCCCTTCCCCACTGTCCTCCCCCAGCTCTTCCAGTCCAGGCCCCAGGACGCCCGTCATCTCACCCGGCCCTCCAGCGAGCAGCCAGGGAGGTGTCTCCTGCCCTGGGGAGGGGAGGAGGAGACAGCAGCTCTGAGCTGCGTGTCCCCCAGGCCTCACCCGCAGACAGGCCACGGGCTCAGGACCCATGTCCAGGCCCCTGAACCTGAGGCAGTAGCCGCTGGCCTGTGGGTAGAGCCACGAGCGCGGCCTTTGGGGTGGCAGGATGTGCGTCTCAGCCTCTGGTCTCCCTGAGGCCCCTGGGCCAGTTTGCTCATCTGGATGGGGGGCGGAGTGGGAGACAGGAATGCTGGGAGGGCTGAAGGTGACTGGCTGCCTTCCTGGGCTGGCACAGGGTGGGGATGGGGGCGGTCAGTAACTGTCAGAACCCAGCGTCGGGGCTGGAGCCAGGGACCTCAGGACGCGGCGGGGCCTGGCCCGGACTCTCTACCCAGCGGCCCCAGGGGCCCCGCCCTGCTCTGCAGTCACCAGCAGCCGGAGGGTGTAAGTCCCTGAGGAACGAGGCGGCCTCCCCACACGGCTGGGCCCCAGCCTTGGTTCAGAGGGCCCGGCCGGCCTGGTGTGCTGATGGTCCTTGAGCAACAAAAAGGTGGTGTGGGGCTGCGGGAGGGTGTACAGCCTCACCCCTGCCCGCCAGGCCAGGCCCCAGTCCCCCCCCAGGCCTGGATGCCCACAGCCCCAGCCCTCAGCCGGGGCTCCGGGCTGAGCTGTCCCAGGGGCCGGCCACCAGCACCGGTGACATCACCCTGGACGGTGCAGAGGCTGAGCAAAGAGACGGCGCCCCATCCAGGCCAGGGTCCGCCTCAGGGGGCACCTCGTGAGTGGCCCTCCACTGGGGGGCCCACAGTGACAGGAAGTGAAGGACAGCCACCCCGTCACAGCCCCCACCCCCAAGCCAGCGGTCACTGTTCCCTCTCTGGGCTGGGCCTCGAGGGTGGGTGGGCACATGTGTGCCTTGTTCATGGGCATCTCCCAACCCCAACACTGAGCTGAGCACGGGGCTGGTGCTCAGCAAGCGCCCAGGGGTACAGGCTGGCGGGTGCGGCTGTCCCGGAGCTGTGGCTAGGGGCCCGAGGTCCCCCCCGGGCAGGGTCACCAAGGGCTCCGGAGCGGTGTTCGCAGCCTCCCAGCCCCCAGCAGCCAGCAAAGCCCCTAGATTAGATGACTGCGTCCACACGGAATGTCCAGAGAGGCGAATCCATCCAGACAGAAAGCAGACGGGCGTGGGGGGATTAGCGGGTCCCAGCTAAGGAGAGCGGGTTCTCTTCCAGATGAAGAAGCTGGCCTAAACCGAGCGTGGTGATGGCTGCCCCCTCAGTGACCACACTGGTGGCGCGACAGACCCCTCCAGCAGGAGACCCTGCAGCTTCCATCTCACACAGCCCTTTAGACAGCACCCGGGGCGCCAGCTCCTGATAAGCTGGAGGCCCAGAGCCGCAGGTCTGGGAGCTCAGCTCTGAGGAGCACCCACAGGTAAGGGCCACCAGGCGGCGCCAGGGTGTCTCTGTGACCCCCTCCCCCCGGTTTTAAATGAAGCCCTCCCTGTTGTCTATGGAGGTCACAGAGACCGAGGCTTACTCCGAGTTTGGTTATTATCATTGTTCCCCCAGAGCTTAGCAGGGTCTCATCTGGTCCTTAGGAGAACCTTGGCCCAGTGGGGTGATGGGCGCCGCGGGACGGGGCAGCTGGGCGCAGGGGAGCCACAGATTGGGGCTCTGGTCTGGCTGGAGACCCCCGACAGCAGCGTGCAGTCTGTACGCAGGACACGCTGCGGGTGGCTCAGCGTTCTCTGAGGCTGCCCAGGTCTGACTTTCAGACCGGAAGCGAGGCTGCCCCACAAATATAAAGTGAATTTGTAACAGCGATTTATGAGCTCATTAATACGGGAACTGAAGAGAGGATAAAACCGTCTGAGGATCAGGACAGGTGAGTTGGAAGTGACACAGGCCAGGGTCCCACAGGCAAGAGAACTGTGACCCTTGGGGGTCACCTTCTGCCACATGCAAATCTACAAGTCAACATAAAGTCACAAAGTCCAGACTCTTCATTAACAGTAAAGAGCAAAGTTCACGGGCACATTCTTTAGGTAAGAACTTTCCTTGTGTGCCCTTGAATAATGCCCCAAGACGACAAAGCATAGCTTTTTGTTTTTTCAACCTTTAAATAATTGTTCTTGACATGAAAAAGATACAAATAAATGGAAAGGTATTCCATGCTCATGGATTGGAAGGATTCGTGTGGTTAGAATCCAAAGCCATCCGCAGATTCAGCACAATTGCAACGGCATTTTCCATAGAAACAGAACGAGCAGGGGCCGCCCTGGCAGTCCAGTGGTTCAGACTGAGCTACCCACTGCAGGGGGCACGGATTCCATCCCTGGTCAGGGAACTAAGATCCCACATGTTGCGCAAAATGATCTAAAAAAATTAAAATAAAATAAAATGGTACATTTGAAAACAAAACAAAACAGCAATTTCTTTTTTAAAACTCACAAAAACACCAGGGAAGTTTCCTGGTAGACTAGAGGTTGGGACTCCAGGCTTTTACCTCCACAGCCCAGATTCAGTCCCTGGTCAGGCAACATCCCACAAGCCTTGTGGCGCAGATCAAAAGTAAAATAAAATGACAACCCTAATTTTTATGAAACCAAAAAACGGAAGCAATCATGTCTCTTCAGCTGCGCTGGGTCTTTGTTGCTGCTCCTGGGTTTCCTCTGGCTGCAGCAAGAGGGGCCCGTCTGCTGGGGGCTCTGCACGAGCGTCTCACTCCGGAAGCTTCTCTCTCGCTGGGGCGCATGGCTCTAAGGCTCGTGGGCTTCCATAGTTGCAGCATGCGGGCTCGGTAATCGTGGCTAAGCTGCCCCTCCGCATGTGAGATCTTCCTGGACCAGGGATTAACCTGTGTCCTCCGCATCGGCAGGCAGACTCAACCAGTGAACCACCAGGGAGGCCCCCAAAGCAGTCTTGAGAAAGAAAAAGAGCGGGAAGCATCACACTTCCTGCTTTCAAATCATGTTAGAAAACCATCGTAAGCAAAACAGCATGGTACTGGTATGAAAAACAGACATGTAAACCAAGGGAACAGAACCGAGAATCCAGAATAAACCCATAGGTGTGTGACCTATTCACGTGCAACCAAGGAGCCAAAAATACACAACAGAGAAAGGATAGTCTTCCAACACATACCAAGCTCAGTTTATTGTACTCCACAGATATCTCAATTTTTACACATGAAAGTTTTGTGTCGAACAAGTCTATTGGTTCTGTTTTCCAGCAGCGTTTGCTCACTCCTGCCTCTGTGTCGCATTTCGGGAATTTCCCAGTGTTTGGAACATCTTCACTATTGTTAGATCTGTTACGGGGACCTGTGACCTTCGGTGTTCCTACTGTCATTCTTTGGGAAGCCATGAGCTGCACCCACGTAAGACAGCGAACTGAACTGACCAGCGGGTGCGTTCTGACAGCTCCACCCACTGGCCGTTCCCCCTTCTCCCCCCTCATCCGGCCTCCCTCTTCCCTGAGACACAACAATAGTGACGTTTGGCCGATGAAGAGCCTTCCGTGACCTCCAAGTGTTCAAGGGAAAGGACGAGTCGCTCGTCTCTCACTTTAAATCAAAGCTAGAAATGACGGTGCTCCGTGAGGAAGGCACTTCAGAAGCTGAGACGGGCCTGGAGCTAGGCCTCTCGCACAAAACAGTTCGCCCAGGTGTGAAGGCAGAGAGCTCTTGAAGGAAATTAAAAGGGCTGCTCCCGGGATCACGCCAAGATTAGAAAGAGAAACAGCCTTCCTGCAGGTACGCAGAAAGTTCGGGTGGTCTGGACAGCAGACCAAACCAGCCCAACACTTCCCAAGCCAGAGCCTCACCCAGAGCAAGACCCTAATCTCTTCAGTTCTGTGAAGGCTGAGCAGGGCGAGGTGGCTGCAGAAGAAAACTCTGAACCTGGCAGGGTTGGCTCGTGAGGGTTGGGGAGAGAAGCCGTCTCGTGACGGACAAGCGCGCGAGTCACCGAGAAGACCCAGCTCAGATCGTTCGTGGGGGAGGCTACCCCAGACAGCAGGCGTTCGGGGGAGAGGAAACGGCCTCCCCTGGAAGAGGATGCCATCCAGGCCTCTCATAGCCGGAGAGCAGAAGTCAGCGTCTGGCTCCAAAGCTTCCAAGGACAGGCTGACGCTCTCGGTAGGGGCTCCCGCAGCGGGGCCTGGGTGCCGATGCCAGCGCTCATGCACCATCTGAGAATCCTAGGGCCCTTACAAGTGATGCTAACTCTACTCTGCCTGCGCTCTGTACGTGGAACCACAAAGCCTGGGGGACCTCGCATGTGTTCACAGCATGGTTTGCTGAATATTTTAAGCTCATTATTGGGAACTACTACTCAGGAAAAAACATTCCTTTCAAAAGATGACTGCTCCTTGACGACGCCCCTGGTCACCCACGAGCTCTCATGGGGTTGATGAGTACAGTGAGGTCAACGCTGTTTCCATGGCTGCCAACACCACAGCCATTCCATAGCCCGTGGGTCAAGGAGTCGTTTCAAGTCTCATTATTTAAGAAATAAATTGTGTAAGTCTACAACTGTCATAGGTACTGGTTCCTTTGATGGGTCTGAGCCAAGTTAATTAAAAATATTCTGGGAAGGATTCACCCTTCTAGATGCCATTAAAAATAGTCATAACTCATGGTAAGACGTCAAAATATCAAAATTAACAGGACTTTGGAAGAAGTTGAAGAAAGATTTTGGATTTGACACTAAAAGCAAAGGAAACAAAAGTAACAATAAGCAAGTAGAACTACATCAAACTAAAATCTTCTGCACAACAAAGGGAAATACCAACAAAATGAAAAGGCAACATACAGAATAGGACAAATATTTTCAAATTATGTATCTGGTAAAGGGCTAATGGCTAAAGTATATTAAGAATACATGCAACTCAGTAACAAAAATCAATAATTTGATTTAAAAATTGGCAGAGTAACTGAATAAACATTTTCCCAAAGAAGATATATACAAATAACCAACAAGTACATGAAGAGATGTTCAGCATCACTAATCATCAGAGAAATGCAAATCAAAACGACAATGAGATATCACCTCACACTTGTTAGAATGCCTATTACCCAAAAAATAAGAAATAACAAATGCTGGCAAGGACTTTGAGAAAAGGGAACTCTTTGTTGGTGGCAATTTGCATTGCCACCGTCACTATGAAAACTAGTATAGCAGGTCTCAAAAAATTAAAAATAGAGCTTAAATATGATCCAGAAATTTGAATGAATGGATGGGTGGATGAATGGGTGGCTAGATGGATGGATGGATGGATGGATGGATGGATGGGTGGATGGATGGATTGATGGGTGGCTAGATGGATGGATGGATAGATGGATGGGTGGGTGGGTGGATGGGTGGATGGATAGATTGATGGGTGGATAGATGGACGGATGGATGGAAACATGAGTGGGTGTACGAATAGATAGATGAGAAGATGCAGTGATGTGGGAGGCTTCCTTCATTTACATTTCTGGTAAAAGGACAGGCTAGATTAATCAGGCCAATCTCTCACTGAGGAACAAAAGTGCTTTAAAAAATGTTTTGAAGCCAAGAGGTAAAGAATAAAGAGGCCACAATCTAAGGGTGAGAGGCAGGCCCGCAGATGTGAATGGAGTCTGAAAGGGCTTTTAATCAAGAACTTGTGGCTAAACCAAATGGACAGGGACTTTTCTGGTGGTTGAGTGGCTAAGATTTTGCTTTCCAATGCAAGGGGTACAGGTTCAATCCTTGGTCAAGGAGCTAAGATCCCCAAATGCCTTGGGGATAAAAAATCAAAATATAAAACAGAAGCGATATTGTAACAAATTCAATAAAGACTTTAAAAACTGTCCACGTCAAAGGAGACCAGTGATCAAATGGACCTTGGGCTTCATCAGCCTCATGCAAGACACAGAGACCCCTGCCCAGGCCCGCCCTGACAGAGCAACCCACAGGAGGCCCTCCTCATAGAGCTTGGCGCACAAAGAACCCCACTCTCAGTGAACCAGTAGCAGACCCACAGAAGGCCCAGCCCGAGGGCCATGGGGTAGCTGCCTCAGGGCAGAGTGTGTGGCTGGACGTGGAGGTGAAGCTGTCGTTGGAAACTGGGACTGTGGTACAGACCCACACCTCCTGGTGACTCAACAATGCATTTAGATCCAGTGATCCTGGCTCTGTGCTGGCCCAGAGCCCAGAAGGACCAAGCACAGACCTTCCCCACTCATCCTCGACCTCAAAGGAATTCTACAAACTGTTTACTAAAGATGACAAGCAGGTCTCAGTACAAAGACAGAAGGGCACAAAACCCAAAGAGCAAGGAGCAGAAGAGGAAACAGACTGCGGAGCTCAGATATTGGGAAAAGCAGACATCAGACAATTCTATCTCTACCAAATCTAAAGACTTCAGAGCCTGATGGGACAGTCTATAGGGAACTACTAATTGATAGGGTGAATTGATAGGATGAAAGCAAGCAGAAGGCTGGGGATAAAAAAAATAATTAAAGTTCTTGAGTGAATTTTTGTTTCCATAGCCTATTCAATTCAACTGAAGGAGCAGGGCTGAACCAAACAACAGATCAGAGATGTTAAAGAGGCCGCCACCCAGAGAAGCCGGAGGAAAAGAGGGACCGGGTCTAACCACCTGCCAGAGGCAAGAAGAGACAGAAGCCCAGAGCAGCATTTAGAAGGGGATGTCTGAGAGTTTTACAGAACTGGTGGGGCATACACACACAAAATATACCCCCCCAAAGCCCGATGAACCCCAAGTAAGAGTAATAGAGGGCTTCCCCAGTGGCTCAGTGGTAAGGAAGCCACCTGCAACGTAGAAGCCTCAGGAGACGAGGGCTTGATCCCTGTGTGGGAAGATCCCCTGGAAGAGGGCATGGCAACCCACTCCAGTACTCTTGCCTGGAGAATTCAACGGGCAGAGGACCCTGGTGGGCTATGGTCCACAGAGTCACAGAGACAGACACGACTGAAGAGATTTAGCATGCAGGATTGAGAGAAAGGAGTTTATACCTAGACTCAATTTAGTGAAACTACAGAGAGAACAGTCGATGTTTGAACCACACAGGTTTGAACTGAGCAGATCCACTCAAACAGAGACTTTTTTAAAATAAAAACACTGAAACCTTTTTTGAAGATTCGGGACAATATGAAAAAATTCACAGACAAACTGCATAGCCTGGAAATAACAAAAAATAAATAAATAAAAAGTTACGTATGTCATGAATGATAAAACTGACGTGGAGACTAGTCTATGCTTACCTAGGCATAAGCAAGTGATATTTAATATGAAATAAATCGTGTGTTTGTTTTCTTACTGTTTTATAACTTTGCTTTAAAAAGTCTGCATTATAGTACAGTATATCTCTCTCTCCTCATTGGAGGTACCGCAGAAACTGAGTATCAACCTACCATCAGAAGTGTTTTTTTTTTTGATATAACAGTGTTTCCAATATTGTATTATAAATATGATTGTAATATTCTATGTCATAAACATTTTGGGGGGAACACACCATATGGCTTGTAGGATCTTAGTTCCTGAGAAATCTGTATGCAGGTCAAGAACCAACAGTTAGAACTGGACATGGAACAACAGACTGGTTCCAAATCAGGAAAGGAGTACGTCAAGGCTGTATACTGTCACCAGTTTGTTTAACTTATATGCAGAGTACATCATGTGAAATGCCAGGCTAGATGAAGCACAAGCTGGAATCAAGATTGCTGGGAGAAATATCAGTAATCTCAGATACACAGATGACACCACCTTTATGGCAGAAAGTGAAGAACTAAAGCTCCTTTTGATGAAAGTAAAAGAGGGGACTGAAAAAGTTGTCTTAAAATTCAACATTCAGAAAACTAAGATCATGGCAATCCAGTCCCATCACTTCAGGGCAAATAGATGTGTAAACAACGGAAACAATGACAGACTTTATTTGGGGGGTGGGGAGTGCTGCAAAATCACTGCAGCCATGAAATCAAAACATGCTTGCTCCTTGGAAGGAAAGTTATGGCCAACCTAGACAGCATATTAAAAAGCAGAATCATTACTTTGCCAACAAAGGTCCATCTAGTCGAGGCTATGGTTTTTCCAGTAGTCATGTATGGATGTGAGAGTTGGACTATAAAGAAAGCTGAGCACTGAAAAATTGATGCTTTTGAACTGTGGTGTGGGAGAAGACTCTTGAGAATCCCTTGGACAGCAAGGAGATCCAACCAGCCCATCTGAAAGGAGAACAGTCCTGAATATTCATTGGAAGGACTGATGCTGAAGCTGAAGCTCCAAGCCTTTGACCACCTGATGTGAAGAACTGACTCATTTGAAAAGACCCTGATGCTGGGAAAGATTGAAGGTGGGAGAAGAAGGGGACGGCAGAGGATGAGATGGTTGGATGGCATCACTGACTCGATGGACATGAGTTTGAGCAAGCTCCGGGAGTTGGTGATGGACAGGGAGGCCTGGTGTGCTGCAGTCCATGGGGTCGCAAACAGTCAGACACGGCTGAGCTACTGAACTGAACTGTATGTCATAAACATTTTGGAGTCGGGGGGCACATCATATGGCTTGAAGGATCTTAGTTCCCCAACCAGGGATAGGACCCAGGCCACAGCAGTGAGTCCTAACCACTGGACCCCCAGGGAATTCCCTGTATGTCACAAACATTTCATACTGACTCATTCGTTAGTGCTGGGGCTTCCCTGGCAGCTCAGATGGTAAAGAACCCACCTGCCAACACAGGAGACGTGGGATTAATCCCTGGATCGGGAAGCTCCCCTGGAGAAGAAAATGGCAACGCGCTCCACTATTCTTGCCTGGGAAATCCCACGGACAGAGGAGTCTAGCGGGCTGCAGTCCCTGGGATGGCAAAAGAGTTGGACACAACTTAGCAACTAAACAAAGACATGCAAAACAAATTACTTAGTCTTAGGTTAGGCTGCCATGAAGCAGCTGTGCTGATGACACAAGGTCACCACAAAGGAATCGTACCGTTGCTTCCTTGTTATCAACGCATGAATCGTTACACCTACAGAAAGTAAGACTTTTTCGCCTTATCTTTTCATTTTCGACATCTAGTTCTAGTAGTACATACGACATGGGATGTGCTTTGCGTCATAGAAGACAATGTTGATGCCCGTACTGGCAGACGACGTATCCTGAAAGCAGATGGCGCAAACTTGAGGTAGGGATGAACACAGTCCAGTACTCTAAATGTATTTTCTTTTCCTTACAAGTTTCTGAATGACATTTTCTTTTCCTGGGTTACTTTATTTTTTAAAAAAATTACCGTATACAATACATATAATAAACAAAATACACGTAACTGACTAAGTTATCATATGATTCTGTCAACAGTCAACTATTCGTAGTCAAGCTTTGGGGAGGTCAAAAGTTACTCGAATTTTTGACAGTGCGGGGGGGTCGGTACCCCAACCCCTGTGGTGTTCAAAGGTCAAACGTATTTGAAAAGCAGCCAGAGAGGGGGACAGATTGCTTTCTGGCGAGTAATGCTGACTGTTGACTTGTCCAACACAGGAATGAAAACCAGAAGCCCATGAAAGGCCACCTTCATGACCTGAAAGAAAATACCAAGCGGAAATGCTTTCCAAGAATGAGGGCAAAATAAACACATTTTCAGGACAATGAAAGTGGAGAAAGTTACCAGCACCAGACTGTCTCTGCAGGAAATCCTAAAGGGTGGATTCCAGGCGTGCCCGTCGCAGTTCCAGCGGAAGGATGCTTGTGAGGAGAGATGGTGAGCACAGACGGTTGGGTGGAAACCTGTGGATGGGCTAAACGGGCCCTGAATGTATGCAGATGATGATGCCTCGTGTGTTACGAGGACCCAGCTGGGTAATATTAAGACAACTCTCAACCAGGGGCCTGGAAGCAGGAAGCCGAGGGAGCCTTGCTTCCTGCGTCCTCTGACGAACTCCGCTTCTTTGTAAGAAAGTAGATAGACGAGCATCCCCTCAAACGTGCGACCACCCAGAACCTCAGACTGCACTCTGGGAAGCAGGGTCTGTGCAGACATAGCGAGTCAAGCCGAGACACGATCCTCTGGGTTAGGATGGCCCTCACCCCGCTGACCGGTGTCCTTGTAAGAAGAGGAGATGCGGACAGCGACGGCAGCCACGCAAAACGGAGGTGGAGGTTCCTGCAAGGCAGCTGTGGGCCTGGAGTCACCGGGCCTCCACAGGGAAAGGGAGAGGGCGCAGACACCGCGAAGGCGGACCCGGGGCGGGGGCGGGGCGCGGCTCCCGAGCGTGAGCTCGGATGTGGACAGGGACGTCTGGGACCGTGTGGAGGCTGGGCGTCCATGGCTCGCGGTGGGGAGACTGGGGGCTCGACTGTCACATGACCCATCGATTCTGATCGGGGGACGGGCTGCCAGGGGCTGGGGACAGAGGCTCCCAGAGGTGGCCTCCTGCTGGGGCTAGAAGCACCCTCCTTCATGTGTCTCGAGGGGCACTTGCCCCTCCCAGGCATTTGCCACCTGGGCTGCACGGCAGCTCCCAGAACAGACAGCAGTGGTGGGTTCTCAGAAATCTCTGGGCTCCAGCCCCAGTGACCTTGGGCCTTGGGCCTGTTACTTGATTTCTGGGTGCTTGGGTTTCTTCATCGCAAGCCACTGTATGAGGAGGGACAGCCAACGTGGTCCAGCTCCACAGACCCGACCAGGGGCACAGCCGTGCTCTGCGCCCAGGACCTCCCGGCTCCGGCACGAGGGGCAGGCGGTACAGGCTGGACCCCCGGTCCAGGGCCTGCGGCAGCCTTTCCCAGGCAAATGGGAATGCTGGCCTGCTCCCTCCCCGCTCAGCCTGCAATAACACAGGGACCTCCCGGTGGCTGTGGGAACAGCTGGGCCCGGAGCTGCTCAGCTCCTAGCTCCGATGAGTCACCCCGCCAGGCCTCCCAAAGACCAGTAGGCCGGCAGGCAAGGGCTGTAGACGCCACGTCCCCACCTCCGCCCTCCACCTCCCGGAGATGGCCTCCCCAGCTCAGGCCCTGCCCTCTGCAGCAGCAGGAGCCTGGGTGAACTCCGGGCTCTGAGAGCAGGAAAGAGCCAGGCTGGGTGCAGGCCCCAAAGCCACACCAGCTGAACACCCGCCTACTCCATCCTCTCGGGGGCCCGGCCCACCCGCCCCGCACCATGGAGTACAGTCCTTCCCCAGCAACCCCATCCGAGCCCCGAGCCTGCCTGCCCTCTGGAACCCCTCCCACCCTGGGGCCCCTTTGCCCTGAAGCCGGCTCCATTGTCTATCACCAGAAGCTCAGAGCGAGTCAGGGAGCTGGCCCCAAACAACCAGCCCTCGGTTCAGTTCACTTCAGTTCAGTCGCTCAGTCATGTCCGACTCTTTGCGACCCCATGGACTGAAGCACGCCACGCCTCCCTGTCCATCACCAACTCCCGGAGTCTACCCAAACCCATGTCCATTGAGTCGGTGATGCCATCTAACCATCTCATCCTCTGTCGTCCCCTTCTCCTGCCACCTTCAATCTTTCCCAGAATCAGAGTCAAATCTTGGCATCAGGTGGCCAAAGTACTGGAGATTCAGCTTCAGCGTCAGTCCTTCCAGTGAACACCCAGGACTGATCTCCTGTAGGATGGACTGGTTGGATCTCCTTGCAGTTCAAGGCACTCTCAAGAGTCTTCTCCAGCACCACAGGCCTCTGTTCCCCCAAACCTAAGGCTGGTGGCCACCCACTCCCCTGCACTTGGGCACAGGGGAAATGGTCAGAGCCTACTTCTTGCGAGAAGGAGGAGGCACCAGAGCAGAGGCTGAGTCAGGCCAGAGCCCAGAAACCAGAGGCTCGGGGATCGCCCTGGGCAGGCAGGCTCTGTGTGGGGCCTGCGGCAGCCCTGCAGACAGAGGCGTCTGGGAGGGGGTGATGGGAACCTACCCTTGGGGGTGTCAGGATCTGCACCTGGAGGGAGCATCAGAGGACCCCTCCTGGAGCTATCTTCCTGGGGTGGAGGTCTCCAGCCACCGGGATGGAAGCCCACTCGGCCCCCAGACGAGGAGCCCCTGCAGAGGACATGGGGGGACAGTATGTTGGGGCTGAGTCAAGGAACAGAGGAGGGGGAGGGTGTCAGCAAGAGCCCTCAGGCAGGAGGCTAATCATTCATTCATTCATTCATTCATTCGAGAGTGTCTGGAGGCCATGGCGTCCTGGCTACAGGGACACGAGGAGAAGCCTGACTGACCTGAAGGGGCCTGTTGCCCTGGGGCCACGGTCCAGAGACTGAGCTTACATGGAACTGCTCCCCAGACGGTGCAGAGGGTGGCGAGGCCAACACCACGTCTCTCCCTGAGCCCATCCGTGGGGACGCAGATCCGTCCCCCGCACAGGGCGCCCCAGCCCAGCCTCTCTCGAGACCATGTCCTCAGCCGCTTCAGTCACATCCGACTCCTGCAACCCCACGGACTGTAGCCCGCCAGGCTCCTCTGTCCGTGGGATTCTCCAGGCAAGAATCCTGGTGTGCACTGACATTTCCTCCTCCAGGGGATCTTCCTGACCCAGGGACAGAACGCACGTCTCCTGCGTTGACAGGTGGGCCCTTTACCCAGGAAGCCGCATCAAGAGTATGTGCCTGAAAAGAAAGCATGATGGTTCACAGAGAAAAGGCGAGGGGGGACCTTGAGAAAGTTGAATTAATTTTCATAAACTTGAACGTTTGGCAGCAATTTCATGACAGAAAAAAATTCTTTTTAAGCTCAAGTTAAATAAACACCAATGTTAGAGATCCACAGGGCTGAGGAGCTGAGCTGAACGCCTGGCCCCGAACCAGGGATTATAAACACGGACACCACGCAGCAGGGAATGAGCTGGAACCAACGTTACCCGGGCTGGCTCTGCGCGCTCACCAGCAAGTTAGTGGTATTGTAATGGAGGCTCTGTAAAATAGTTCGATTCCTCAGCTATTTCCAAAACTAAAATGCTTTCTAAAAATAGGAAAACGTAGCTGAGCATGTTAAAGTGAACGAGAGTGCGTGTATTTATGATCCCTGATCCGTTACCCTTCTCGGCCACACGTTCTAACGGGCGTCCTTGATTATTCCAATTTGCTCTTATTTGTTTAGGTTTAACATTTCTGGCAAATCATTGAAATTTATGTGAATTAATTTGAATTCCTTGAGGCCTTCACTAGCCCTTTCTCTGTGGAAAGAAGAAAGTGAAAGCAGAAGTTGCTCAGTAGTATTTGACCCTCTGTGACCCCGTGGACTGCCTGCAGCCAGCCAGGCTCCTCGGTCCGTGGGACTCTCCAGGCAGGAATGCTGGCGTGAGTGGCCGTTCCCTTCTCCAGGGGAGCTTCCCAACCCAGGGATCAGACCCAGGTCTCCTGCCTTGCAGGCAGGCAGGTTCTTTGCTGTCTGAGCCGACGGGGAAGCCCTAGTAGTTTTATTTGAGGAAATACGTCCTAGAAACCGCTGAGATACTTGGTAAGTTCGGTGCCGCTCCTGCGGGATGGAGGACTTTCACAGTTTCAGGTTTTGTTTGTCTGATTGTGTTTTGCTGAAACGTGCACGTTTTCTGCCCAAATAGCCTCTCGGGAGCCTCTCTGTTCAGACCGCCTCTTGTCAGCAGATGCATTTATAAGCAAAGTTAAGAGGGTTGTCTCCACATATGACTCTTTTGGACATTTCTCTCCATTTTGTTCCACTTAGCTTCAGGATATAAATTTATCCAATTAAACCTAAAAGCACCCTCAAAACGTTCTTCCCACAAGTACGATTTTTCAAAGCACAGTTGTACAGTTTGAAATTGGATCTTACGCACTGTCTGAGCCCTCAAGTCAAAAGTGTCTGTTGCCACCTTTGCTTTCATAGCAACAAGCATCAGCAGCCTCAACTCTGTAAACTTTGTGTTCAATCATCACAGTTCTTAACAGATTCAAAGGCTCACATGCTTTGGCTCCATTTGTCAAATCCTTTGTTTAAAGCTCTCCAAGCAAATTCTAATCAATCACAGAAGACTCCTTTTCCAAAACATCCAATACCATCCCAGATAACTCTTCAATGGGCCCAACATCCCTGAACTCAGATGACAAGCAGCAGACTGAGAAAGTAAACTCTGATATTCTGAAGGGTTTTTTAACTGCACATTGCCTTTGATACAAACGTTATGACTGTGTATTTGTGTGCATATATAAATATGCATATTTGTGCATATATATAATATATATATATATCTACATATTTGCAGGACTCCACCTTCTATATTTATTGGCTGCACATCAAGCTGGCTTTTAAATACAAGGAGGAATTTTGTGCAGACCACAACCAGTTCCCAGTAATAACTGGTTTCTTTGTTGTTGTACAGTTGCTAAGTTGTGTCTGACTTTTTGTGACCCCATGGACTGCAGCATACCAGGCTCTCCTATCATTCACTCTGTCCTAGGGCCTGCTCAAACTCATGTCCATCGAGTCAGTGATGCCAGCCAACCATCTCATCTTCTGTCTGTTGCCCCGTTCTCCTCCTCCTTCAATCTTTCCCAGAATCATGGTCTTTGCCAATGAGTCGGCTCTTCACATCAAGTGGCCAAAGTATTGGAGTTTCAGCTTCATCATCAGTCCTTCCAATGGATATCCAGGGTTGGTTTCCTTTAGGATTGACTGGCTTGATCTCCCTGCTGTCCAAGAGACTCTCAAGAGTCTTTTCCAACACCAAAATTCAAAAGCATCAATTTTTCGGGGCTCAGTTTTCTTTATGGTCCAGCTCTCACATCCGTACATGTTTATTGGAAAAACCATAGTTTTGGCTTAATTTAGTCAAAACATTACATGTTTTTAGCAGAGTGCTGTGATCCTCCCAAATTCATCTTCTTGTAATCACTTTCAGAATGAATAAAACTTCAGTGTTGAAGAGTCTGTTTTGTTTTCACTGAATTTACACCAGGATTGGCAGTGCATCAGATGTTTCACATTTGTTCCGATGAACTTCCAGATGCTTTACCTATGGGCTATCCACTGGATTTAAAAAAATCAAAACATTTTTGAAATTGATTTAACTGGTTTCTTGCTTCGGATGACTGATGGAGCCAGTCTAAACAGGCATCACTCAGTGGCTTGGGAATTTCTTCTGAGGACGTGTGCACAAGACTCTGGATGGAAAAAAACAGCAAAATTAAATTTGAAGAGCAGACGTCCTCTCTGAAGAAAGCGGCAGGCTCTGGAGTCGTGTGTCCCTGAGCGGCAGCTGCACCCGCACCTGCCCTGTGGCCTTCAGGCTCCAGGGGACGACCGGCTGGCGCCATGCCCGTGGTCATGCCCTCTGCTTCCTGCCCACTCGGCGCCGTAGCCACTGTCCCACCCGGAGTTCAATACCCACACCTGTTCATCCAAGTTAAATGCTCCACTCTCTTGAGAAAAGGAGATCAAAATTCACCGTTTTGTCAAGCGTGATTTTTATGTATCCGCTGGTTCCCCACTGAATGGGTTTGTTGCAAAATTCTGAAAGTATTACCAAACAGTAAAAAATAGCTGCGGATTGGCACCATTCAGTACATGATGAAACCACAGGGGTCGGCGGGGGGCTGAAGGCCATCCTGCCCCTCCCCCAGGGCACAGCCACTCAGCCTTCTTCTCGGTGTGCCCGTCGCAGGTTCCTAGAGGGGTAAATCCCACCCACCGCACCCACTGGCCGCCTGGTGACTCAAGCGTGTCAGGACCACAGCGCCTCCCCCGCCGTGATCCAGCCCCACCTCCACCTGAGGGTCCCCCGATAGAGCTTCAGGTGGAGTGTTTGTCACCAACTTCGCATGGCTGAGAAGTGGCAGGAGATTAGAGTCTATGATGCTTCCGGGCAAGCAGCGTGTTAGGAGAGGACTGGGAGGTCAGAGCCCCGGAGGTTTTGGGGAGAAGCGGGTGGGCTGGTCTGCAGACAATGGCCTTTGGGGGGCACTGGTGTGAGCACAGCTCGGCCGGGGCGGGGGGCAGGCAGGCAGACAGGAAGCTTGCCCGCAGGGGTCAGCCAGCCTCGCTGCCCACCACCCAGTGCTCGAACAGTGAGGGCGAGACCCGAGCAGTGTGCTCACGTGTTTGGAGACTGTGCCAGCCCGCCCACCTGCGGCTCCCCACCGATGCTGCCGTAGCCTCTGCCGCTGCTGAGTGTGCGGCTGATGGCGCACAACCACTTCACCCCTGTGTCAAGGCCGGTCTGTCAACACCCATCCGACCTTCCGCCCCGGAGGCAACGTGCCTTCCTGCATTGATCCGCGTTCCGGGAGTGGGTTCACCTCTCCCGTCCACACGGCCTCTGCCAACAGGACTCGCCAAGACCTCACAGGGCATCTCACTCACCAACACAGGGTCTGGCAGGATGTGCCGGGGGGCCGTGGTGCCGGCGGCAGGACCCCGCGACCCCCTGGTCCCGTCTTCCTTCCTGTTACCCAGAGCCTACCAAGCTGCTAGAATATACAAAAGCTCCTGGGACTCTCTGGTGTCCAGTGGTTAAGAATCTGCCTGCTGATGCAGGGGCACAGGTTCCATCCCAGGCCCCGGAAGATTCCACGTGCCGTGGGGTGGCTAAGCCTGAGCGCCGCGGGTGCTGAAGCTGCTTGCCCTGTCCGTGCTCCTGGAGAGCGGCCACTGAGATGAAAAGCCGGAGCACCGTTAACTGGAGCGCAGCCAGCCCCCGCTCGCCACAGCCAGAGAAAGCCCGCACAGCACCGCAGACCCAGCGCAGCCAAAGACAAATAAAAAGAAGCTGAAAAGGCCCCTTAACAGCCTAGCTCCTGCGTCAGCTTGACAACGATCCCTGCAGAGCTGGGACACTGTCCTCTGAGACGCGAGGCATAACAGCCAAAAGCTAGAGATAGCCCGCGTGTCCTGTGTGAGCGAGTGAGAGGCCCTCTGAGCTTGGCAGAGGCCATGTGCACGGGGAAGGTGAACCCACTCCTGGAACATGGATCACTGCCGAAAGGCACCCTGCCTCCAGGGCGGAAGGTCCAATGGGTGTGACAGAAACAGAAAAACGGATAAATAAATGGGGTCTAGCTGGGCAGAGGAGTGTTATTCAGTCACAAAAAAGGGATGGAGTACTGGTCCAGGAAATGACCGGTGGATGAACCGTGAAAACGCTGTACTCGGTGAAGGCGTTAGGCTTGAAGACCACGTATCGCTGGAGCCTACGGACGTGAAATACCTGGAATAGGCAGGTCCGTAGAGACAGGAAGCAGATGGGCCAGGAGACGGGAGGAGGGGAGGATGGGATTATCTCCTGGGTGGGGGGTGTTCTTCTGGGGCGTTAATAGCGTTTGAGAGGTTGATAGGGGTGATGGTCGCCCAACTCTCAGAAGACCCTAAATGCTGCCGGTTTGTTCAACCAGGGAATCTGCGCTTCCTGACTCCATCTCTTCACCCTCTGTAGGATGAACGGTCCTGGTCCCCAGGGATGAAACCCCGCTCCCGGGAAGGCCAAAGGGTCCCTGTGAACCTGATAGGACATTCGCCACCTGGCTCTCAGTTCCTCTTGGTGGCTGAGCCGAAGGCAGAGAAAGAGGAGACTGCAACCGGCGGCGTCAGTCAGCAAACAGTGGGTCTCCAGGCCCCCCTTGCCTTCCCGAAGGCCGCGACCACTCGGAAATGAAGCAGCCCATTCCAGGACCTCGCGCCAGCCCCCCGGTCCTGCCTCTCCTCAGCCGGTCGTGCCTGTGCCCTGTGCCCGGCTGTTCCTTTGCTTCAGGCCCACTCGCCCCCTTGGGCCCTGATACCAGCCGCACTCCCACTGGAACGCGGGCCGTCCCTCCACTGCCGAACACCTCCTCATCGTCAAGCGTGTCCGTCCCCCGGGCATGTCTGACTCTCTGCGACCCCACGGACTGTAGCCCCCCAGGCTCCTCTGTCCACGGAGGGCTCCAGGCAAGAGTGCTGGAGTGGGTTGCCATGCCCTCCTCCAGGGATCTTCCCGACCCAGGGACTGAACCCGGGTCTCCTGCACTACAGGCAGATGCTTTATCGTCTGAGCCACCAGGGAAGGGAAGCTTTCTTTAAAGTCTGACTCAAATGCCACTTCCTCCAGGAAGCCCCTTCTCTGGCCCCCTCGCTCCTTCCGTGGTCCGGCCCCCCCCCAGCACCTCTCACCCAGGTACTTGCACTCGGTTCCCAGATGCATGGTTAATTCTCCCTTCTCTACAGGGCTGGCTGCTCTGGACCAGAAACAAGCTGTGTTTTTTGTTTGGATTTTTTTTTTTTCCTTCTTTCTTCCTCTCTCACCACTGCATTCTCAGTCCTGGGCAAGATACCAGTCCCAAGGAGGAATCCAGCAACTCTGCCGGGGTCGTGAATGAACGTGTGAATGAAACGCCCTCGGCTCTGGACCCCCGGCCCCCGCCCCCACGGCAAGCTGGGGCTCTCTGCGCCTCTGGACTCTCAGGAATGCCTTGGCAGCACAAAGGATTCTGCTCCAAACTCCAGCTGGACTCCTTATCTTCAAAGATTGCACAAAACCCTGGAACCCCCTTTAATGCTCCCTGTCCTTTCAGAGAACACGCCAGGAACACCGATGGGGGAGGGGCGACTTCGTAATCTGGGGCAGATGCTGGGCGGGGCCAAGCGGGCTCTTCTGAAACCCACTGGCTGTGTCTTCGAGCCAGTGCCGAAGACCTTCAGAGGCACAGGCCGCCCTCGGGAGGCTCGCCACAGCCCTTCTGAGGGCTGGCATGGTCTGACGGGGGCACCATTACCAGCCTTGGATAAAACCCAGGCCCCTTCTTCTCCAGAACCTTCCCCAACACCCACTTCCCCAAGCCCGAGGGCGCGCACAGGGTTTTATACAAGTCATCAGTGATCTGTGTGCCAGCTCCGCCGCTCGGCCAGTACTCACCCACATGTACTCAGCTGCAGCCGGGGGGCTGGGAGGCCAGCGGGCGGGGCGAGGGGGCAGTGAAATCATCGCCACAGACGAGGTCAGGCCATGAGAACAGTTACGTGGGCAGCCCTGGGGCTGGACGGGCCTTCAGGTCATGGCACCCAGCCCTCGGCCGGGCAAGGCCCATGGCCAGTCGCTTACCCCAGAGTCTTGTCCATAAATAAGAGGACGAAACCATTCTTCTTCCATGGAAGCAACAAACATTTTCACCGTGCTTCGCACAGAAGAGGCACCTGACGTTTGTGAATGACCTTGTTACGCAGCTACCGTATCCCAGGATGCACGCTCAGCGAGGCTACCCGTATGACCACAGGCCCGGGGCCACATCTCTGGCCACAGGAGGATCCTGTCTGGGGATGCTTATAATGAAGCTTCTTCTTCACCTACAGAGAGAACATAGACCCGGGGTAACAAGCATGCAAGTGAGAGATGGAGAGGATCGTGCAGCCACAGAGAGAGAGCAAAGCCCTCCTGGAAACAGACAGCTCTTTCTGCTCATTGGGGAAGACTCTGATGCTGGGAAAGATTGACGGCAAAAGGAGAAGGAGGCGGCAGAAGATGAGACGGTTGGATGGCATCATTGACTCAATGGACATGAATTTGAGCAAACTCTGGGAGATAATGTAGGACAGAGGAGCCTGGTGGGCTGCAGTCCATGGTGTCGCAAAGAGTGGAACACAACTTAGCAGCTGAACAACAGCAATGGAGAGACACAAAGGCTCTGCTGGACGGTGCCTCCGGGGAAGATGAGCACAACAGCCCCCTGGGTGCACTTAGACCAGGTGGGGACAGCGAGGGTCAGGCAAGAAACACAGTAACATCACCCTTGGGTATCTTTGCAGAGAGGTCACTTGGCCAGGTCCCAGGCAAAGTGCTCCTGCCCCTTTATCTCATGGATCCCCCAACAGCCCAACCTGGCAGGGACCAGAATCAGTCCCATTTTACAATGGGAGGTTCTGAACAGTCACTAACTTGCCCAAGATCCCACACAGTGAAGCCAGGGCTTGAACACAGGCCGCTGACCCCAGAACTTCTCTCTCAGGACCACCCACCCAGAAGAGCGGGGACCAGACCAGAGCGGAGGCCTGTCCTCCACAGTATTGGTGGGTGAAGCCCCAGACTCTTCAGTGAGAAGGAGCTGGGCGTTTCACATCAGGTGTCCACTGCCTGCCTCTTCTAGGTGTTGGATATACCCATGTCTGAGTCGACTTCAGCGTGTCCTCCCAGAAGTGTGGACTCGGCCATTTGCAACTTTCATTGCCCTCAGAATCCCAAGGGAGAAAAACGTGCTTCCTTCCAGGAAGTATCAGGCATCAGTGTCTCTCTGCAGGGAGTAGACCCTTCTCTGCTACAGTCAAGTTTCCGGTGCCTCCAGGGGAAAACCAGTTATGGGGGTGAAGAACTGACTCCAGCATCCACTCTGTGCACCCTAACCGATCACACAGGTCACCTGCTTCTGGTTAGCCCTCTACAGCCTCCCCAGGCCAGCAGCCTCCTATCAGTGTATATCTATTCCCTTTTTCCCAGTATGAAACTCACCCACTCCTCTGCCTGCCTTTGAGTCTCTGCCAGAAGGAAAGCCGTGAACCCTGACTCCCTTGCTATAATAAGCCCTGAACAAATAGTCTTTGCTTTTCGCATTTCGTTGGCCCTCACTTTTTCCCTTAAGATACTATGTTAACAAGGATTCTGAGGCTTCTTCTGGGCTCAGTGACCAGCTGACAGTGGCCTGCAGGCTGTGGCAGAGACGCTGAGCACCTGCCACTTCTCGTAGAAGCCTCCTGCTTCAGCCAGAAAGATGACTCCGTGCAAACACCCACCTTCTGTCTCCATGGTCCCAACAGTGTTGCAGATCAATCTGCACAAATGGCAGCTCAATGCAGAGTCACGCTGGGAGCCGATGCCCAACCAGGGATGGTTCCCGCCTCCCTTGCAGATGCGCGGAACCACAAGACCAGTTCTCACCAGTGGGAGGCAAGAGGAAGTGACGCAGAGCATTTACAGGTCAAAGTGGTCGCAGGCGTGCAGGGTGCCATGTTCTCTCTGCACAGCCTTCAGGAGCTCCGTGCACCTGGTCTACTGAGCGGGCACCATGGTTTGGGGACGCAGCCCGACCACCAGCACTGCCAGCAGGATTGAGGAAGGAATGAGGCATCTGGGCAAGTGGAGTGGGACTCTCCTGTCCAGCAAAATGAGGAAAGCTAAGTCCTACATCCAAGCATGCAGGGATGGACAGCCCTGGCCACCAGATGGAAAGCTGAAGGCTGGGTCATTCTTCCAGAGGTTAAGTTTGTCAAGAAGTCTGTATCAGAAAAAGCCTTCACTCGTCACTAGCAGTCTTCACCAGGGAAGATAGTGAGACAGACCAGGAAGTTTGTGGAGACATCCTCGCATCAACAAAGCGAGGGGAATCCCATCAGCAGCTCCAACAGAAAATGGGAAGAGGCCTCGGCTCAGGGCCACAGAGAGCACATTGGTGGTGGGGCGGCTGTAGCTGGAGCGTCCAGGGATGCCTGCAGTCAGACCTGCCCCTTGCCCTCCCAGCAGAGGAAGGGACACACCGGATAAAGGAGCAGAGGGTCAGTGGACCTGGGCTTCCTTTGACCTGGGCTTCTGCTCCGCACCATCTGACTAGAGGACACAGAGCCCCAGAAAAGATGTGGGGGCCCTGCACCTGCTTGACCTGCAAAGCCAAATCTGGAGGCTTCCCACCCTCCAGCTAGCCTTCTGGATCCGGAGCAGAGACCAGTGCCCAGACCCAGAGTGAAGAGAGATGTGGCCAGGCCTCCAGAGGATGCCAGGGCTCAGATTCCAGCCCTCCTATCGTGAAGTCACTTTGAGACCAGCTCACCCTGGCCAGCCCTTCCCTGTGTCCAACAAGGCAATGGAGCAAGGACTGTCTGTGGTCCCGCCCAGCCCCAGGAATCTTATGACTTCACGAGCCCACGGTTATTACCCCTGGGTGAGCCGTCTGGCCCACAGGACCACGAACTAAGAAGCTAGTCCCAGAACCAGGAGGTGTGTGGAGATGGGAGGCCAGCCTAGCTTCAGCAAGGCAGAAGTCACCCCAGCCTTACATGGAGAAGCCATCTCAGCTCAGGTCCACATGAAAGCAGGAAACAGACGTGTCTCCTAGGCCAGAGTCTGCTGGCCCCTGCTGTCATACATGAAGGCCAGATCCCAGTGGCTCAAGACAATGAGAGTTTACTTCCTGCTCTTGTTCAGTAACTTCTAATGATCATGGGGGCGGGGGGTGCTGGTGCTCCAGGCCAGGGAGCCGTGCAGGGACCCAGTGTCAATGCCCAGTTAGCACAGGAAGGGAATATGGGTGTGTGTGGAGGGTTTATGGACTCCACATCCCACTGGCCTGACCCTGACCACATGGCTCCACCCAGGTGTAACTGGGGTGTAAGGCAACGTCAGCAATGACCTGGAAGCTGGTCCCCCAGCTGCCACCCAAGGGACCATCTTTCACGGGGGCAACAGGGTAGGTGGTTCCATATCAATGGAGAGCATTAAGTGGGGATAATATGTGCAGAGGCCGTGATGGTCCCCCGGAAGCCATTCTGTGTGTGTTACCCCAGGTGTCAGACAGAGGGGAGGTGATAGCATGGGGATACTTTATGTTAAAGGCAATGAAACTGAAATCGGCATCCCACGCCCACCACTTGGATTGAGAGGGGAGACTTTGCCGTCGTCTGGACCCAGCCCCATATCCTCATGTCCCCAGAACCAGCCTTGCTTGGCCCCCGGTTCCCATTTCCTTTCATCCCCCACCTCTTTGTTCCCAGAGCAGAGTGCTGCCTGCCTGCTTTCCAGCTTCGAGTCGGGGGCACCTTGCCACTTGGCTTCTCCTGAGACTCAGCCTCTTCTGCATGTCAAGCCTGACGTCCATCGTGTACCGACATCGCTAAAGAGCCTCTGTTGTCCTTGCTGAATGCCGTTGGTCTCTACACACCACGGTTTGTTTACCATTTCCTAGGGAGGGGCGGTTGGGCTGTCTCTCGCTTTCGGCTGGCACGTGGCGCTGTCATGAATCTGTTTGTACGCATCTCTCTCGGGGGCCATGTGTGTGCATTTCCTGAGCGGGAGAGCCTTGAGTCACAGCATGCGGCAGGCTGGGCTTCAACCGACAAAGCCAAGTGTGTCCGGCGGGGCTATCTCACTGCCCACCTCTCCCAGGAAGGCACGAGAGCCAGGGACCTAGGAAACCCCGCCTGTAGGAGTGTGTCCCCCAACCTCACAGCGCTTTAAGACACCAGCCTGCCCCCTGACACTCGTTACCTCCCAGTGAGGCTCATAGAGCCAGGTCACTGGTCCCGTTGGGTGGATCCAGCCCCTGGAAGGTCGGAAGCGGGCCATTTCCTACTGCCCCTCCACTGACCAGGCTGGGCTCTGAGAGGAAGTGGACATGCCCAGGCGTCTATCCTGGCAAACTCAAGGTCAGGCCCTCATGGTTGGGAGCTGGCTGGGTCCTCATCATGCACCGCAATGGAGCCCAGGACCAGCCCAAGCAGAGCTAGCAGGGCCTCAGGAGGGCTCTCGGTGGAGGTGGGAAGCTCCAAGGGCTATGAGTCCCTGGCTGGTGCGTAAAAGGGACTCGATTTAAATTCAGGATGCATATCTCCACGCCCAACAATCCCAAAGATGAAATTCCATGCAGAGGCCAAGTCACCCATGCTGGCCGGGCTGCAGCATCCCAGAGGGCCTGGCCGTCGTTGCTGCCAGAGACCATCCCCACAGCCAGCGAGGAGCCGAGGACAGCTTCCCGGAGATGACCAGCAGGAAACGGAGGCCTTCGTGTGACGACCTGCAAGGGCCTGGACCCTCCACACCAGCGCAGGAACTTGCTCCCTCCACGGCTGAGCCTTCAGACGCAGCCAGCCTCCTGCCCACCCCCAGTGGTGAGATGGCCGAGGTGTGTTGTTTCCTGCTGGCGATGGCCTTGGGATGCTCAAAGTGGTGGCCACACCACACAGAGGATTTACTCTGCTGAGCATTTTAAATAAAGTCATCTCTCGACTTCAACCATCATGCCAAAATGCACGAGGTAACCTTCAGCTACCAAGGACCACTCCGGCTCCCCAAGCCCCTTAACCAGAAAGAAGGTCAGACTCAACAGGGAGACTCAGGCCCCAGGGTTCTAAGCCGTCTGTGAGTTAGGAACCCTGCCTCTGCTCAGGGGGATCCTGTCAGCCCTTTGCTTCCTGGGTCTCCAGATCCCCAAAGGGTCCTCAAGCTCATGCTCTCTGGCTACCCTCCACGGTGTCACTGCTGTGTTAGCTTAACCAAAGCCGCCAGTCCTGCTCCCTTTGCTCTGCTGACCATCTGGACATTTGGACCCTGTGTTAGTCCTCTCAGGCAGCCATAACAAAATGCCAAAGATGGGGGGCTTGAGCAACACAGCACTCCCCACAGCTCTCGAGGAGGAGACGTCCAAGATCAAGGCCACGACAATTTAGTCCCAAGCAAGAGCTCCCTTCGTGGCCGTTAGATGGCCACCTTCCTACTGTCCTCAAATGCCAGGGAAAGAAACTGGGACAGGGCGATCTCATCTCTCCTTATAAGGACACTAATTATATAGGATCAGGGCCCCACCCCATGACCTCATTTGCCCTTAATTACCTTCGTATCGGCCCCATCTCCAAACAGCCAGACTGTATTTGGGGGTCGGCTCAGGGGGTGGCACTTTCAGTGCGTAAGGGACCCCACGGCCGCCTGCAAAGAGCAGCTTATTTGTCTCTTCCTCAACCACAGACAAGGGCGTCTCCCTAGGACCTTCTCTTACTTCCTCTGACAATGAAGAGATTGGCCAAAAAACTTCCCAAAATGTTTTCCATCAAACTCCAGGGTGCGTGCAAGAGTGGCAGGTGTTTCGTGAAAAAAGTGATTCCGTAGTGAAATAGGTGAGAGGTGACAGGGTGACATCGGGTGTGACGGCCTCTCAGACAGCGGCGATGGGTCTCCTCCGGTGGACGGGTGAGTGGCGATGCCTCCAAGCCAGACACCACGTGGCCGCCCACTCTTCTGAGTCCAGCCCGTGGCTCCGGTCACAGCGCCCCAAGGTGAGTCAGAGCCCACGGTGAGACCCGCCTCAGCCAGCAGACAGATGAGCCCCGGAGGAGCCAGTGTCCCGGCTGGACCACCGGCTCCCACCCACTCGCTGACACGTCCTGACCCAGCTCCTGCCTCAGTCACAGCTTACTGCCGCTTCATAAGCTGCTTGAAAGGTCACTTCTCTGCCAACCCATGAACAAACTAAATCAAGAAGCTTTTTCCCTCCCTTTTCCTTCCTTCAGATGTTTGAAAGAGCATCAAGCCCTGCCAGCTAGCCACTCCAGGCTCCTTACTCAGACTCATCCCCCCAGGCAGCGCCCAGGACGGGATCCTTAATCACACTACCGATGGAGCGCGTGCGTTCAGCTAAGGCACTTCAGTCGTGTCCAACTCTGCGACCCCGTGGACTGTAGCCCACCAGGCTCCTCTGTCCATGGGATTCTCCAGGCAAGAACAGTGGAGTGGCTACCATCCCCTCCTCCAGGGCATCTTCCTGACCCAGGAATCAAACCTGTGTTCCTTATGTCTCCTGCATTGGCAGGAGGGTTCTTTACCACTAGCGCTGCCTGGGAAGCTCATGGATGGCGGGGGCGGGGTGGCACAGGAGTAGGATCAAAGCCCTGGGTCCCGACAGGGTGGGGGACCCTGCAGGAGGCACCCAAGGGCAGCCACGCTGTGCACCACCCCGCTGGGAAATGATCAGAGCCTGGCACACAGTTGGTGCTCAAAATAGATGCAGCTGAGCCACGCCCAGGTGGCTGCCGCGGCAAACCACAGCCCCCACGCTTGCCCCACAGAGCCATCAGCCCACCAGGAGGACGGATGGTAAAGACCAGAGGTGTCCAGAGCTCTGGAGGTGGAGTTCCCCCACCTCCATGGCTGCACCCCACTTCCTGGGCTGAGCCAGCCCTCTCCTGGCATCGCTGCCAAACCGGGGAGGGCAGCAGGCCTCTCAAGGATGGCTGAGCCCTGATGTCCTTGCAGGACCTGGGTTGGCACAGCTTCTCCATCAGGGTCCCACTGCCCAGCCTGGGGAGCGGTCAGCTCAGCCTCAAGCTGCCTCCTCCCTCACGGTCAGCTCCTTCCTGCACCCCACATTCAGGGTTGGTAAGAGGGCCTCAGAGATCCAGCCACTCAGCCTAACTCTGGATGTTCTGTTGGGGCAGTTACTTGGGGCACTCCCGGGGCTGGGCAATGCCTCACACGCCTGTAGCACCAGCAGTCACTTTTTCTGCCCAGTCCAGCTCCCCCTGCCCTGCCCAGTGTGGACCACTTGTACCCCAGACTCAGGCACAGCCTCTGCTTCCAGAACACGCAGTGGTTCCGGAGCAGTCCGAGAAGGCAGGCCTTGAAGGGACAAAACGCTCACGGACTCTATCCCTGCTGGCGGCGAGGCTCAAGAGGGGTGGGGTCTGGGTGTCACACCCCAGGCCAGAGGAACCGAGTCAGTGTTGCTGCTGGCAAGACCAGATGAAAGAACCAAGAACCAAGGACTGGATGGTCACTGCCAAGCCTACCAATGCCCGAGAGAAAAACAAGGGACCCCTGGGGGTGGAGCAGGCCGTCAGAGCCCAGGGGTGAAAGCCAGGGGGCCTGCAGGGAGGCGGTGGCTGAGAACACCTAGGAGAACCCAGAGGGCCAGGATGGTCTGCGTGGCTGGAAGCCACAGAAAGCCAGGTCTCCAGGCAGGTGAGCCTGCTGGGCCAAGGGCCTGGTTGAGGAAAGCTGGATCCACAGCACGTGGGATGAAATATCTGAAGCTACGCCCTCCCCGGGCCCCTGGAGCCTTCTGAGCGCAAATGGAGCCCAGGCAGGGGCGGCCCTCCCCCATGAGACAGGCTGGTCCCCAGACCTGGGACCAGCAGCATCACCGCTTGCGGATGGACGATACAAAGAAACTAAAGTGAAGGTGCGGCGGCCCAGTCGTGTCCACCTCCTGCGGCCCCACAGACTGAACAGCCCATAGCGTTCTCCAGGCCAGGACACTGGAGTGGGCAGCCTTTCCCTTCTCCAGCGGATCTTGCCAACCCAGGGATCGAACCCAGGGCTCCCACATTGCAGGCGGATTCTTTACCAGCTGATCCACCAGGGAAGCCCCAAGAAACTAAAAGGGACTGAAAAGAAGCGCATGCGTGCCTCGCTGGGGTGAACCAGGGACAAGGCGCAGAGACCAGGAACCCAAGCGCCACTCAGGAGCAGAAGCAGGGGTCGGGCACTGTGCACCTGAGGGGTGGGCCAGCCACCTAAGCCACCCCCGCATAAGGAACCAGCTCACCCTGCCCCCTCAGCCAGAGACGAGCAAGGCGACCCGTGGAGGGGCCCCGGGAAAGCCTTGGCTGAATTTCTCATCTGGCGTCATCAACTTGTATCAAGGAGGCCAAGCACCCTGGCCGGTAGGTAACACAGCCCCATAACTGGGGCTAGGTCACAGCCTGACTAGGGGCTAGGTCACGCGACTCCGTCTGAGGGTGCCCGAGCAGCGGCCGGGCTATGGAGTCATCACGGAAGGAGCTGCCTCGAGCTGGTCCCCTGGCCAGGGAAGCCAAGCCTCAGCGGGGGAAACAGAGAGGCCTGGGCTACAGCAGCCGTCCCTCAGCAGCGGAGGCTCACTTGCCTTCTGAAAGGGGCCTCCCAGGGTCTGGGGGCTGGATCGTGGGACCCCGGACCCTCCACGGCAAGGTTGCATGCCCTGGCCTGGGGCCCCGCCCTGCAAGCTGGGGGAGGAGGAAGCCCCAGGCTGGGGCACGGAGGGGCCGCTGGGCTTGGGGGGCAAGCTGAGAACAGACAGCAGGCTCGTTGCCTGCCCTGCTCAGCTGCACAGTCCCGGGGAGCAGGCCCCAGCCTGAGCCCAGAGCCGCCCCGACGGCCTCCAGGCCCCGCAGGCCTCGCCCTGAGCCCAGGCAGCAGGTAGGCATCCCTCACACTCACAGCAGCTTCTCCTGAAATTTTAGAAGAAATAAAAGCTCACTTGAGCTGCATCCCGAGGGACTAGAATTTTCCTCAAATATTGAATTCAAAACCTCTTTTCCACTTCCCTTGAAAGGAGTACCAGGAACTGCACTGGAAGCGTGTTATAAAACCTCCGTGCAGCTGATTTTGTCCACCTGGTTTATGTGTTTCCCAAATAAAACTTCACAAAGACCTCAAATCCCTGCCGTTCCAAAGCGCGCTGGAGAGCAGTCACAGGGCGGGTAAGAGGCTCCAGGCAGAGCGGGGAGGTGGGGCAGCCTGTGTCTAAGCTCAGGGGCCAAAGCTTCGCCCGCTAATCTGATCTCATCTGCGCGCCCCCGCCCCGAACCAGCTCGGGGGCGCGGCTGGAGTCCTGCCCGGAGGGGGCCCCTTCAGCAGCTCCAGGCCCCCGTCCGCCTCCCCAGCCCCCTCCCCCGGGCGCCCCACAGGCTGAGTCAGTTGTGGCGGAGAAGCAGCGGTGGCGTCCAGGCCGCAGCCTCAGACTTGCTGATGGCAGGGCTGGGGAGCGGGCCTGTCTCGGGGCTGTCACCAGAGCAGCCAGCGTGGGAGGCGGCGGGCAGGCCGCCCCCTGCGCCCGTCCCTCCAACACCCACCTCCTTCCCGGGGCTCCAGCCCCCTTGGTCCCTTAAGGCCGCCTGCCAGCTCCGGGGGCCAGGGCAGAGTCCACAGGGGCTGCAACACTTCCCACAGGCTGAGCGTTTGTGAAGCACCGTTTTGGAGGCAGGGAAGCTAAGGCCCAGGCAGCAGATGCCCCTCTCTCCAGGCTGCAGAGCTGAGCCGGCTGGGACCAGCCTGTGCACCACGAACCCGCCCTCCAGGGCCACGCACACCTCACCGCCCTCAGGCAGCCGGCACTCGGGGGCAAAGCCAGGCCCACCGGGGCGAAGGCCACGGCCACGGCCACGGCCAGCTGAGACCCTCCAGGGTTCTGAAAGCGTCCAGCCCGCCCCCCACTGTGTACTGCGTCAGGGCTGGGACACAGCTGGCTCTGGCTACATCCCAGCAAACCCACCCCTACCCCCTCACTGCCCCTCCCCGCCCACCGGGCTCTTGGGTTGGGGGGGGGGGCGCGGGGGGGTTTGGGGTGTGGCTTGGCGCTTGTCCCCACAGGGGACAGCCCTGGGCAGAGAGGGGAGCTCAAGAGCCTTTCTGGGCCCCAGGCCGCCTCCCCTCCCACAGGCCCGGCCTCCCGGGAAGCCGTCCAGAAGAGGAGGAGGAAAAAAGCTTCATTTCCTGACCATGCGTGCAAAAAGGGAAGTGTGCAGGCCGCGTCCACGTGGCAGTCCCGAGCGCCTGTGGGGCCTGCAGCCCAGCCTCAGCAGCTCCGGAGCTGGGGGGAGCCCCTGCGGCAGCGTCGGAGCCCTTGTCCCTGCCGGCCCCCTCCTCACACCTGGCCCTCCCCGCCCTGCAGAGCCGGCTGCTGCCCTGCCCCTACCCAGGCCGGCGGGGACAGGGCCCGGGAGCTGGCAGGGTGACACGCAGGGGTCTCCCGCCAGCAGGAGTTAGGCTACCCAGCCCCCAGGGCCAGGACCAGGCTTTTCCTCGGGCGAGGTCTGCCCCGGGCACCGGGTCACAGCCCAGGACAAGACACGGGTCTCCACTCTGGGTCCCACGGGGAGGACAAACATGGCAGCCCACAGGGCTCCTCGCGGCCTGTAGACAGGAGGTGCGGGGACAGCGCGGAGGGCAGGGAGGGGCGGGGCGCCCCAACAGCCCCTCCAGAGTGCACGCCATGTGTGGACAGGGTGGCAGAGAGAGGCCGGTGCCCAGGGCGAGGGCTCAGTAAGTGCGAAGGCCCTGAGGTGGGAGGGGCTCCCAGGAGGCCACCGTGGGGGCGGGCAAAGCAGGGCCAAGGCACTGCCTCTGCCCACCTGTCCCGATGGGCAGACACCCGATGCCTAGCGGGAGGAAAGTGAGAGTCCCCAGCCTCGCCCCAAACCCACACAGAGCCCCACCACGGCGGCGCCCGAGTGTCTCCCAGCAGGACGTTGGGCGCCCTCTCCAGGCCACGGCAAATCCTGCCCAGGGAGTCCTGCCCTGAGCACCAGGGGGACACACCATCCAAGGCAGCGTGGATGGCAAGCCTCGCATGGGGCAGGCAGGGGCCGGCTGGCCCCCTCCAGACCCTGCAGCTTGCAGCCCTCTGGGGGAAGCCCGCAATGACAGGACACCAGGAGGCAGTTCTGGAAGGTTCTGAGAGTTTGCCCAGTACATCCCCCCCATCCAGAAGGGTCTGCAAGTGCCTGCGGGGTCGGGATTTACACAGCTCCCTGGGGAAGTCAGGGGAAGGAGGGGGTCATCGAGAGGGTGGTCAGCAGGGCCTGGCCTCATTCAGAGGGCAGTGGGGGCTGCTGGTGTGCGCTCAGGGCCAGCAGACTCACAGGAGGAGACGTGGGCCTGCCCGGCTCCTGCCTGTGCCCCCTCCATGCCCTTGCCACCCACCTCCTTGCAGACCCCCAGAAGGAAAGGCAGAATCCAGAAGGGCTATGCTGACGGGGGACCAGTTGGGGCCCAGGCACGAGGTCTCCCCACAGCCCGGGTGGGGAGGATGCCACCCCCTACACGGATGGACACCCCGGGGGCTCGCGGATCCCCTCCGCAGCCAGGCGGCTCTTGGATGCAGGAGCCGGACTCAGCCAGGTCAGGACCGTGGAGCTGAGCCTCGATGCTCAGCGGAGCTCAGCCCTGGGGTTGAGACCGAGCTCCCACTCAGCCCTCGATTTCCCAAAATGAAGTGAGCTCATGTCAGAGGACCTAGAGCTTCCTCCCCCCGAAAGTCAACCCAGGCCAGTACCCCTCACCTCCTGAGCAGATACCCAGCGCTGGTGTGGCGTGCCGTGTGGATGGGAGGGCTAGCGGGTGGGGGCTCAGGTGCTCCCCCAGAGGCACCATGAGTCGGGAAGGCCCGATGGCCCTCCAGCCCGGCTGGGGTCTCGGGAGGGCAGACCAAGACCCCCCAGGGTCAAGATCCCTGCGGGCAGCCCGGCTGCCCTCAGACGCCCTCTGTACCCTCAAGGCCCAAGAAGCCCCCAGCTCAGCCACCAGCCCTCTCCTGGGAAACTCTGACCGCGGGGCCAGGCCAAGCCCCAGGGCTCCGACTCCAGCTGGGGACCTGGCAGGTGGCGCCGAGGCCCCCCAGAGGCCCCCAGTGCCCCCCAGAGACATGCCAGCCCAGGGCCCCACTGGCAAATGGACTCCGTCCGGACCTAGGACAGGGAGGCGCTGGCCCGGCCCCTGGCGTGCTAATGGCCACATGGGAAGGGACCGGCTCTCAGACAGCCCCCAGGGGTCAGGGCCAGGGCCCCACATGGCTGCCGGGAACCAGGAAGGGGTCGGGTGACCTGCCCAGCCTGAGGCCACAGCGTGAGGTTGGCCGACCCTCCAGCTTCTGGAGCCTGGAGGCCGGGCACTGAGCCTCCGATGGTCCCTGCAGACCCAGAGCCCAGGGCGGCACCGGGGAGCCCTCACCTCCCAGATGTCCCTGCCGTACCCCGGCTGCCTGCACCAGGCCCCACTTGGTGGGCTTCCTCTGCCCCCTAGCGTCCGAAGCCACAGGGCCCATGGGGTCAGTGGGGAGAGCACAGGCGGGGGCACCTAGACCTGGTGGGCTGCGTTCAGGACGCATGGTCTGCGCTTCCCTCTTGAGGTTCCCAGTCGATCTCGAAGGAGGAGCCCCACGCTCTCATTCTGCACCAGGGCCCGTGAACTCTGCCACTGGTCTTGCTCCCAGCTTTCACACTGGATGGGTCAGAGTCAGCCACTCTCCCGCTCCGGCCTCAGCTGCTCATCTGTGAAATGGGGGGGGGACCTGGGGGGGTCTAGGGAATTGAGGGAGACAAAGACAGAGCTCTGGAGCTCTTGGGCAGGTGGCAAGGGATGCCTGGAGGCTAGGGGACAGGGGGGACAGGGCAGAGAAAGGGAGGGGGGTGGGGGGGAATATGGAGGGGGTGGGCACCGGTGAGGGCGGATCTGCCAGTCTCCCTGCCCTCCCTCCCTCTCCCCCTCTCTCTCCCTCTCTCTCCCCCCGACTTCTCTCTCCCTCTCTGTCTCTCTCTCTCTCTCTCCCTCTCCCTTTCCCTCTCTCTCTCCCCCTCACTCTCTCTTCTGTAATCGGCCACCCCCCTCCGCCCTCACTCAGTCCCCACCCTCACCCGAGGAGCCAGGAGGAGGACTCGGCTTGAGTCCCGTGGAAAAGAAGTGGCCGCACATTTTCCGAGATGTTTGAAACATTGTTTTGGCAACGCGGAGGCTCCTCCGTGGCCCGAGACATCCTGACATGAAACAAGCCTGACCCGCTTCCCAGCGCAGTGCTGGCTCCCAGCTGCTGGACACGCGGGGCGGGAGAGGCCGGCCCCGGCTTCCAGCGGGCTCTTCTGCGGGCCAAGATACAACTCATGGTGAGTTTGTTTCTGCAGTTGCTAAATAGCAACGCCTTGTCTGTGTGGACGGTTTTCTACCGTGCATGGACTTTCTGGGCCAAAAGGGGCCCAGGTCTACTGGTAAAACCTCTCGTGGTGCAGGGGAGAAACCGAGGCCCAGAGAGGCAGAGGAGTTGGCCCAGACCTCAGAGCAATGGCCGAACTGGTGGCAGGGTGTGGCCCCTCCACCCGGGTCAGGGCGTGTCCTGGGAGGGGGCCGTGAAACCTCACCTTCCCACCCGTGCAAGGTGATGAACATCAGGACCTCACTCTACCTGAGCCACCTGGTACAGGACCTGATTCACGGAGGGCAGCAAAAACAGACACGCAAGAAAGGAGGGAGTGCCTGTGGAGGGCGTGGAGGGGTGAGTGGGAGCTCACCAGGCTGGCCAAGCAGAGGCAGGGACCCCGACCACGGGCTGCACGGAGGAGGGCGGTCAGTAGGTGCCATCCTGGGGGAGCAGGCCCTCCTCCCCGCTTCATCCCAGCTCCCCTCAACACACAAGAGGCCCTAGAAACATCTCCTGTCAGAGAGGTGAATCTCTTCCCCATCCCCTTAGGTTCAGTTTTGGAGGCCTGCAAATTAAACTGTCAAGAGGCAGCTTATGGAGAGGAAAGACAGACTTTTACTCCTGTGCATATATACTTGGGACTTAACAGAGAAATATGATCAGAGGGAGAATTAGAATATGCAGGGCTGCCTTAGGGCACCATGATGAGGGAGGGGAGGGGGAGGAGCCTCAGGAGGAGGCGGGGCTGTGAGGCTTCGCAGGTCTGCTCAGGGGCAGGGTGCAGCCCCGAGTCCCGGGTGGCTCCCAGGAGGAGATGGATGAGAACTGGATTCTTCAGAGTTCTCGGGGGAGTCTCTGCTTTCAGGCAGGTAAGAGATTTGGGAACTCAAACGCCTTCAGTCAACACAGCTTCTCTGCTGCAGAGGCCTACTGGGGACTCTACCCAGCACTCCCCAGACCCTCCACCCAGCACGCAGGCATTCACTGAAGACGGGGTGCTCACAGAGGCTCAAGCTTCCTCAGGTCACCTCCTTCCTGAAGGTCAGTTGCCAGTGAGAGTGGCCTCTTGGCTGCGGGCAAGGCTGCTTGGTGCAGAGATGGAGGCACCTTGGGGAGGGGGCCTCGGGGTGGCTGAGCCACCGAGAGAGCCGCTCAGGCGTGTCCCCGAAGGGCCCTGTGTCTGGGGGGGTCTGGTCGTAGCCATGTCTGGGGATGCCCTCCATCTCTCCACTTCCCACCCCCACAGGTCACAGCTGGCTGCGTCAGGTCCCTGCACACAGGTGGGGCGTGGAGCGGGAGAGACCAAGGCCTGCAGGCCACCCAGGGCTCACCTCCACTTCCTGGGCCCTGGTTCAGCCATCCCGCGTGACCTCAGCGGCAGGACAGACGGCAGGACGGACGGCAGGACAGCGGCAGTCCCCTGAGGCCCGCTTCCCAAGGGAGCCTGGAAGACCCAGGGCAGAGACCGCCTCTCTCTCTCACCTGTGGAAGTGGAGGTCGGGTGCTCAGAATGGACTTGGAGCATAAACCTTCCGCCCTCCTTTGAAACTTTTTTTAATTTAAACGAAGAGGAGTGGTGAGTAACAGGCAGTGGAAGCTGCTGTTTGGGACGGTCTCCAGGCCTGCGACCTGCACGAAAGGGGCCCTTCGGGAGCCTGGGGTGGGGCCAGGGCCATACACCCGAGGGCGCGCACCAGACGGCCAGGACCGCAGAGGCCACCCCGTCTCAGCATCCAGCCTCCAGCCCAGCTGGCGTTTTGTTGGCTGGGGGTTTTATTGCCGAGCTGTTGTAAAGGTTTCTGTTCCTCTCTTGCTCCTGCAAAACTGATGTTCTCGCCCTCCAGATGGGCGTCAGGCAGAGAGATGCATCTGGGGGCAGGGGCGGGGGTGGGGCTGTGGCTGCCTATGTGTCTCCCCGAGAAATTGCAGGAGTTCAGCCGTCGTAGTATAAGCAGGAGACACGGGGCCCACAGGAGCTCTGTGCTCCTAAAGCGCGAGCCAGGGCTTCCCTGGCTGCTCAGATGGTAAAGGATCTGCCTTCAGCGCAGGGGACCTGGGCTCAATCCCTGCGTCAGAAGAACCCCTGGAGGAGGGCATGGCTACCCACTCCAGTACTCTTGCCTGGGAAATCCCACGGACAGAGGCGCCTGGCGGGCTCCAGTCTGTGGGGCCACAAAAGGTCAGACATGGACTGCAGCCTCTCCACTCCACCCAGTGCTGCCCCTTTCAAAGGCTCCCCCCCCCCCCCCCCCCCCCCCCGCAAAGCCAGAGGCTGACTGTCCTCCAGCCAAGCCCCGGGTACCCTGACTGCATGATTGGAGGCCCAGCTCTTCCCCAGCTTCCCTCGGTAGTAGCCACTGACGCAGCCTCCATCCTGCCTCCACCCCGCTCCACCAGTGGACCCGGCCCAGCAGAGCCCTCCGGAGGCGGATGCCCTGCGGGTGGACAGGGCGCTCAGCCCGGGACGCCGCTGCTGGGTCAGCCCCCATCACCCTGGCTTGGCTCTTGGCCACGTGCTAAGCTGAAACCTTTACACCGGAGGAGGGGGCTCCTCTTTTATCCCCATTTGACAGACAAAGACATTAAGGCCGCGAAACCTAGGGACATGCCTGAAGTCAGGCGGCCAGAGGTGAAAGACGTGTCCCTCTCTCTGGGCACACAGAAATAGCCACGCAGGCCGCAGAGTCCACTTAACTCAGACAGGGAGACCCGGGTCCCCGCTCAGACACTAACAGGACCCGTCCTGCACATCAGACACGGGCTCCCGTCGAGAAGAGCCAGGCGCACGAGGAAAGCGGCCTCAGGACCCTCGCAGGAGAGGCCCCAGGCTGGGACCCAGTGAGCACGAGCCCCTCAGGGGCCAGTGACCTTGTGGAGTGAGCGCGTGACCCCTGACCCCTCAGGGCCCAGTGACTGGGAGGACATGACATGTGGAGTGAGCTCATGACCCGTGACCCCTCAGGGGCCAGTGACCGGGAGGACAGTGTGGAGCGAGTGCCTGACCCCTGACCCCTGACCCTTCGAGGGCCCAGTGACTGGGAGGACAACATGTGGAATGAGCTCATGACCCCTGACCCCTCAGGGGCCAGTGACCGGGAGGACAGTGTGGAGCGAGTGCCTGACCCCTGACCCCTCGAGGGCCCAGTGACGGGAGGACACTGTGGAGCGCGTGCGTGACCCCGGCCATGGCCACACGTGCTGTAAAGCGACAGCCTGTGTCTCCCCAAGAGGACTCTGAACTCCATAGCACTTGACCCTCAGCTGCCCGGGACCCCTGAGTCCTGTCAACGTGAGGGTGTGAGGGGCAGCTCTAGCTGCAGCCGCCGCATGTCTGAGAGCCATTCAGAAGGCCGGGGTGCTTGTGGTATCGGCCAGCAGGGTCTCCGGCCAGGAACAACCCAAATAGCCAGCAGGCAGCGTGCAGGGGGCCCCTGAGGAGGCAGGCAGCTGGGCACAGGATGCCCAGGACGGCTGTGGGGAGTGTCTGCGGTCAGACCCCAGAACCTTCTGGAGGGTGAGCACGGCGAGGGATGTCGTCTCTCACTGAGCTCTGGAAGGTTCTTCCCCCATGTGCACCCACCTGTCCATGCAGGTATCAAGAGGCAAACCCCCCTGTCCCGGCCGCAGACCAGCAGACAGAGCTGCAGCTGGCACCTGCCCTTCTCTGGGCCTCAGTGTCCTCTTTGGCACCCAACAGGCCTCACGGGGCAGGGCCCCCAGGAGCCGGTGTCAAAGCTCCTGTAGCAGGAGCCCCCCTGGTCCCAGTGCCCCAGGCCAGGACTGCAAGGGCCAGGCCTCTGGCGGTGAGGACCGCAGAGTTGGGAGGGAAGGGCCCATCACAGCAGTGGCCAAGGGGCCGGCCCACCTGCAGGGTGCTCAGGCAGGCCTCACAGAATCCTCTCAACTTCCCACCAGATGGACACTCACACCAGAGACGAGCAGAAATGTTTGATGACCGAGTACTGCGGAGAACCAGGGTGAGCTTCCTGGAGGAGGCCACACCCGAGCTGGTCCCAACCTCACGTGACTCAGGATGGGACTTCTTTCTCTAAGCCAGGGGTTCTCAGCCAGGGGCATTTTGTCCCCCCTCCAGGGGACATTTGGCAATGGCTGGAGACATTTGTGACTATCATAGCTGGGGTGGAAAAAAAAAAAAACCTCACCAGCATGAGCTGCCTGGAGTTCCTGGAGCTTAGATGACGGCTGGGGCTGGGCAGCCCCGGAGGGCTTCCTAGAGAGGCTCAGCTGGAGAAGAAGGCGCATGGTCTGTGAGTTCTGAGTCCAGGGTCCCCTCAGCCCGGTCCACCCTGGGGGCTCCCGACCTCTCCAAGTGCCAGACCTTGGGCTGGGTGCTCACGTCTGTCAGGCCCTTAGAGCCTTCCAGTAACCCGAGGAGGCCAGTGCTGCTCAGATCCCATTTCATGGAAGGGGAGACTGAGGCTCAGAGCTATGGGAGGCCTGCTCAGGGCCCTAGAGGTCGTGGGTGGCGTAGCTGGGAGTCACACCGGGGCCACTCCACCTGAAAAGCAGGTGTCCTCTCAGGGCCCCCAGGCCTGGCACCACCTCCCCTTGGTCAACAACCAGCGGGTGTAGAGAGCCCTGCCCCAGCCAAGCCTCAGGCCTGGGCCCTGCCCCTGGCTCTCCTGAGAAACAAGACCTCTGTTTGTAAAAAGGCAGAGAACATGCAGGTCAGACTGCAGGGTCCATGTGCCCGACCCAGCAGAATCCAAAGGAGCAAGAAGCTCAGGAGGGCTTCCTGGAGGAGATGGTAGGGTCGGGAATGGCTTCAGAGTGCTCCCTGTGGAAGCCCCTGGCCCATGTTGCTGAGGTCACTTGGGGATAATGCAGTTGGGGTCTACCCCAGGCTGCGCTCACATCCAGCCAGGAGGCCCCCGCATGTAGGCTCAAGGTCTGCCCCTCCCCTCCCGCTGAGCTGCAGACAGAACTGAGTCCCAAGTCAGCCTCAGGCTGGGCATACTGAGCCTTCACCATCCTGGTGGACTCCCCGGCCCACGGCACAGCTCCCCTGTTGGTGCATGATTCTTGGGCTCCCAGGGTGCCTATGTTTCCCGTGGGGGGACAAGTCCTTCAAGGGGCTCCAAGGAGGGTTTCTGATTAACCGGTTGGCATCCTGCATCGCCCAGGGGCGAGCCAGCCCCTGGTGACCACCCAAGCAGAGAGGCTCCTCACCACCAGTGCCGTGGAGAGGTTTCCAGGTACCCGCTCCCAAGATCAGGCGCTTCAGTAGATTCTCCAGCATCTGCCACTTCAGCTGTCCCCGCCCCACCAAGAGGACAGTCCACTTCCAGCACCTCCCTACCCACCTCCCGCTTCCCCCAAAGAGCTAACGAAGGAATTGGGTCTGTCACCCTGCAGCCAGACCTCGACGTTCATTGTCTCATCGCCCCCACCCCCGACCCAAGGACGCCCAGGGCAGCGCTTTCTGGGGGCTGCTCAGGCACTAGGACCACCCGATGGACCCCCACCTGGTGCTCCCACCACGGCCCAGGCCCGTGGAAAGTCCGCCAGAGGCTCGGCCTGACGAGAGGACAGCCAGCTGCCAAAGGCCCAGCCGGCGGCAGGAGGGGGCAGAGAGCTCCCCACTCAGCAGAGCGCCAGCAGCTACTTTCCATGGAAAAAATGTCTTCAGACCCCCAGAGGCCGGGAGGCCCCAGCCCATGAGTCAAGGCTCTGCCACACCACGGCTGAACCGCTTCCCAGACAGGCGGCCCCGACCCACCCCGTCCTGAGCCAGGCTTTGCCCCCCTCCAGTCACAGCCCCACCCCCGGGGCACAGGGGCCCCTTGCCCTCTGGCCCGCCCAGCCCGGGCGCCCCCTGCTAGTGTCCCCCACCCCAGGACACCGACCTCCTCCCCACAAAGTGGGCCCCTCGGAGCAGGGCTACTCGGGGTGACCCTGGAGGCTGGCCCTGGGCCCGGGCCCTTGCCCTTGAGCCTGGCACCTTCGGCTGCCAGCAAACGCGGGTCGACTGGGATCTGGCTTCCTCCAGGCTGGCGGCCGCCCAGCCTCGCTGTCACCAGGCTTCTCTGCTCGGTTTTCTTTCAAAACCCATTTGGGAGACCAAATGTGGAGATGACAAGGAAGCCAGGCACCTGAGCAGACCCACGGGGGGCTCTTGGGGGTCAGGGCATGTGCCCCTGGGTCTCTGTAAGTGGTGGAAGGCCCCTCCTTCCCCGGGGGCCCTACCTCTAGCAACCGAGGGCTCTGAGGCTGTGGTGACCTTGTCCTGAGGCCCAGGCTCTGTCAGGGTTGTGGGCGGTGGTGTCTGCGGAGGCCCTGGGATTTTGCAGAAGGGGCCTCATGCCCTCTTCGGTGTAGCCAGGGCCACGTCAGCTCTAGCCGTGTGCCGGGACCCCTGGAGACCCCTCCGGAAGTGCTGGGACAAGCAGGGCCCTGACCAGAGCAGTCCCAGGGCAGGAGGGATGGGGGCGGGGGCTGTCCTCCTCACTCCCGTCCAGGGCCCACGGTAGCTGGGAGCGGGGGACAGACACTGGGAGGGTCCCAGACATCAGCCCCAAGCTGCAAAGCTGACTTTGCAAAGCGCAGAGGCCTGAGCTTGCTTGGGCAGGGGCCCGAGGCCTGGGACACCCCCGCAGCCCAGGGGACTCTCCCGACAACGAGGCTGGAGGCCCAGCCATGCCAGAATGTCTCTGCATCCCGGGGCCAGCGGCCCTCGACTCTCGGCAGGGGTGAGAGACACTGAACTGTTCCGAAGAGGCCCAGGGCTATGTCACATGGGCAGTCCTGTGTCCAGAGGCCCCTGTCAGACATCTTCAGACGTGGGACACTTGGCGCGGGGCTCCCTTTGACCTTGACCTCTCTCCCGTCCATGTTCTCAACTCTGCCCACCTCCTGCTCCCCTCCTGCCCCCCCCCAGGTCAGGCCACAGAGCCTGGGACACCCAGTGCAGGGACCCAGGCCCCTGCTCCCCTGCTCCTGCCTTTCTGCAAAGACCCCGCGGCCATCTGCTGTCCTGGCTCGTGGGCCGGGAGCTTGCTGGAGCCGACTTCATATGGTGTGTGTCCCAGAACCAGGGCGAGCTTCATTTTTTCCCACTGACGTCACCCAGCACGGTTTGAATCCGAAGTGACTTCGAAACCCTCGGAGATATAACTGCAGTTGTCTTTGCAAAGTGGAATCAGATGGTTTTTCCAAACCTCCTCGGCCCCTGCCTCCTTCCCGACTCCCTCTCGCCCTCTCTCTCTTTTATTATGTTCCTTGGACCTCGGCCAGATGTTTCCTGCGACAGCAGGCCCTCCAAAGCGTTACGGAAAGAGCGCGCGCGGCTTCCTGCCGCTCGGGTGGAAGCGGCGACGTGGCAGGGCGGGGGCAGCAGCCAGGGCTGCAGGCCGTGGCGGAGGCGGCGGTCTCCAGCCAGGCCCCGGGTCCGGACACACGGCCAGGGGCTCACAGGGCACTGGGGGCAGCTCCCATCCCCGGACACGGGGCCTGGGCCTGGGAGGGGGCCAAGTGCAGGCCTCGACCTGGGGAAGAGCAGGACAGGACGCGGGCTGTCCAGGATGCCAAGCAGACCAGGCTCCGGGCACAGGCTGGCCCCGGGGCGCTCCCAGCTCCACACCTCCATGGCGCACGGGACCCTTCATGCCCGGCAGCCTCTGTCCAGGGCTGGCATCAGGGCCAGCTGCACCTGAACCAGCTCACCTGAACAAAGGGCCAGAAGTAGGGCCAGTGTCCGTCCTGGACAGAGGCAGAGGACGAAAAGCACGGGAGCAGCGGCCTGGACGCACCCAGCGTCGGGGCCTGAGGCCCATCTCAGGGAACTGGCACACAGGGACCCCCGGAGGGAAGGCCGGGCCTCCCCCATCCCCTGGACGCCACCAGAGCCTTAGCACAAGCAGCGTGGAGCTTCCCTGACCCGGGGGTCGAGAGGAGACCCAGAGCACTGCAGCCCCGCCCAGCCCCCACCCCAGACAAGGCAGAGGCTGTACACAGGCACCTGTGCGTGCACACACAGACACAGACACACACAGAGACACACAGACACACACAGAGACACAGACAGAGACACAGAGACACAGACACACAGACAGACACACACACAGACACACACAGAGACACACAGACACACAGACACAAAGACACACAGACACACAGAGACACACACAGAGACACACACAGACACACACACACACACAGACACACACACGCATACACACAGACACACACACACGCACAGAGACACACACACACACAGACACAGACACATAGACACACACACAGACACATAGACACACACACACAGACACAGACACACACACACACACACACAGACACACACACACACAGACACACACACTCACATACAGTCCCATCTTCCCAGCAGCCCCACCCTCGTCCTAGATGCCTCCAGGTTCAGAATCAGGGGGGTCCCAAGGCTGTGCTCCCACCTCGGTCAGCAGGAGCCCCACTCAGGGAGGATCGTCCCCCACCACCAGAAACAGTTCAGCTCTCCCTGGGGAATGCAGGATGCCACATGGAAGCCCAGTGGGCAGAGCTGAGAACATCGACGGGAGAGAGGAGCCGAGGCCAAAGGGAGCCCCCAGCAGAGCGTCCCAGCATCTGAAGATGTCTGACAGGGGCCTCTGGACACAAGATCGCTCACGGGACACAGAAGGGACAGGGGCCCCTCCTGCCTCAGGGCCAGTCAGCAGGGAGGTGACCCTGCCCCTCGGGGCTCCAGACCGTCCTAGGCTCCCAGGGCTGGCTGGAGGGACTCCAGAACTCAGCCAAGCCGCTGTGCTCATGGTTAACGTTTATTAGCCCAAAAGGATAGATAAAAACCAGCCCGGGGAGGTCAGCCCAGGGACACCAGACACCAGCCCCTCCTGAGGAATGTGTGACACCAGGGGGGGTGTGCCAGCCAGGGAAGCCCCCCTGAGCTTCGGTGCCCCTGATCTCCTTGGAGGTGGGTCATGAAGACACACCTGGCTGCCCATGTAGGTGACTTTAGCTTCCAGCCCCTGCAGAGGTCCGGCTGATACCAGGGACCCTGAGGCACCCCCCACAAACCCCATCATCTCACAGACTCCCTGGCTTGGCCTGGAGGAGGAAGACGAAGACGCTTTTATCAGCAGGACGTGCCCAGTGTCCAGAGGTGCCTCCTGGGAGCTGAGCCAGGGCCTGACCCTCCCTGGGTGTGCAGGGTGTGGGCAACCCTAGTCTGCTGAGTTAACTCTGCTGCACAGTGACCATGACCCACCACCCGCCTCACTGGGAGGCCATGTGCAGGGACCAGCCCAAGCCGAGGAGGCGGAAAGGGAAAAACCCGCCAGACACACGGCAGGTGTGAGGGCAAGGCTGCGCTGCTGAAACCTCCTTCTCCCGGGCGACAGTGAACCAGTGAAGCCGCTCAGTTGTGTCTGACTGTTCGCGATTCCATGGACTGTAGCCCACCAGGCTCCTCCATCCATGGAATTTTCCAGGCAAGAGTACTGAAGTGGATTGCCATTTCCTTCTCCAGGGGATCTTCCCGACCCAGCGATTGAACCCAGGTCTCCCGCATTGCAGGCAGACACTTTACCATCTGAGCCACTTAGGTAACAGGATGGAGGCAAACCCAGGCTCCCACACAGCCCGCCTCTCAGTGGAGGAGCCAGGCCCACGTCTCGGGGACCACATAAGGGGCCAGGGTTGATCACCCATAGTTCTTCCCTCAACTTCCCATGCCACGAGCACCCTTCACAGTGGTCTCAGGACCCCCGAGGAGAACGACAGGGCCCCCTTCAGTGCCAGAAAGTGCAGAGGGCATCTGTGAGGGCGAAGGGCGAAGCTCAAATGCCCCAGAATGAAGCCTGGAAGCTCAATCCCAGACAACAGAGGAGAGAGGCTCCAGGAAACGTGGACCTTCTTGCTGGCCCTTTCAGGCCGCACAACAGAGCACCACCCAGTAGACCCCCTCCCTGACAGGAAGGAGAGGAGAGGCAATGTGGCCCTGCTCCCACAGAGCTGCCCCGGCCCTCGGCTGCCCCACACCGCTCACCTCTCCAGATAAGCCCCTGTGAAGGCACAACCTTTTGACTCTTTGCAAACACATTTGGAAGATTTACTCCTAAAGGTTTGCCGGACACAGCAGCGCTCCAGGCTGGTCCCTGGGGACAGCTGTGGGCGAGGCGGCATCAGAGCAGTGCTGCAAAGCAGCCTTGCCTGGGACCCCAACAGCAGCAAGAGAGATTTCAGTTAGACCTAAGGAAGACTGCCCGAGCGGGACCCAAAGGTGACACGTGGTCACAGACAAGTCTCAGGAATCCCCACCTGCACCTCCTTCCCTGTGTGAAGCAACAGGCGCATGCACCACGGCTTCATAAAGCAGAGGCAGGGCCAGGTAACACCGCCTCAGTGGCCACAGCTGTCTAGAAGACCTAGACAGGATTTATGCCTCGCCTAGTACTCACCCGGGCTTCCCAGGTGATGCAGTAGTAAAGAATCTGCCTGCCAGTGCAGGAGGCACGGGTTTGATCCCTGGGCGGGGAAGATCCCCCAGAGAAGGAAATGGCTACCCACTCCAGTATCCTTGCCTGGAAAATCCCATGGACAGAGGAGCCTGGTGGGCTACCATCCGTGGGGTCGCAAAGAGTAGCACGCGAATGAGCACGCCCGCCTGTTGTAGCTGAACCTCTAGACCTCAGAGTTTGCTACCAGAACATGGAAGCATATTAGCACTGGCCCAGGGGCAGAAAGAAGCAGATTTTTAAAGCGTATTTATTTACTTGGCTCTACGTCACACTGTGCAGGTCTTAGCTCCCTGAGGAGTGACTGAACCTGGCTCCCTGCCCTGGGAACGGGGACCCTTCACCACTGGGCCACCAGGCGAGTCCCGAAATAAGAGGATTCAGATCAGTGGTTCCCTTAGGAGAACCTGGTGGGAGGCCACTGAGAGTCCTTGATTGCTTCAGACCCTATCTGGGGAACCAGGAATGAAATTGGAAGGTTGTCTTTTCCCTACTTTGTACCCAAAGAACTCCTCTTTACCCTTGCATGCCCAGCTCCAATGCCTCCTCCTCCTGGAGGCCTCCAAGGCCCTCCCCACTGGCTGTTCCTTCCTCTGAACCCCCACATCCTGCAACCCTGTCCTGGCACAGATCAGCCCACACTGGCTGCCTGCATGCCGCCCAAGAGCGTGTTCTGGACTCTCGATCTCCAGCATGCCAGCCCTGGCCGCTTGCGGCTTTTGAGAGCTTGTAGTCCTACTTACACAAGTGGGAAGTGCTGAAAGTGTAAAATACCTGCTGAATCTCAGACTTGGTACCCAAGGAGTATAAGGTAGCTCATTAGCAATTTTTAGATGGCTCACATCTAAATGATAACGGGTTGACACACTGGGTTAAATAAAATGTATTAATAAAATTCACATAGTTCTTAATGTGGCTACTAGAAAATTCCCAGCCACATATCACATTCTACACGGAAGACGCTGCCCTCCCCGAACCAGCCCTGAGCAGCGATTGCTGAGCAAATGAACAGATGGATGGGCACCCAGGGCTGACCACCGCTGCCTTCGCCCTGGAGTCTCAGACTCGTCCAGCATGACCCATGACCATCCTGTCGAAATACAGATGCCGTGAGAAGGTTACCGAATCACAGTTCCCCTCTCTGGAGTGTGCACCCACCCCCATGTCATATGATCTGCCCCACTGGACACCTGGCCCTCTGCTGGGGTCCCGGGGCATCCCCGGCAGAAGAGGGGGAGCTCCAGGGAGTAGGGCCCGTCTGAGGTCTGCAAGCTCATCCTCTGCCATTCTCACAGGCAGAGCAGGCACAGGGAAGGCTGGGTGCCCACCTCCAGCTGGGGCTGGGCCAGGAAGTGAGAAGCCGGGCTGTCCTTCCCCGACTTCTCACTGAGGCCCACCCTGACCGCACCATCCAGACAGGCTCCCCACCGCCCCTCACCTTGACTCCTCAGAGTCAGCTGAGACCGATGGCCCTGGCCCCACCCAGTGCAGGTGCCCGACCCCTGGTATGGCTCCTGCATATACGTGGCCTCCCTTCTCGCTGTGACTCACTCTGAGCTGGGAAGGTGCCCACCTGAGCCTTTCTCTAGGCCTTGGGGACGAGCCTGGGATGTCATGTTGGAGTCCAAGGTGGTCAAAATTCATCACTTCCCATTGCACAGTCCAGCCCCAAAGGGGCTCCCACTGGACAAGGTCCAGAAGCAGCTGGGGCAGGGGTCCCAAACACCCATGGTCTTCCGCCCGTGGCCCCTGCACTCTGCACCCCACTCCTCGGCAGACGGTGCCCCCTCCCCAGCCCACTGCTCTCCACCGGGCGTGAGGGGACTGGTGCCTTTGCGCCCGGCTCTGAAAGTTCCCTCTCCCTTTCCAGAACAAGAGGTGGGGAAGACAAGTGTTTAGGGGAAAGGAGGGCCCCTCGGCCAAGAGGAAATCAGAGATGCTGTTACGGGACCTCGGCTGCGTCCAGCAGTGTCCACTCGGGCAGCTCCGCGGGCCCAGGCACGGGGACAGGTAGCAGAGGGGCAGCCCTTGTCCATCACAGAGCAGCGCGCGGCCGGATGGGCGCCGGAAGCAGGGCTGGAGACGGTTGCCAGGGTGACGGCAGGACTTAGCCCATCAACCCCAGCCATCAGGCTTGCTGGTGGAGGGCGCTCGGTGGGGCAACGCTGCCCTCTGGTGGTGGACGGGGGAGCTGATGGCCCGGCCCGTCTCTGCCTTCAAGCCAGGTGCCATCAACCCCGTGATGTTTCCCCTCCATTCCAGGTACATGGAGGCGCCCAGGCAGGCATGTGCTTCTCTGGGGCAGCAGGCCGAATGCCTCCAGTTGTGGCGAGTTTCACAACCATCCTGTACTTCAAGGAGGTTACTTTTTGCTGGAGTCAGCCTCCCTTGCTGCCCCACAAGCCGAGGAAAGCTATTGGCAGGTAATAGATCGTGAAATGCATCTTTCCTTGATTCTGACTTAATCCAAAGTCATAATCCACAAGATTCTGTGCACAAAGACAGGTTTTATTGAACTTGACCGATCCGTAAGTCATTTTGGTTTGATACACACTGAAATTACAGAACTGAGGACGTTTCCAAAATCTCTGCAGACGGTGACTGCAGCTGTGAAATTAAAAGACGCTTGCTCCTTGGAAGGAAAGCTATGACCAACTTAGACAGCATGTTGAAAAGCAAAGACATCATGTTGCCAACAAAGACCCACAGAGTCAAAGCTGTGGTTTTCCCAGTGGTCGCGTACAGATACGAGAGTTGTGCTATAAAAATGGCTGAGCACCAAAGAACTGATGCTTTCAAACTGCGATGCTGGAGAAGGCTCAAGAGAGTCCCCTGGACTCCAAGGAGAGCAAAGCAGTCAATCCTAAAGAAAATTAACTCTGAATATTCACTGGAAGGACTGATGCTGAAGCTGACGTGCCAATACTTTGGCCACCTGATGGGAAGAACTGACTCATTGGAAAGGACCCCGATGCTGGGAAAGACTGAAGGCGGAGAAAGGGATGACAGAGGATGAGATGGTTTGATGGCATCACCGACTCAATGGACATGAGTTTGAGCAAGCTCCAGGAGAAAGGGAAAGACAGGGAAGCCTGGCGTGCTGCAGTCCACGGGGTGGCAACTTAGCGACTGGACAACCACGGCCTGGAATCGAGAGCGCCCCCCACTATTGACCCAGAGAATTGCAACCCAGCTTCACAAGCTGTTGTAACTCTTGAAACAGAAGGGCCAGGGGTTTGGCAAGAGCGACTAGAGGCATAGGAGAGGGTATCCAGGAACTGGTGGGATTTCTAAAGCCCTAAGAGGTCCTGGTGGGTCCAACAGAAAGAGACCACCAAAGTCAGAGGGAGAGCAGGTGAAGCCAGCCAGCCCCACTCACACATGCGCCACCGACGCAGCCACACAGAGGCGGCTCCGTCAGGCTGAGGACGCACGGCTCCAGGCTCCTAAAGCTGTGGCAGAGCCACCCCTCAGGCCTCTGAACCCTTCTCAACACATGCCCCGGGAGCATCCGCTGTTAGCTGGAACGGACGCACAGCGGGCCCTGGAGAGGAACAGCTCAGAACAGACCCGCACTCGACACTATTTGCTCTGAACTCATTATTGGTTTTTTCTTGGGATTTTTTGTAAATTTCTTTTTCTTTTAATCAGAGTGTCACTTATTTCTTGCACCCAGAGATCACTGACTTTGTGCTCACTGGCAAATTCCGAAACCTTGTCCTTCAACCAGTCCTACCCAAGGCCCTCCAAGACCTCAGGCTCCTCCAGACTCTGATATCCTGGACTTCTACACCCTGGACGGCCACCTGCAGCCCAGGAGGGGCCCACCTTCCATGTCCCCCTGGGACATTCCGCTCCGGGGGCGGGGGGGTGCTGATGCGTGTGACTCCAGGGCCCACCCCTGCATTCCCGGGGGGGGGGGGGGGGGCACAGGGGAAAATGAGGCCCAAGCCTGAGTTCCAGGGCCACACAAGCAGCAGGGCGCCGGTCTCTTGGCCACGGCCCCATGCTGAGACTTGGAGAGACTCTGAAGACCCCACTAGGGCTTCCAAAAGGATGCTCCAAGCTCTCCTCTCACACCCAGCCCCACCCAGCCCCAGACACGTCAGGAAACCTCACCTCTCTGTTGGGAAAGTCCCTGGTCCTGAGACCTCCAGCCTTGGGCCTGCTGACCTAGAACTTGCCGGGGAGGGGTGGGGGTGATCTTCTGGAAACCAGGAGTTTAGCCCACAAGGGGTAACACATAGTGTGGCCTGGGGGTGCCAAGCTGCGCCCCCTACCATCCCTCGTGTGTTCATAGGCACTCGGCCTGGAAGCCAGGCCACCTGTCTGCCCGTCGAGCACCAGCTATGAGGTGGGACGGTCTCCCCCCGGCAACCCAGCCCTCACCCAAGGTGCCCAGGCTGCTCCTCTGCCAGCTGGCTCTGGGGTCTTTTTAATCAAAATACAAAAGCTGAGCTTCCGGACGAAAGCTTGCCCATGAGGTTCTATAACTGGGGTCCGGCCCATCCCCGAGGGGCTCTCATTCCTGGGGAAGGGGCTCAGGCAATCCAACAGGCGCCCAAGTGAGGCCCCTTGGTGGGCGGGCGGGCAGGGGAGGTGGAGAGACAGTCAGCCTGCAGGCCAGGCCTTCGGGCCCATCCCCGATCCACGGTGCTCCCACCACGCTCTCCTCCCCTCTGCCTTCCTCCCTCCCTGTCTCCATCTCTCCTGAACACGGGATATTAAAGACAGGCTGCGTATGGAATCTCTTTAGAAAAGAACTTCCTCATTCACCACAGCTGGGCCATCTCACTAGAGGCCTTCAGTAAACACACTGGTTTCCGTAAGTCAGTGTTCCGGCCACAGCTTAGGACATTTCTTTCTTTCTTTTTTACATCTCCATGCTGCTTTAATTTTCTCCATAAACTCTTTTATTTTAGAATCGTATTAGATTTACCAGACTTACGAAGGCAGTACAGGGTGTTCCCACAGGCCCCTCACCCAGCTCTTCCCGATGCTAACACCTGACACTCACCGGGCACGTGTGTCGTGACTGAGGAGCCAGTATCAAAACGGCATTATCAAAGGCAGCAGTTCAGAGGTACAGCAGGTTTGGTTCCAGGCCACCGCAGCACGTATCACAGGAAAGCCAGTCATGGGAGTAGTTTCCCAGGGTTGTATTTACCCTGCAGTGTAGTCCATTAGGGCTTCCCCGGTGGCTACAACAGCATTATGTCTAAGGAAACAATGTACGAATCTCAATTTAAAATATTTCCTTGCTAACAAATGCTCAGCACCATCTGAGCCATTGGCAAAATGCCGTCTCCCTGCTGGTGAAGCGTCTGACCTGGGTGCTGTGACAGTTTCTTAAAAGAAAGCAACAGTGAAGTTGGTCACATCTGCCGACGCTTCCTGCATGAACGACTTCTCTGGAGCACGCAGTGTGGTTCAAGAGCATTTTACCCACAGAGGAGCTTCTTCCAAAATTGCAGTCTTCCCATGGCCTGCCACTGCTTTGCGAACTAAGCGTGTGTAACGTCCTGTCATTTCAGCCTTCTTCGCCAGGAGTAGGGTCCATCCCAAGAAGTCACTTTTGGTGGCCAAAAAGTCCAGGAAGAGTTGCTCAACATCACTAATTGTCAGAGTAACTTAGTAAGGGCGGTGGGCCCAGGATCTCAGATGGTGCATGAGCGCTGGCATCGGCACCAAGCCCCCGCTGCGGGAGCCCCTACCGAGAGCGTCAGCCTGTCCTTGGAAGCTTTGGAGCCAGACGCTGACTTCTCCTCTCCGGCTATGAGAGGCCTGGATGGCATCCTCTTCCAGGGGAGGCCGTTTCCTCTCCCCCAAACGCCTGCTGTCTGGGGTAGCCTCCCCCACGAACGATCTGAGCTGGGTCTTCTCGGTGACTCGCGCGCTTGTCCATCACAAGACGGCTTCTCTCCCCAACCCTCACGAGCCAACCCTGCCAGGTTCAGAGTTTTCTTCTGCAGCCACCTCGCCCTGCTCAGCCTTCACAGAACTGAAGAGATTAGGGTCTTGCTCTGGGTGAGGCTCTGGCTTGGGAAGTGTTGGGCTGGTTTGGTCTGCTATCCAGACCACCCGAACTTTCTGCGTACCCGCAGGAAGGCTGTTTCTCTTTCTAATCTTGGCGTGATCCCGGGAGCAGCCCTTTTAATTTCCTGCAAGAGCTCTCTGCCTTCACACCTGGGCGAACTGTTTTGTGCGAGAGGTCTAGCTCCAGGCCCGTCTCAGCTTCTGACATGCCTTCCTCACGGAGCGCCGTCATTTCTAGCTTTGATTTAAAGTGAGAGACGAGCGACTCGTCCTTTCCCTTGAACACTTGGAGGTCACGGAAGGCTCTTCATCGGCCAAACGTCACTATTGTTGTGTCTCAGGGAAGAGGGAGGCCGGATGAGGGGGGAGAAGGGGGAACGGCCAGTGGGTGGAGCTGTCAGAACGCACCCGCTGGTCAGTTCAGTTCGCTGTCTTACGTGGGTGCAGCTCATGGCTTCCCAAAGAATGACAGTAGGAACACCGAAGGTCACAGGTCCCCGTAACGGATCTAACAATAGTGAAGATGTTCCAAACACTGGGAAATTCCCGAAATGCGACACAGAGGCAGGAGTGAGCAAACGCTGCTGGAAAACAGGCGCCAACAGATTGCCTGACCCGGGGTTGCCGCCGACCTTCAGTTGTCAGGAGCAGTTTCCGTGACAAAGTGAAGTGCAACCCAGCGAGCTCTGCCTGTTTGTGCCCAGGAGGTACGCATGCCCGTCACCCAGCCGTGCCCGACTCTTTGCGGACCCACGGACTGCAGCCTGCCAGGCTCCTCCATCCATGGGATGCTCCAGGCAAGATACTGGAGTGGGTTGCCATTTCCTCCTCCAGGGCATCTTCCTGACTCAGGGCTCAAAGCCGGGTCTCCTGCACCGCAGCAGAGTGTCTACCATCTGAGCCGCCGGGGAGCCCGGGTTTATTCCATGTCTTGCTTTTCCTCCAACGTCCCCCTCCGACCCGGGACCCCACCCGACCTTGTGGTGTCGCATCTCCTTGGGCTCCTCTGGGCCACGCAGTTTCTCAGACTTTCTGTACTTTGACGACCTTGACAGTTCTGAGGGGGGGTTGCTCAGGGATGCCGTGGAAGGCCCTTCAGCTGGGATTTCTCTGGTGGTTTTCTCGTGGTGGCCTTGATAGGGGGTGGGGGGGAGCAAGACCCTGAGGGAGGTACCCCATTCACGCCACTGTGCCAGGGGAGCAGGCGGGCACCGGGACTCCCCCCGCTGGCCTGACCTTGATCACTGGCTGAGGTGGGGTGTGCCGGTTTCCCCACCCTCCCCTGGAACGTCCCTCTTTGTCTCCCTCCCCCGGCAGCCTTCTTTATAAGGATGTCACTGGGCAGAGCTCACATTCGAGGATGACGGATCGGGTTCCAGCTCGTGCAGGGGGAGCACGCACATAAATCCTCTGGAATTCTTCTGCAGGGAGACTCGTCTCTCGTCCACCACGCGTTTATTTATTCAGTCGTGTATTTATACGAGAACAGGCTCACGGATATTCATGTTGTCCTTTGAGTCATAATCCAGTCCGACTTTATTTGCTCTGTCCCAGCCCCGGCTGTCCCAGCCTCGTCCGCAGGGACCGTGCTGGTCGCATCCTGCGTCCCCTTGACGACCCGCCGTCAGGCTTCTGTGATTCCTGCATCCCTTTACTTTCACTTTCTAGCACCAGATGCTCCTGGCTCATTCTGGCCAGTTCCTGCCCAGCCCAGCCCAGCTGTGGCCTCCCGCAGGACCCCTGGCCCCTGCCTTGGAGAACGGTGTTAGAGACCAAGATTTGGGCACCAGGGTGCTCAGGGAGCAATCGGTCACTTGCAGTGTCTCTCAGCTGACAGAGCAAGGAAACTGTGTGTGTGCCAGGCTGGGCTGTTACATGTGATCACAGGTGTGTCTCCACGCAGCCGTCTGCACGGAGCTGAACCCGAGTACCCGCCGAGTCCCCAGCTCTCACCCACTGCCACGTGCGTCCCTCGAGCACCTCCCCTGCTTGCCTGTCCATCTCACCCCAGCAGCGACATGCCCGGCCCCCATCCCAGCTGCACGGTCCAGCCTCAGTGTAGACAAGAGAGCGGCGCCAGAGACCAGAGCTGTCAGCCTGCAGCCCCAGAAACAGCTTCATCTCCCAGAGTACCGGCTCCCACGGAGGCACCCTTCACGGCCAATTTTACAGACCCCAAAGCTGCTAGCTCAGCCACTGTTGCCTCCACTCCTTCAGCGAGGTTGCCCTGTCACAGTCTGCACGCCATCCTGGGGTTCTCCTGACCTCCCAGGTAACTCTCTTTGCGTACAGTGAGGCTCACTGTTGGTGCAGAAAAGTCACGTGGTTTGGACAAGAACAGTGTCAGGCACCCGCCAGAAGAGTTTCACTGCCCGAAAAATCCTGCATCTCCCCTCCTCACACCCCACTGGAACCCCTGGAAACCCCTGATCTGTTTACCATCTCCAGAGTGACGCCTTTTCCAGAATGTTGCATAAATGGAATCATGTAGTTTCTCTCTCTTAGGCTTTTTCACTTAGCAATGTGCGTTTATGATTCATCCGTGTCTTTTTGTGGTTGACAGCTCATTTCTTTTTATTGCTAAGAGTGTTCCGCTGTCAGGAGGAACCTCGGTCTGCTTTTCCATTCAGTTACTGAAGGACGTCTTGGTTGCGTCCCGTTGTCAGCAGTTACAAAAAAAGCTGCTGTCAAGGCCTGAGTGCCGGGTTAGGGGAGACACACATTTTCAGATCGGTTGTACCAACACCTAGGGCCGTGGTCACCAGGCGACGCTGGACTTTGTCAGAGACTGCTTCCCAGAGCAGGCGACCTCCACTCTCAGGGTGCGGGGGAGGCGCCCTGCCACAGCAGCCTCTCCCCTTTCTGCGCTCTCCGAGGGCCTTGGGCGGCTAAGAGCAGAGCGTGGGCCCCTCGCCCAGCCCGGCCCCTACCCTGCCTCCTGAGGGCTTGGCAGCGGATGGGAGTCCACAGGCACCCCGGCCAGTCCCCACAGCCCCTGGGCCCCACCTGTCCTACCAGGCAGCCTGGGCTCTGGGCAGGCGGCCGGGCAGCTCGCACCTGGCCCTCCCAGCAGGCACCCGAGCCAGCTCAGGCAGGAATGCCCCTGGATGCTGGGGGCCTGGGTCCCACTGCTGGAGCTGAAGGCGGGCGGCCAGCTCTTCTGGCCTCGGTTTCCTCCCCAAACAACGGGGCTGCCCATCTCCGGTCATCACGGCTCTGCTCCACGCCCACACGGCTCGTGCTCACTGTATTTGTCCCTCGTCCACAGAGGGGAGGCTGCAGTCGAGGAGAGAAACATTCTGTCCACCCATGTCCAGCTGGGGTCGGACCCTGGGCCTGGCCTCCCGAGCCTCGGGCCTCCTGGATGGCCCCGGCAGCCGCTGGAGGTAGAGGAGCAGGAGGACAGAGGCCCGACCTGGGGGGCGGCTCCGAGACCTCAGGCTCCCAGGCGGAGCGGGCTTCCGAAGCTGGGGGACCCAAAGCCGAGCACGGTGATCCTGCCCCGGCCTCCTAGACGCTCCTGGCCAACCTCTGTCTCCAAAGCACGAACCAACAGCACCCCTCTGACGGGACTGGGTTCTTTCCAGCCTCGCTCGCTGGGTGCCAGGCTCTGAGTCGGCGCCGGCAGCCAGCCCCCAGGTTAGGTCAGGGCCCAGGGGCCTGGCAGGGCTGAGCCTCAGGCTCAGGGCAGCTGTGTGGGGCACTGGGGGGGTGGGCAGGGTTTGGAGGTCCCAGCACTCATGGGTTCAGGCCCAGGGGCCCTGGTAAGATGGAGAGCCCCTCGGGGTGGAGCCTGGCCTGTAAGTGTGGTCCGGGAATGCGTGAATGAAGGGGGAACCAAGGCCGCCACAGCCCGGGATCCCCAGCGCCCGCCCCCAGGGCGGCTCTGACCCTCCTGGCCCTGCGGCCTGGAACCAGCCCACAGCCCAGGCCTCCTCCAGACCTGTGTGGTCAACAGCCTCGTCCCAGGAAAATAACCCGGGAAGTGGCAACCTCAGGGTGTTTTCTGGATGACTGAAGTCTCACCCACCTCGGCACAACAGCCCTGGGAGGTGGAGGCGTCTGTACCCACTGGGGGGCAGGGAAACTGAGGTCCAGAGGGGACAGGGCCCTCCCACCCCCAGTCCGGGCTGAATGCACAGTAGGCCCTGCTGCCCAGCGGGGTGGCCCCCCTCCGCCCCCACCCCGACCCTCTGATGTAATCAGACAGGGGCGTGGCCTGAACTGCAGAGTTCCGAGGCTCCCTGCCATTTCCAGGGGCCTGGAGCGGGCACCTGCCTGATGGGAAGGACCCGCGCAGCCTCTGCCCTGCGCGTCCAGCAGGGGGCAGTGCTGCCTCGCACCAGGGCCATCTGGCGTGGACGCGTCTGTTCTCTGAGCTCCTCGAAGCCGAAGCCGGGTCCGGGGCTGGGCCGGCCCTGTTCTGGGCCCTGCCGTCCATCCGTCTCTAGACTCCTCCTCAGGGGTGCAGCCCCTCCCAGCTCCTCTGGGACCCCCAGCCCCCCCCAGACGGCTTCTGAGGCTGGAGGGTGGCTGGGTGAAACGGCCCGTCCAGTCCAACTCTCGGAGTCCTGCGATCGCCCCGCCCAGGGACAGGAGAGATGGGAAGTCCGCGCCAAGGGGCCCAGCAAGGCTGGGGGGCACCAGGGCAGCAGCTCGTGTCTCGGCTGCGAGTCAGCCCCCAGCACAGCTGAGGGGCCCCGAGGGCGGAGGCAGACAGGACCCCGAGGTATCGGGGGTCGAAGACGAGAACCGCCGCGTGCCCACTCTGCCGGCGCCCTCCACGCTCCGGCCCGCCCGCCCGAGGCCTCAGCCCCACTGGCCGCCTCTGCTCGGTCCTCCTCACCTGTGGCTGCTGTGCTCAGGCCCAGTGAAGACACCCCGCTTCTGCCTCCGCATCCCCTGCTGGGTGTCTCTGGGGGCTCACCCCATCCTCCCAGGACTCCCTCACAGGCCCTTTCTCCACCCACCCTGCTTGCCTGGCAATGGCAGGGCCCACTCTCTCCTGTCACCGGGCTCCAGCACCCAGCTCGGAACCTGCCACACAGGGATGCCTGGCACAGTCCCGTCCAAAGGCCCCAACCTCGCCTCTGAGCTTCCCCAGCCCTGCTCACTCAGCCTGTCACCACCGGCTCCTGCGGCAGATAAACTTCTCAAGCCCGGCATCTGTGGTCCAGGGGGACTGCCCTGGGCCGGGGTCACCATGGCAACTGGAGGCAGCAAGCAGGCCAGAAACCAGGTTGCCTGGCAATGGCCGTGGGCAGCCCGGGGTCTCCGTGTGACTGGGGCCCTCCAGGGCATGGCGCTCAGCAAGAATTCGGGTGTGAGCCCTGTGCCCTGGGCTCCTCCTTCAGTCGGGCCCCAGCCCACTGGCTCCTCCACTCTGCTCTTCCAGGATAGGCACTCCAGCCCAGGGGGCCTCGGGCCTGCATCCTGGACAACGTGCGGGGAACCCTCAGCCTGGGAAGGTCGTCTCGGACACTGCCCTGCCCTGGCCCGCGAGCCCACAAGGACCATCCCTGCCCTGGCCTTCCCAAGAGACTCCGACGGCCCTGCAGGCCCCACAGCCGTCAGAGCCAGCTCTCTTCGGGGTCCACTTAACACCTGCCAGACGCCCCTGCAGGGTCTGCCCGTGGAGACTGTGTCCAGAGCTGGGTCAGGGCCTGCTGAGGCCGGGGACAATGGCCAGGGAGCCCCTGGGCCTGGGCATGTAGAAGGCAGGGCCAGGGTCCCTCACTGGTGGGGCAACCCTCTGGATCTCCGGGCCCCCAGGGCTGGCTGACACATTTCCTAGACCAGGAAGGGGTCCCCACGGTTCTGTTTGAATTTTTATGACAGGAAACCAGAGTGGGCTGGTTGCAGAGGCTCGTGGGGGGCTGTCTCCTGCGATCACCCTTCCAGGAGGTCCAGGCTGAGCTTGGTGGGCAAAGCCACGCCTGACTCCCAGGAGGCCAACGCAGGCAGCGGGCCGTGGGGGCTGGGCGTCAGCACCCCTGGCAGCCAGAATCCCACGGGCACCGCCTGCAGCTAGCCGGGGCCGGGACAGCTGAGTTCTGATGAGGCCGTGCGTGTCACAAGTGCAGGAGCATGTTTGTATGTGAACACGCAAGTCCTCGTGTATACTGTATGTCCACAGGTACGGTGTGGGGGTCATAGAGGGGCCTGGCTCTTGGGCCTCAGGACTCATCAGGCTCACGTCCTCCTGCTGGGAGCCACCTCTGCCTTTGGTATGATGTGTCCAGCACCACCGGGCAGCGCTCTGGGCCTCAGGGCTTCCAGCCCCAGAACACCCTGGGCTCCCTGGAGGGTGCTGGCTAGACCAAGGTGCGGGCACCACAGTTCGAGCACCGTGGGCGCACTGTGGCTGGGTCCCACCCAGCCCCCAGACAGCGTGGAGACAAGTGGGAACAGGTGGACGCCACTACCTGCTCCTTAATGGGGTAGCCGGATGACATCACTCACCCTGGGGCTGTGTGAACCTCCCGCCCGTCTGGGCTGATGAAAACGCAAGGGCCCGGCTCAGCCCATGCCCAGCCCCAAGGGTGCTGGGGGCAACTCTCTGCATGGGGCCCAGACCCGGAGAGGGTCACTCCAGAGCCCTAAGATGCAGAGCAGACCCGGGAGGAGGAAGGGCCTGGAGGGAGGGGTCGGTCTGGCTGCCGTGGACTGGACACCACCACTGTCGGAGGGTGGCTGGGGCCCCGCTGCGGCCCTCGGGTCAGGGTGAAGGCGGCAGGCCCTCCCCTTCCAGGGCGGCCGGAAGCCCCCGGCGCGGCCGGCTTCCAGCCCCAGACAGGAAAACCCCACCGGAACAAAGGCAAGCTGAGTGGGGGGTATTTTTAAACGCTCATGTTTTGTTCGTTTCTCCTCTCACGTTTTGCTCTGAGTCTCTTCCACAATTCTGACACCGCTGTTCGCCCCGCACCTGCGGCCGCGTGCTTTCGAGAACAGTCACGTGGGGGGAGTAATTTCACAGTCAGTCGCGGGAAGGCCAGCTGGCCACGGGGAGAGCGCAGAGCGAGGCTTGAATGTCACTCGGAGAGGAGGAAAACCCTCCAGAGTCCCAGGCCCACCTCCCCGCCCGGAGGGGAGGCCGCAGCGCAGCAGTGTGGTCTGAGGCCTGCGCGCCCAGCCGGCGTCCCGACGACGTCGACTCAGAAAGCCTCCAACTCTAGAAGCAGAAACAAAACAAGTCCCCCCTCCCCGCCACATCCTCCAAGTTATACATGAGGGATAAAATTACATTTGTACAAAAATAGATTCTTTTTTCTACCTTTCCCGATGCTTTAGACGTCTTCTCTTTTTCTCTTTATGTCCTCCTCTCTGTGAGCTACGCGTCCCGGCTAAGGCATTGCTGAGGACTGGCAACGGCTAAAGCTGTTTGCTCCAAAGCATCTTAAAATAGATGCGTCTCCTTGCCTCAAGGTATTCATTCGAACCCGGATTTCACCAAAGAAGGGGTCCTTACATATTTGCTTACAACAAGCAAATTTATAGGAAAACGGGGTCGGGGGGAGTCTTGATTAAAAATAAACAGAAAACGCTGGTAACCGGCCTGTGTGTCTGTGCGCGTGGGGCCTCTAGAGCACGGGTGTCGTCCACACACACCGCGTGGGCAGGGACTGCACCCCCGGCGGGAGCAACATCAGCCCGTCGCGCTCCGGCTGGCCGCTCCGGCTGGGCCCAACCAGGGCCTCCGCAGAGCAGGGAGCGCGGCGTGGTCCCCCGCACTTGCCCCGGGTCTGCCAGCCCAAATCCTCCTGGGATGCCCAGGGCAGGCGGCCGTCCTCCCCCAGGGGGCATGAGGGTCAGTGGCTGACATGGGCTCCCTCTGCACGGATGTCCCTGGGCGGGCCAGCTTCCAAGGAAACGCCAGGTGGGGGACCAGCCAGAGGATGGCCTGGCCGACACCTTCCGAACCTGAGACGCGGTCGTCTTCGCTCCTCGGCTGCGGGAGCCCCACCGATGGCTGGGCGGGGAGGTGATGCTGGCAGCAAAAGGGGGATGAGGGGGCGTGCCAGAAACGTCCAGCAAGTGGGGACGTATGCAGGATGGCTAATGAGCTGCCGTTATGCTATCTTTAGAGAATTAAAGACTGTCCCACCAAAATAACAATGACCAAAAAATCACCTTAATTGAACCAGATTGGTCTGCTGAAGGCCTGGTTAAAGAAAAATTCTATCTACCGAGTAACTTGCCATTTCCCCACCATCACCTTTTCAAACACAGCAACGGCATTACGATGACAGTGTCCCAGGAGAGGACGAGGGGGCTTGGCCCCAGGACACCGTGGGCCCAGGGCGGTGGCGGGGGGCGGGGGGTGCCGGGAGGCTGGGCAGGGGGGCCGGGGGCTTCTGGCTTGGGGAGGGGTGGCCTGGGGGCCTCAGTGCTGTGGGCAGCCAGCCCCTGCAGGGCCCCATCCTGGGCTCCAGAGCAGTCCAGGGAAGCGGGGCGGGCTGGGCGTGGACAGGGTGTGTCCAGCTGCAGAAGGCACTGGGTGCAGGGTGTGGGGCAGACCTACAAACCCACCACCGGGGGACCCCGGGGAAGGACCCCCAGGGTGCCCACGTCACTCTGCTGACACAAACACGCCCCCAAAGGCGGCCAAGACGTCCGGGAGGGCTGGGCAGGCCCCAGCTCGCCCCACCTCTGCCACAGAGGGTGGCCAGGGATGCGTCTCCTGGGGGTGGGAATCGGGAGGCCCCAGAGAAAGGAGGTGTCTGTGGCATCCTCCACACGGTCGGCCCAGGCACCTCATGCTCACCCTGGGCTGGACCCCGTGGAGGCCGGGAGGCCAGCCTGTCCCCACCCAGCCTTGGGGGCACCCCCCGGGGAGACAGGCTTGGAGGGAGGAGCAGCCACAACGCCCACCCCCACTCCTGCTCTGGGGCCTCTGAAAGGGGCGGCGGGACCCCACACATCCACTTCAGGACCCCCAGCTAACAAACGCCGGGTCCCGGGCTGTGAGACGTGAAACTGGACTGGAGAGAGAGCGCGACCGTGCAAAGAGGCCTTCACCCTGGGACCCGGCCTGGGACGCAGGGCCTGCCGGGCAGGCGGGCAGGCCCCCAGCCAGAGCGGGTGCAGGTGGAGACACCATGACAGCCTGTCTCTGGGAGCCCCCCACCCAACGGAGCTGGCGCTAGGCCACTCCCCACCCCAGGGGCCTGCGCGACACCAGCCAGCCAAGGGGCACCCCTGCCCAGAGGGCTCCAGGCCCAGGCCCCGCAGCGTAGTACCCACAGGTCCCTCCAGCTCCGGACACTGCTGGCGTCCCTCAATGTGCATGGCTTACCAAGGACCCTCCTCCCCTCCCGTCCCCGTGGGCCTCCTGGGTGGTGGCCTCTGCCTCTGAGAGGGCCGCAGCCCTCCGGTCCACGAGAGATCGGGCGCGCCCTGCAGGACTGGGAGCCAGCCTCGGCACTCTGCACAGGCTGGACGGTTTGGGGGTGTGCTGGACAGGGCCACGTGGGGCCAGAAGCTGAAACCAGGACAACGCAGAGAGCACGGAGACGGGATGGGGTACGCGGGTATCCCTGCAGCCTTAGGCGACCCCCAACCCAGCACAGAGGTCAGCTCCTCGTCTGACTGGCTTGGGGAGCAGGTTGAAAGTCATCTTTGGAAAAAGGGGTTGCTCACCCTTCATTCTGAGCGACCAGAGCCCCTCCGGCCCTCCCGGGAGGCGGGTGAGGCCTTTGGCAGCCCCCCTCCTGTCCCCTCCCGCCGACCGCAGGTGAAGCTGGGCGGGCAGGGCGCCAGCCAACACAGGAGGCAGAGGGATCCTTGCAAACAGAGGACCTCGCACAGGAGATTTCCAAACCCAGCGACAACAGACCCTGGTGGAGCCCAGCCGCCCTCTGACCGCTGCGGCTCCAGGCGGCGCAAACCCCGTGAGCCGCCCTGGTTCCCCCGGAGCTGACACCAGCTCCTGCCGCCCCGTGATGCCTGCTGCCTGGTCCAGACAAGTCATACGGAAAACACAGAGGGCAGCCGGGCAGCACAGGCTCAGCAGTGACAGGCCACACCCCCAGGTCCATGGCAGGCAGAGGAGGGCGGGGCAGGCCGGCCGCAGGCCTAAGTCATCTGGTGCGGGGCCTCCAGCATCTCCATGAGGAAGGTGTCGATGGGCGTGTCCCCGATGAGCTTGAAGAAGAAGAGGTGCTCCAGGCACTTGAGGCCGATGGAGCGCAGGGCGGGCAGGCGCAGCAGCAGCTTGGCGAACCTGCGGACAGAGCCGCGTGAGCGCCCGCAGCCCTCCCAGCCAGCCCCGCGGCCCCCCGGGAAGGGACCGGGTCTCACGGCCCGGCCTGAGGCTGCCACTGCAGGGGACCTGCTTGAGGGGGCCTTGAACAGGGAGGGGTCTCTCGGGCAGAGGACGGACGCAGAGGGGGCCAGGGCCCAGGGGCAGAAGACCCCAAGAGGACAGCCCCAGGGCAGAGATTCAGGACGGAGGGCTGGCCGGTGGCCGGGCTGAACAGGGCCTGGTGGGGGAGTTATCGGGCATGGCGGGCTTTCTCCAAGGGCAGCGGGGGTCGCAGCAGGATTTTACGCGGGAAGAAGGGCCCTGCCGACACACCTGAGCACCAGCGAAGCCCCCAGCCGCCGGGCACCCCCCTCTCGGGGCGAAGCCGCTCCTGAGCTGGGGGCAGGTCTGAGCTCAACAAGCCTCCCGGAGGGCTCACGCCAGTGCCCACCTCGCTCAGAAAGAGCCGCAGCCCGAGGCAGCAGAGCAGGTGCAGGAGGGCGAGGCGGCTCCGCAGGCCATGCCTGCCCCACTGCAGAGTTTCTGGGGAGGACGCTGGGCGGTGGGGAGGCCAGGGAGACTGGGGTGGGGGCGCCTGGAGAAGGGATGCCAGGCTCCTGCGCTCTGTGCCAAGGACAGCTGCCGTGTGGGGACGGGGCCCGATGCCCACCCCCCGGACATCCACATCTACCCCCACCCTGTACCCCAGTCCCCACCCAGAGTGCTTCCAGGCCTTCACCACATGACCCTCTGGGGGCCCTGGGGCCCTGGGGCCTCACTGATCATTAACAACGTCTTGTTTCAGGGGGAAAGCCCCAGGCTAGGCTGCAACACAACCCACATTTTAAAGGCAAAAACGCAGCTCGCAGGCTGGAGCGGGGCCAGAGAACGCGCTGTTTTCTGCTGAGCTGGCAAGATGGGCCGGGGCGGGGAGCCAGGAAAAACAGGCGGGCCTGCCACCCCTCCTCCGGGAAGTTTCACTTTAAACCAGATGAGGCTGGTCAGACATTTAACCATGTGTGTGCCGGCTGGCGGGATGGGCAAGGGCAGAGCCAGGCCTGGGGCCCCGCCCCACCCCCTCCTGGCAGACAGAGGCCAGTCCGGAGACAGGAGGGAGGAACCTGGACAACAGATCTGGGGCCACCTTCTGGCAGAAACCCACTGTGTGCCCGGCTCAGTGGGCCCAGCAAGGAGACAAGTCCAGCCCTCCAGGGCCCACAGTCGGCAGGGAGAGACAGGCAGGCTCCATGCTCAGACCACGGCCAGCTGCTCCACACACGTTTGTAAAGCACCTACTATGTGCTGGCTTCCGTCCCTGCCGGGGCGAGCACGCCAGGGCCCTGCCTCTGGCTGTCTCCTCTGGCCGGCGGGGGAAAACCAAAGCACCGCCTTGGTTTACACGCTCTACAGCCACGTGTGCCCACTGTGCGCCAGCACAGCGCCGGTCTGCCTGGTGGGGCTGCAGGGAACAGTGAGCGCGCGCGCGCCTGCTGGGGGCAGAAGAGCGCCTGGGTCCCCGGCTGCCCTGGGTGGAGGACAGCAGCTGCCTTCTAACCCACAGGAGAGTCTGGAGGGCTGGGGGTGGGCCTGCCCCAGACCCCGAGGTCCATCTGGGCAGGGGCTGCGGCCGGGGCTCACCTTCCTGGCTGTTCGGGGTACTTGTGTTTGCAGTATGCCTCCAGGGACGCGTAGACCTTCTCTCGAAGCGCCTCCACCTCGGCTGGGTTTGAGAGCCCCTTGGAGTCTGCGAGGGAGAGGGGCCCTGGGTCAGAGCCTGGCCCTGGGAGGTGGGGACCCAGAGCCCCACCCGATGAGGTGGCCCTGCGCTCACGCCCTGCCTGCTGTGTGGTGGCCACTCGACCTTGGGCCAGTCCCCGGACCTCCGGCCACTCCACCACCCCATCAGGAAAGTGGGATGGGCCTGCTTCCACCACTCCTGGTTACCACAGCAACCAGGTCACCTCCAGAGACCTCGGTGCATTGGGGCTCAGCCCCTCTGAGCCATATGCAGGCTCCAAACCTTCTTCAGTCTGAAACAGCCAAACCCACACTGTGGGGCCCGGAGCCACCCTGAGCCCTGGGACTCTGGCAGCAGGAGCCTGCTCCGGAAGGGGCTCCGCCTGTGGACGGAGATGCCTGGGACCAGGACCACCCAAACCCCAGGGCCTGGGGGTGAAGGCCGAGGCGCGCGGGCCGCCCTGGGCCATCTGGGCAGGCAGTCACAGGCCTCCCTGAAGCAGTCAGAGCTGCCCGGTTGGGCAAAGCTAAGTCCCTCTCTGTCCCTTCATCTGAGGCCACCCCACAAGCCGACACCCGACAAGCCTCTCCCCACTGACCCCCAACAGCAGCTGCCTCTGGCCACTGGGATTCGGACTCACCGCCCTGAGTGCAGCCCCGGACAGGCATGGTCCACCCTGACAGCGTAGGGGGCAGAGGCTGGAGCCCCCTGCTGCCCATCTGAGGCCAGTGCAGCCTGAGGACAGGCCTGCATCCCGTGGCCTCTGAGCCCCAAGCCAGGGGCTCCCACCGGCTGTCTGATGTCCCAGCAGGGGCACCGTGCCCAGCGTGAATGCCACGGTGGCCTGGGGTCCTGGGCACCTCAGGAATGCAGACTCCTCTGCCGTTGGTCCCCCTGCCCCACACACCTGGGCGTGTGCCAGCTCTGGCCACCTCCCTTTCGCCCCCAGCAACTCCGAGTCTGGACCCGAGCAGGTAAACCAGCGCCAGCAGCCAAGCCATGCTCGACTTCAGTGGGGGTCCCGCTGGGCAGGGCTGTGTTGGCAGGGTCGTGGGTTCATGCACAGGCCTGGGGACAGACGCCCCTGGAAACGGGCAGTACCCACTAGGGGACTCCATCTTCACCCAGCCTGACCCTCAGTCCAGGAGCCGACGGAGGATAAGGACGCAGGGCCCATGGGCCCTGGAGCTGCCCCACCCTCCCACCGACAGCGCCCTGCACTTCCTGAGAAGCCCTCAGAGCCCTGCCCCTGCCCGTGTGCCCCAGTGCCCCCGACCAGCCGGGCTCCAGGGCTCTGGCAGCAGAGCCCATCGCAAGGGAGACAGGCAGGCTCAGAGGAGGGGCAGCGGCCGACACTGCCGCATCAGTGGGCTGTGGGGCTGCAGCCGGCGCCCTGCTGCCTGGGCCCCTCGGAGGGCGGACGCTGGGCCTGGATGGCAGGCAGTACCGGGGTTGAAGAGGACGATGGCGCGCAGGCAGCCCAGCTCCGTCTTGTCCATCTGCATGTCGCGCATCTTGGACACCAGCTCCGTCAGCACCCTGTGGGGTGGGGGGCAGTCAAACATCAACGTCCAAGCCAGACTGTGCCCCTGCCAGGGCCCCCCAGAAGCACCCCGAAGGACTCTGTACAGGCCTGGAGGGCAACTGAGAGGGTAAGGCGATTCAGACAGGGTAGGACAATCCCTGCGCCCAGCCGGCCCCCTCTGGCCCCGAGGTGGAGGGGAGGCTCCTCTCCTCCAGCTCCAGGAGCTCAGCATTGTGGGATTTTTACTCCAGGAACCCAGAGACTAGAGGGGGAGCTTGTGACAGTGGGGTGAGCCAGGGTCCTGGACGCTGGGGGCAAAGTCCACCAGCACACATTCCCGCCCAGCTGCAGACCAGGCCGAGGCCCGGACACGCGTCCCTGGCGGCTCCTGACGTCCGCGGGAAGGCGCCTCCTGAGCACCTGGGCCCCTGGAGCTGTTAGCTGGGCGCACAGCCGGGGAGGCATTTCTAAACGTGCCCTCTGAAGGACAGGCTTGCTAAATAAGCCATCTGTGAGCAATACAATCCCCTGGATAAGGAAATGGCAACCCCACTCCAGTATTCTTGCCTGGAGAATCCCATAGAGAGGGGAGCCTGGTGGGCTACAGTCCATGGAGTTGGAAAGAGTCGGACACAACTGAGCAACTAAGCATGTAAGCAATAAACCCAGCACCCCAAAGCCCCCTCTTCGAGTTTGTAAAAGGCCCTGAAATGTCCTGTGGCAAAAACAGGCTCTACACTGTCTAAATCAGTGCCTGCCCACGGTGCCTGGTGCACGCGGGTGGGGTGGAACGGTCAGCAGTCGCTCCCTGTTCTTCCTGAGCTGCCCCACGTGGCAGCACGCGCCCGCATTTATACCCAGGGGGCTACAGTAGGGGTCTCTGCTGCTCCCCCGCCCCTACTTTAAAGCTCTTGTACTCAGGGGCTGGGGCTTCCCTGGTGGCTCAGCTCGGAAAGAATCCGCCTGCAATGCAGGAGACCTGGGTTCTATCCCTGGGCTGGGAAGGGAAAGGCTACCCACTCCAGTATTCTGGCCTGGAGAATTCCATGGACTGTATAATCCATGGAGTCGCAAAGAGTCGGACACGACTGAGTGACTTTCACTTCACTCAGGGGCTTATCTGGGACCCTGCCCATCACCTCCCCTCCCCGGGGGTCCACTCACGGCGTGCTGCACAATTCCGCCCGAAAGATCCCCCAAGCCTCTCCCCAGCCCCTCCAGCTCTGGCTGGCTGAGCTGACACCCTGGTCCCCAGAAGGCCCAGGTGCTCCGGTCTCCTAGGCAAAGCCAGCCAAGGATGGGAACAGGCATCCCAGTGAGCACCCCCCACCCCCCGGTGGGGACCAATGAGCCGTGATTTCAGAGCCTGAGAACAGGCCGCCTGACCACCGCCCAGCACCGGCCACCTGGGTGCGTGTGGAGAGGGCCCAGGAGCAGAGAGCGGCGTCCCCGCCGCGGACAGGCCCGGAGCAGCGCTAGGACATAGCTGTGCGCCGGCTCATGGGGCAAGATGCATCAGAGGAGTCCTCGCCAGCTCGCCCAGGACAGCACCACCGTCTACCTCTGCTTTAAAGATGGGCCGCTTTCCTTCCCACACACAGATGTGGGGGGAAAGACACCGCGGTGGGAGCTGCGGTAGGTGGGCGGCCCCAGGGATTTTAATCTTAGGAAAGTTGCTCAGTCGTGTCCGACTCTTAGCGATCCCATTGACTGTAGCCCACCAGACTCCTCCGTCCATAGGATTCTCCAGGCAAGAATACTGGAGTGGGCTGCTATGCCCTTCTCCAGGGGACCTTCCCGACCCAGGGATCCAACCCGGGTCTCCCGCACTGAGGGCAGACGCTTCACCCCCTGAGCCACCCGGGACTCAGTCCTGGGGCTTTTCTGCTGCCTCTGCACGTGTAACCTCCATGCAGGCACAGGGACCGCGCAGGTGCCGCGGGGCCCCCACCTGTCGAAGATGGCGCCCACGCCCGCGCTGTGGGCGCTGTTGCGGTGGACGTGCAGCCCGGTGGCCAGGAGGATGCCGTCCTTCACGGCTATGGAGCGGTGCGAGAAGGAGGCGATCAGCAGCTCGTTCCAGCCTGCGGGGGTAGGGCACAGGGTCACAGGCGGTCTCCAGGCCCTGGACCGCCCCGCCCCGCCCCTCGCCCCCGAGACCCTCCCCACTGAGCAGGAGCAGGGACTCCTCCCATCCGCCCTCGCCCCGCCCTGGCCCCCAGGAGGCAGCTCTCACCCTCTCCAGGCAGGGCCTCCGGGGAATCCCGAGCCCCTGACCCTTCCCCAGAAGGGTGGTTCCCGAGCACTGACGCTTTCGCGTGCCCCCCAGCCCAGGAGAGGGCCTGAGGAGTCCCGCACAGAGCAGCTCCTGCAGCTGCTTACCCCGGGCCCTCCACACTCAGGTGCCCGGAAGTCCCTCGCTCTACGTGCCAGACGTTGGTGCCACGGAGGGAGTGCCCCGGACCCTCTAGGGCGGCCCCCACCGCAGACTCCCAGAGCTGACGTTTTGGGGGGCCCCACAAAACAGTGAGTGAGGGAACCCAGAAGTGTCAGAGCCAAGGGGCACTGCAACCCTCTCTCCGAGAGTCCCTGGCACACGCGGCGTGGGCGCAGGGCCGGGGGAGGGCAGAGAAAAGACTCTGTGCGCATGCGCCCCTGCACTCCGGGGCATCCCTGGCCCCTAGCCCGGAGCCCACGGGGCACTCGGCCGTGGCGTCTGGGACCGTCGCCGCTGCCGCAGGTTCCGGGCTGGTGGCTGTGACCGTGTCACGGGCATGAACCTGGTCGGTTATGACTCAGCCCCACGAAGCTAGGATCGGCCCGCCTTTACAGGGGGGAACCGCGCGCCCGGGAGACAGAGGCTGCCCGCTCGGCTCGGGGCGCAGGGCGCCCCCACCCCGCGGGTCGGCATCTTTTCCTGCCGGCTCTGGGGTGGGGGTCTGTGCCCCAGTCAGAGTGAAAGCTCTTCCACGGACTGTCTCCCCCACCCCTGGGCCCATGGTGGGGGACACCGGCTGGCCAAGCGCCAGAGCGCAGGGGGCTGAGGAGGAGGCCTCGTCAAGGGGCAGAGCCGGGCCCCCGGCAAGGCTGCCCTCCTCTGAGCCCCTTCCCCAGCCCTGTGTCTCCAGGCCTTCTCCCCAGCAGCACGACCCGAATCCCCTAGGACCCCCCC
>ML660779.1:10826724-10841987 GCA_007570785.1 Antilocapra americana | reverse complement strand
ACCAAGGTCAAGGAGGAGTTGGTCGGCCCCCGCTCACCTGCCCGCAGCAGGATGACCTGGTCGTCCAGGGGCAGCTCCGAGAAGTGCGGGATCCGCTTGGCCCACTCCACCAGCGTGAAGAGCTGCTTGTCAGCCGCCTGGCAGATGTTGGTGACAGGGTCGTTGGGCTGGGGAGGGGCACCATGGTGAGCACCGTGCAGAGAACAGGGCCCCGGCCCTACACACCCGACCTGGCAGCGGGGGCCGACCAACTCCCCCACGACCCCCACGACCTCAGCCCCCGAACCCAGCACAAAGGGCTCCGCGAACACGGCGGAGTGAAGGGTTTTGAGGGGAGGTTACCCTGGAAGGTGTGGGTGGGCCCAGGGCCGTCACAGAACCCCTGCCCAGGGGGAGGTCAGACCACAGGGAAGATGTGAGGACCAAGGTCAAGGAGGAAGAACTGCCACCCCAATGTGGAAGAAGGGCCAGAGCCGGGGCCCCCGGGCACCTCCAGAGCTGGAGAGGCTGGCATGCGGCTGTCCCCCTGGAGGGCCAGCCCTGCCCTGACTTGGCCCAGGGACACAGATCTCAGACTTCGGGCCTCAAGAATGTAAGGTAGTCAAATCTGTGTTGTTTTAAGCACTTGGTTTGCGGTCACTTGTCCAGCAGCCACAGAAAGGTCACCGTGTTATGACCCACTCAGTCCCCACTGCAGCCCTTGGGCCGATGCCGGGTGACCATGTGTTGCAGACCAGGCTTGGGGAGGGGGTGGGCAGTGCCAGGCCCTCTGATGGTGTTGCTTCCTCCCAGACTTGGAGGTGGCACACAAAGGGTACATCAGAGGCCCTTCTGGAAAGTTCTGGTCAGAAGGGGTGTGTGTGCGTGCTCAGTCATTCAGTCGTTCTGACTCTTGAGACCCCATGGGCTGTAGCCCAGCAGGCTCCTCGTCAATGGGATTCTCCAGGCAAGAACACTGGAGTGGGTTGCCATTTCCTCCTCCAGGGCATCTTTGTGACCCAGGGATCGAACCCATGTCTTCTGCATTGCAGGCAGATTCATTACCACCAAGCCACCTGGGAAGCCCCTAGGCAGAAGAGGGTGCCCCAGTCATTCTCACAAACTTGGGAACCCCGGCAGCCTCAGTGGCTCCAGGCTCCAGCCTGTGGGGCTTGGACGGAGAACCAGCTGGACCTTGGGGGTGGGGACCGGGCAGCGGATGCAGAAGCGCCTCATTCCAGGAACCACGTGGGCCAGGCATTCCCGACGGGGTGGGGAGGCCTGGAGGAGCTTCCCTGATAGAAACCATGAGCCCTCCCGCGGCGTGCAGTCTAAACAATCCGGCCCCGTGAAGGGCCTGCTGAGGGCTCTCGTGGGAGGCCTGTGACAGATGGGCACCACCGCCAGCAGGGTGGAAGGGGACCGACATGTAGAAAGATGACCTGGGGCTGTGGGAAAAGTGGCTTCCAGGGCGCAGACCAGTCAGAGGAAAGGGGTGGACAGGCGCCAGCACCCAGATGCCCCCCAAAGTCACCGTCACACCGAAGCCCCTCGCCCCAGGGGGCCGGCCTACACAGCATTCCCTCCTCCACCCGGGAGCACCAACCAGAAGCCCAGCACTCTCAGCACCCAGATGCCCTGTGCCCAAGCCCAGGACACCCTCCGGGCATCACACACCCATCCCATCCACCGGATAACCACAGCCACGGGCAGAGCCAGCTAGAGCAGTCCCAGGCTGAAGCTCCCGAGGTCAGGCCTTCTCTGGTCACTAGCAGGAGCCTGCCTGAGCCCCCAAGGGGCCCAGAGAGGCCTGGTAGAGTAGGCCAGGGCCATGGAGGCAGCTGCCGGGTCATACCTAGAGCTGGGGGCAAAGGTTACCTTCCGGAAGTGCGGACTAGGCCTGGAGGGAGGGGGTTCCCTGGGGGAGGAGCTTGAACCCCACCATGCTCCATCCTGCTGGGTGGCCTCTGGCAGGGACTGAACTTCTCTGAGCCCGATTCCCACAAAGACGACAAAACAGGCCTCGCTGAACAGCAGTTTCACAAGCTCTGGCCCTGTGCCGGAGAGGGTGGTGCCTCTCCTGTCCTAGGAGGGGACCGCGGGGTCCCCAGGCTGGGACCTGAGGTTCCCTCAGGGCCAACAGGCGTCCCTGGTCTGGAGGAAGGGGCCCAACAAGCCAGCCCCAGACGGGGACCCAAGCCAATCCTGGGAGCCACGCAGAGCCCCCGCTACCCAGCCCACTGGCCTGCCCCCTAAACCAACTGCCTGTTCTGCATTCCTGGAGTGCGCAGAGCAGACTTGTCTTCTCCTAGACAATGCCTCACTGGACAAAATTAAAACCTGTAGACTGCTGTGTATCCCTGACTTTTCTTTCAGGGTTTCTGCTCAGTCGTGAGGATCTCACAGCTGCCCTCGCTCCCCACTGGGACTGGAGAGGGGCCGCTGGGAGGGGTCAGACCACCGACCAGAAGGACTGTCGAGGGTCAAACCAAGGCGGGGGGGTCACTGCACACCAGAGGCAACTCCCCTAGAAGGAGGGGGCCTGCCTCCCCTGGTGGGGCAACCAGAGTGGGGGTCTGAGAGGGGCTGCAGCCTGAGGCACCCCATCACAGGAGGACAAGGGAGCAGTGTGTCCTGAGACCACAGACAAGACGGGACCCCCACGCTGAGACTGGGCAGGGGCCACGAACGAGCACCCGCGGGCACGGCGGGGTCCTGTCCCTGACCATAGCGGGCACAGGGACAACTGGACGGCGAGGATGGAGAACGAACCCCCAGAGCGTCAGGGGCCCGGCCCTCGTGAGGGGGGCACAGGGGGTCAAGAGGGAAAGGGCTCCCCGAGGAAGGGACACTTTCCAAGGCTGAAGCCAGAGGAGGGACGGAGGAAACCGCACAAGCAAGGGCCCTGGGGCTGGGGCGGGGGCTGGGCAGGGCGTCCAGGCCACCAGGAGCCAGGGACACAATGGAGGGGAGAGGCCGGGGGGCCTCAGGGCCGCCCCGAGCCCACGCGGGAGACACAACGGACGCTGAGACCCGGTGCTGCCCACAGGCCAGGCTGGACGATGGGCCAGAGATAACAGGGAGCTGGGGGCGAGCCATGAAGTCCTAGGCTTTGAGCCCAGCAACCAGAAACTCCCCCACCTGACTGGCAGCAGAGCCTCATGGAGGTGCAGGGGGGGGTGACAGGGTCCCCCTCCAGGCATACTCTCAGGTGGGGGAGTGATGATGGGGTCCCCCTCCAGGTGGAGTGTGATGATGGGGTCCCCCTCCAGGTGGGGGGGTGATGACTGGGTCCCCCTCCAGGTGCGGGGTGATGACGAGATCCCCCTCCAGGTGGGGTGTGATGACAGGGTTCCCCTCCAGATGGGGGGTGCTGATGCCCCTGCAGGCACGCCCCCCAGGGCCCCATCCCCAGGGCGGGGCGCTCACCGAGCTGGGGTTCAGCCCCACATTCGCCTCGACGTAGGTCTCGGTCTTGGGCTCGACAGCCAGCTCAGCCTCCAGGATCCTCTCCACCGGCATGTCCTCGTTGGCGCTGCTGGTGGACTCCACCTCACTCTCGCCCCGGTCCTTGCCCCGCTGCCGCTCCTCCTGCACAGCTGAGGCGGGCGGGGGAGCACCGGTCAGCCTGCAGCTCCCTCGGCAGCCCCCGCCCCAGGGGCCCAAGCAGCGCACCCACCAGCCGGCCGGGGCCAGGGAGAGCGAGGCTGCTCAGAGCCGGCCAGACCACAGCCCCATCTCTGCCCCAAGTCCGGCCTCCCACTCCCGGGGGGCTGTGCCCTCTGAGAACAGAGCACGCCGCCTCTCGCTAACTCATTCAACCACGGTGCACACCAGGACTGCCCAGGGCCAGGGCAGACGGGGCCCTCGCTCTCAGGAAACCGACAGTTCAGTGGGGATCCCGAGGTGCAGTGAGAACAGCTTTGATAGGCTATGGACTCAGGCAAAGCCAGGAAAGCTTCCCGAAAGAGGCGGCAATGAAGTTGAAGGAATAGAAAGACAGGGATGGCAATTCAGGCCTTCGGGCATGTGCCAAGGCCGAGAGCCAAAGCAGAGACACTGTTACAAGAGCCTCTCGCATCAGCGAGAGATCAGAGCGGGCCAGGCTCCCGAACAAGGCCCAAGGGTCCCGGGAGAGGGAGATGGTGCGATGCAGACCTCTGAAGGTCCACGTCCACTGTGGGCAGGAGAGGGGCCGGGGAAAAACACAAACCCGGGCATGAGCGGGGACATCAGGCCGGGCGAATGGGGGACGGGGCAGGTGGAGCAGGCGTCCGGCACGCAGATGGAGGACCGGGCACAGGGTGCAGCCTAGCCTCTGGGCGCCCAGGAAGGGGAGGGGTTCATTCCAGCACACCTGAGCACACCCTTGCGGAGGAAGGCCGAGGGGACCGGGCACCTCACACTGGGCATTCATAGCCCCTCAATCTCAGAGCCCGTGTGGCTCAGGCCTCCCTGAGGTCACCCCACAGGCCAAGGGGACGCTAAGCCAGAGCCCCACAAAGCCCGAAGGGCTCCTGCAGCGTCCTGGCCTGACCCCACCGTGCCCCCACTGCCGGGGACAGCAAGGACCCTGGACCAGAGCAGCCGGGGAAGTCTGCAGCAGGGAGAAGCCTAGCCCGAGGCTAGAGGGGCTGCCACAGAGCCTGGCACCCTTGCAGCGGAGCCCCGGGCATATTAGGCGGAGCCCTGTAGATGCCCAGACACTCCTGAGCGACAGCAGTGGCACCAGGACTGGGCGGCTCCCCCCGAGCCTGCCAAGCCCCCCGAGCCCACCCTCCCGTGGTCCTGCCCTGCTGAGCCAGAGCAGGTCCAGGCATCCCCTCGACACCCCAGGGTGCCCTCAGCGCCCAACTCACACAGGGCTTCGCGGGGTCCCTGAAGACCCCAGCACAGAGCAGGAGTTCGTGCGAGCCCACTCCCCAAGGGCCGCAGTGCGCACACGGCCCCTGCGCTGCACGGAGGGGCCTGCTCACGGCCCCTCACCAAGGGCCGGGGGAGGCTCCGCTCTCCGAACCTGGGGGTGTGAGGGCTCCCCTCTGGGGCTCCCTGGGGTCCCCGGGCCCCCCCCCAGCTCTGTAACAGCCCATGCTGACCCCTCTCCACCACGCCAGCCCCTGCAACGACTGTTCAGAAATGCCAGGACCCATCGGTGCCCTGCTCCGGGCCGTGGGGCATCCTGAGGGCCAGCCCACCCTCCTTCCTGCCTCCACAAACAGCTGCCCCCTGCCAGGGGCTTCACTCTCCAAGACCAAATGCTGACTCAAGCGAGGGACTTTCCATTCGCGCAACCGGACTCCGGACAGGGGCCGGCCGACACTGTGGACTGGACCAGCTGGGCCACGGAGCCAGCCGGAGGCCTTGGGCCAGAGCTTTTGCAAGCCTGGAGCTTCTGCTAAGTCTGTCAGCTGGTGGGGCTGGGTGGAAGCTCAAGCTGGCTGGCCTGGCCCCCACGGCCCCCACGACAGCGGATGCTGAGCTGGGCCGGGCACCTCCTCAGATCACCATCTGTGCAGGGGACTGGGTCACAGGGCAGAAGGATGGACCCAGCATAAGGCAGCCACATGGGCCCCTCTGGACCACAGCCGAGTGATGGGCACTCAGAACCCTGGTGGGCAGTGTCCCCGAGACCCTGAGGGTGGGGTCCCTGAGGTCTGTGCTCTGGACAGAGCTGAGAGGCATGTTTTACCAAGTGGGGAAACCCTAATGGCTGAGCTCTCAGGAGAGTAGGCAGCTCAGGAGTCAGAGCTGCTCTGCCCTGGGTGGGCCCCAAGCCTCCTCGGGCCCCAGCATCCCCCACGGTGAGACTGATGGCACCTGCCTCCCGGGGATCCATGGGCACCATCCTCCGCCTGCTCACGACTCCCGCCCCCATGCCACCTGTGACCCCCATGCCCCCCGCGACCCCCCTGTGCCCCCCACACCCCCCGCAACCCCCATGCCCCATGCCCCTCATGCCCCCTGCAACCCCACACCCCGCATGACCCCAACGCCCCTCACACTCCCCACGACCCCCATGACCCCCATGCCCCGTGCACCCCCACAGCCCCCGCACCCCCATGCCCCCCGTGACCCCCACACCTCCCGTACCCCCCAACACCCCCATGCTCCCGTGCCCCCACACCCCCCACACTGTGGCCCAGGTACAGGGGTGCCCATGCTTGAGACAGCCCTGGGCGCAGGGGTGCCAGTCGGGGGCCCGGGTGTGGGGCGGCAGGGCAGAATTGACTAGTGAAGCTCTGTGAGCACCCTCACTATAAACATTACGGATTCATTTACAGACAGTGGGGGAGAGGGGCTTGGGTTCATGCTGGACCAGGTCAGCCGTCGTTTATCCGCAGTCGTGGGTGATGGACGTCCAGTGGCGGGAGGCCTCGGGCAGGAGGGCGGCCCAGACAGGGCCTTGCTCTCCTCCCAGCCCGGGGCTGGGGCGGGGGGCTGCACGGGATGTAGCCAGGACAGCAGAGCGGGCGGGCCCCCCCGGGCGGGCCCCCCCACCGGGATCCCCAGGAAAACCCCAAGGCCGACCCTCCCCATCAAGTGAGCCAGTGCCTGGAGGGGCACTAAACACCCCAACACAGCCAGGGTCCCCGGAGTCAGCGGACGGCCCCGGTGCACGCTGCCGGCCCCCCGGAGCTGGGCAGGGAGCTGAGGGGTGGGAGGGGGCCTCCGGGTGGGGGAACCCAGGCCCACTGCCTCCTTTGCTTTGGGCACCTCCCCTGTCCCCGCAGGGCCTGAGGGGCAGGCAGGACGGGATGTCACCAGCGGCCCTGGCCTGGCTGCCCCTTCTCAAGGGCGGAGGGGGCGTCCCTGCCAGAGGCCACAGGGCAAGTTAGGTGCCTCCAGCTCAGAGGACCCTGCCCTCCTTCCCCTCAGTCTGCACACGAGAACGGTCACGTGCACACAGCCACACAGGCACACGTGTGCTCACACACACACAGGCTCGCACCCACACACCCACACGTGCACACCAGCACTCACACACACACACACACACGCGCGTGTGCACACAGGCTCACACAGACGCACACACACACGTGCCCATCCTGTGGCCCCCAGTCTCCAGCCCCCCACCCCCACGCCCCCCTGCCGTGTTCCTCCCAACAGGCCCCGGGGAGTCTGCTGACACCCCCGTGCACAGGTGAGGAAACAGGCTTGGAGAGGCAAGGCCACACACCCCACGTGGATGGGAGGTGGTGACCCAGCTGGGGCTCTCTCGGCAGCAGAACGCGGTGCCACACCCGCCTGCACACACACAGCAGGCACTGTCTCCACACCCGTCTGAGCACAGGACGGAGGCGGGGAGAGGCCTTCCTGAGGGAGGAGGGGTGAAGCAGAGAGGCAGGACAGTGGGGTGACCCCTCCGGCCTGCTGCTGTCACCCCAGACGGGGGCCAGGTCTCCCCCATTAGACCGGGAAGCCCTGCGCACTGGCCTGCCTCCCTCATCAGATGGGAGCGCCGACAGGCCCCGAGTGCGGCTGCATGCTCAGCAGATAGGCCCGGCCCAGCCGGGGGAGGCCTGGCCTGCGGGCACTTCCCACCCGGGGCCCCGGCCCCACGGGCCGCGTGAGCACCGTCACCCGACATGAAGCCATCGACTCCCGCGTCCATCACTGACCGGCCCTCCCTGTGGTCGGCCAGTCCGGGTGCCAGCCCGAGCCTGCGTCCCTGCCTGCAGCAGAAGCGACCAGGAGCCTCTCACGTGGGTCATGGCGTGAGGGGCGGCCACATGGCTGCCTACCATGGGGCCGCAGCTAGGAGGCTCGGGCTGGTCCTGCGGGCCTACAGCCTCAATGCTCTGGACAGGGCTGGGGGGCACGCCAAGCCCCCATCGCCGGGCACTGCACTGCCCCCACTCATGCCACCAAAGCCCTGCCCCTGCCAGGGAGCCCTCCTGGCAGGGCTCAGACCCCGGGGGCGGGGGCAGAGAGGAAGGAGCCTGGCATGCACCTCGCCAGCCCACAGAGCCCTCTGCAGGGCCGGCACTGTGGCCACGCTGGGTCCGTCGCTCACCCCTCCGGACAGCAAGGCGATGGGCCCGCCCCTGCAGCAGCGGGGAGCCAGAGGCTGCACCCACAGCAGACGGAGCCGCCCCCCGCCGCCCCGCGGCTCTCAGGCGCACAGAGCCACCCTCAGGGCCTGCGAGGAGCTTAACATCGTGTTGGGAGCATGAGAGGGCTGTGTAGGAGGCTTTTACTGGCTGCTCGTGACTTATAAATCCAGCGGGAGGCGAGGGGAGGTGGGTCCTGATAGAATCAGGCATTTATCTAATGGCCCATAAATCAGGCCTCGAGGGCTGCGGTGCCTCAGGACAGCACCCAAAGCTCCAGATTGATGCGTCAGGCAGAGCCTGAGGCCCCTCCACCCAGGGCGTGTGCAGACACGGCACCACGGTGGGTGAGTGTGTGTGACCAGGCAGGGTCCCGAAAGAGGCTCCGGGCTCAGAAGGTGCCCCTAACAGCCGCCAGTGGGCAAGGGCAGAGGGGTCGGACCCGCTGACCAACCAGAACCGAGACTGCAGCTCCCCTGGGACGGGAGACGCCGTCTCCACTCTCCCCAGACCTCGGGGTGACAGAACCTCAAGTGGAAAGCGTGAGAGGGCCTTGGGAGAGGGTCGGCACTTTCTGGCCTGGACGGCCCTGGGGACCTGTGTGCGGTCACCCTGGGGCCTGCAGAGGGCCACATCCTCTAGGGCCTCGGCCTCTGCACGTTCCATCCCCTCCATCCAGACACGCAGTCTGCCGAACACCCCTCCCCTCTCCAGGGGTCCAGCAAGCGCTGCCCAATGCCCACAGCCCAATGCCCTCTGGCTTCCCACAGGCCCCGGGCTTCCCCAAAGGCAGCACTGACCACCCCCAGGGGGCCCTGCCTGGCTGTGTGACGGTAAAACTTTCGACAGAGAGATGCCCACGGCTCATTGCTGTGTGCCAGGCATGGCACCGGGCACAGGGTGGTCAGCTCACCGAGCTGATGACCTCGCTCTGTGCCATGAGGTTCCAGGGAGCCTCAGGGCTCATGCTGCAGCTCAGGGCCCCGCCTCCCACAGCCGGCAAGGTGCAGACTGATCTGCTGCCCACCGTATGCTTGCCCCCTGCTCCAGCTTTCATTCTTCAGCAACAACACTGCACTCACCACCTCCAGGAAGCCCACCCTGACTACATGGGGCAGCCAGAGGAACTGGGGCTGGGCACAGGCCTCCCCTCACCAGCCACACGCTTCCTCTACCCTCTTGCTGACCTTCAGGAACAAGGTCTGCACTGGAAGCCAGGGCCGGGTTTCAGCCCAACATGTGACCTTGGACAGGATCCCCGGACCCTCAGCTTCTCTACCCGCACAAGGAAGGGTGGACTAATGTCTCTATGGAACATGCACCCCCATCAGGAAGGCTGGGCGGGCAGACCCAGGGCCCAGGCCGGCCCCCCAGCTCACGGTGGAGCCCAGGAGGCGCCCCTCTGTGGGGTCCACGGGCACACTGCCCGCAGCGCCAAGCCCTCTGTTCCATCACCACCTCTTGGCCTCAAGACACAGATCCTGCAGGACCACTGGACCAGCTGCAGTCTTGGGTCGTCAGCAAGAAGGACGGGGGCCCAGAAGCGAAAGGAATGAGACGGAGACTGCGGCCCCCACAAGAGGGCAGTCCCCGGCGACAAGATAGCCACCCCGCTCCCCACAGGACGGGGGGAGAAGGGAAACACACACCAGCCCAGCCTGTGGGGCCGCAGAGCAGACACAGAGCAGGAGGGACGTGAGACCCTGATCCCAGACAGCACCTCCCAGCCAGGAGCCCCCAAACCGGGGCCAGGGAACCAAGGCCCACAGACAGCAAGGGGCCGAGAGGAGACCACCCCAGGCTCAGGCCCCGGCCGGTGGGACAGCGGGACGGTTTCAGTGACCCAGGGGGAGCAGGCTTCCGTGCTCCCTGCTGTCAACCAAACCCGGCCCCGGGCCCAAGGCCGAGAGGCCTGCAGCCCAAGTCTCTCTACGGTGAGGACCTGGGTCGCAAGGCACCCCCGCCCTAACTGCAGGAGGAAGCAGAGCCCAGGACGACCCGGAGCCCAGCACGTCGGGTCGTCCTGATGGTCTCCAGAGCTCCCCGCCCACCCCGGCCCGAGTCAGTGCTGCCCTAGCTCCGGGTCTCCTGGACCGCCCTACTGGGCAGTGACGAGCAAGTGCCAGGACCTGCCTGTGCACTCTCTGGGGCCCGCTCCAGGTGGAGCCCCCGCCCCTCACGGCGGCCCCCCAGAGTCCATGCGCTCGGCAGGGCCCACCAGGCCCCAGGAGAGGCTCTGATCGATGCCTGTCCCCAGCGGGGCTGGGAGCCGCCGGCAGGCAGGACCAAGGGTGTCCCTCCTGTAACCCCAGGGCCTGGCGCGAAGCCGGTGCTCAGGCAAGAGTCAGTGAGTGAGGCCCCGGCCCCCAGGGGTGTGTGCCAGCGCAGCAGCAGCAGAGGCCGTGAGAGTCCAGTCATCAGAGGCGTGCAAGGGAGCTCGGGGCAGGGAGCCGCGCCCGACACCGCCTACCTTCACGCTTCATGCCCATGGCCAGGCACTTCTGGTAGCGGCAGTACTGGCAGCGGTTCCGCTGCCGCTTGTCAATCAGGCAGTCCTTGTTGTCCCGGCAGGTGTAGGTCAGGTCCTTGCGCACCGTCCGCTTGAAGAAGCCCTTGCAGCCCTCGCAGCTGTACACCCCGTAGTGCTTGCCTGCGGGCGGGCGGCCGTGAGCGCCGCGGCCGGGGCGTGGGCGCGGCCTCTCCGCGGCCGGGCCGGCCCGCCGGCGGGGCTGCCGGGCCCAGGGCGCAGGCGGGGGGCCCTCGGCCCAGGACACAGCCCGGCGCCCGCACCCCCGCTCACCATCTCCTGGACTTGGAGACGCTGGGAGGCCCGGAGCGAGCGGCCAGGAGCCCCGGCGGCCCCTCGCTGGCAGGCGGGCCCTGCCCCCCCAACCCGGGCCCCACGCCCCGCCTGCAGCGGCTCACCTGAGGAGCGGTCGCCACAGATGGCACAGATGTGCTTGGTGAAGGGCGCCGCGCCCCCTGAGGGGTGGGCCGGCACTTTGAGGACGCCGTTGAGGCCCAGCGGGGGCTTGATATCCTCGCTGCTGCTGACGGGGTTCATGGGCGAGCTGAGCTGCGGAGGGAGAGTGGGGTTGGCCCTGGCAGGCGCCGTGGGGCGTCCCTGGGGCAAGGAAGCTCTGCCACGCCCCCCTCCATGGAGAGAGAGACGGCTCGGAGGGGGCCTCGCCCACCCTCGGCCACGTGGCTCGGCGGGCCCAGCCCCGCAGAGCCCAGCAGGGTGTCCGCCCCTCGGCTTGGCCAGGCTGGAGGAAGCCAACCCGTCCCCAGGGCCCCAGCTCCCACAGGACCCCAGGCTTGAAGGAGGCCCTACGAGGCCCCGGCACACACCCCTGCCCCTCGTCCACCTAAGTGACAGCCGCCTGCCACTCCCGGGCGCTGCCCTCAGAGGCCAGCCAGAGCTCTGGGGCCCGCTGGTGTGGCCGGCGCTGTGGGTCACCCCTGCCCCAACCGGTGGATGGGCACTGAAGTCTGCCCCGGCGAGGAGGGAGGGGAGAGAGAGGAGACAGAGCCCCTCCACACACACGGCACGGCAGGGGTCTCGGACCCTGCACCCCGAGGAGAGAGGAAGGAGACAGCACGCCTACACACACACACACCAACACGCACAGACACACACACACCTCCTCACACGCACACATCCTCACCCCACACACACCCCCTCCGCCCCTCCCGCCATCCTGACGCTGCGCCAGGAGGAAGCGTGGGAAACTCACCGGTCACCGTGGCAACAGCTGCCGCGGCAGTGACACAGCAGTTTTGGTTCCGCTGCGCCCACCCCAGCTCTCCCGTCAGCGCCCAGGGGTGCTTCCCACCGCACCCTGCAAGCCAGCCGTGCCCCACAGGGACCAGCCGGCAGCCCCCCAGCGCCCTCACTTCTGCAAAGCCCTGACCGACACGGAAGTCAAGTCCCGCAGCACCGCTGGAAGGACAGCAGCCGCCGCGCTGCCCCCTGGCCGCCCCGGCTGGGCTCCTCCTGCACAGGGGAGCCTCGCGCCCTTCCTTCCCTGTGGGCCCCGACTGCTGCCCCCCCCCAGGACAGGAGGAGCTGGTGTGTAGCATGCACGGAGCACACGCCTAGCACCGGCAGGGACCCTTCCAGCCGGATGTCTGGGCTCGCCTGCCCAGGCGGCCACCTGGTTCCATGAGGACGCTTAAGCCCACAGGACTCGGAAGGCTGCCGGGGGGCCGGGAGGCCAGCTCTGGCCACGTGGGGCTGTCAGAACACAAGGGGAGGGGCGAGGGGTGTCCAGAGGACCCTGCTGCCTCCAAGAGTGACCCCGCACCCCCGCATGGTCTGCAGGCTTCAGGAGCACCTCCCAGAAGACGGTCAACTCAGCGGGGGCCCCGGCTACTTGCCGCGTCCCACCGTGCCAGGCGATGCCCCATGGGAAGCCTCTAGTGAGCGGGGAGAGCCGCCTGCCCGCTTCCAGAGTGGATGCAGCAGCCAGCCAGGGGCACACGGCTTTAAGGGGTCACGCAAGTGTGAGCTCGGCCCTCTGGGAGCCACAGCTCTGAGGGGCCCCCCCGCATGCTGCAGAAAGGGTGTCCAGGGCCCTGGGAACATGCCAGCCCAGAGCCACAAGGCGACCCTATCCACAAGACCATCCACCAAGCACCCAGCCAGGCACCTGAGGCCACGGAGAACACCCCCTGCCCAGCCCACGGGGCTCGCTGGGAGGTAGGGGGGCGGCCACAGCTGACCATGGGGGTTTTGCCTCCTCTGTTCCCTGAGTGACTCTGGGGAAATTATCTAATCGCCCTGGGCCTGAGGCTTCTCGTGTCAAAAACTGCCTCTGTCTGAGGGTCACTGTTGGGATGATGGAGCAGTTTGGGGACAGCGCTGACAGCAGAGCTCATGAACCCAGCTCAGGGCACAGCAGTCTCCGCACGAGCACTGGGGCCTCCGGGGGTTGCTCCCAGGCCGGCTGGGCCATGGACAACGGGAGACCGCCTCGAGGCAGACGGCACCGCCGAGCATGTGCTTGGAGGAGGTTACGCCAGAGGACTGCTGGGCAAAGGGCAGGGGCCGGGGCGGCCAGTCAGCAGCGGGGGCGGCGGTGGTCCTGAGGGGCCCTGGGGACACAGGTGTGGGCGAGGCTGGGCACGAGGCCTCCCACGGGTCGCGGGAGCCCGCTGGGCGGCACCCCGGAAAGGAACTCGGCACTTCCTCTGTGGCTGTCCAAACCATGCTGGGTGGGTAGGGGCCACCTGTCCTGTCCCCCAGGTCCCCACAGGCAGGCCCTTGGGACCAGTGCTGCCCTCCGTAACCTGAGGCAGGCCTCAGCACCGGGGATGGAGCCCCCAGACACGGTCAGTGTCAGCGGCAGCTCCTCTGTGTGCCCAGGGTGGGGGCCCGTTCCATTTCCCCTTTCACGTCCTTGGCATTCATTTCAGTTCCCGCGGAGCCTCCGGGACTCACTGAGATAACCACCCAGCTCCATCAGGGCCCCAGGTCTCCTCCTGTCTCTCGCCGCCCCTCTTCTACGCCCACCACATCCTTTCTTTCCAGCCCTTGCTGGTAAGGCCGATCACCCACATCAGCACGAGGCGGGAGGCCCCTGGACCCCACTGGCCTCTGCCTGCCCATCAAGGTTGGGGGCAAACCCCCACACATGGCCTGCTGGACACAGCCTCACGGCCACGGTGCCCACAGCAAGGACAGGCAGGACCCATGCGTGTCCTACCCAGGGAGGCTTGCCAGGGTGGGGCGGCCAGGGCGCCAAGGTGCCCACACGTGCCAGGCACTGCAGGCAAGCTCTGGGCCCAGGTGGGGAATGCTCCCTGGGCTGACCAAGCCCCCAAACCAGGGGAGAGAGGGAGCAGTTCAGGCCACGGTGCCCACGGCCCGGCCTGGTTCTGCCCAGAGCCCCCAGCCCCACCTGCATCCAATTCCCCGCAGGGCGCGGTGGGGTGGGGGGCCGTCCCGACAACAGCAGGAGTCAGACCGCCTCACTGCTTCAGCCCCATGACTTAGCGGTTGTGGTTTTGAGGCAGAGGTGGGGGGATGCCCCCCCGAACTCCACCCACACTTCCATGAATATGGGGAACCCCAAGTTTCTAAGACAAACTGCTGAAGCCTAGAAGCTGAACTCAGCTCCGGAAGAAGGAGTTATGGGGGGCAGGGTGGTGGGGACTGAGGCCTTCCCAGGAATGGTGGCCTAAGGCTGAGCCCAGGGCCCAGACCGTGGCTAAACTACCTGTGGCCGGACCGACCTACAGAAGGACAGGCGGACAGCTGACCAGCGCGTCGGCAGTGAATGTCAGGGACACACCCGCACCCCTCCACTCCCTGAGCCCCGGCATCAGCCTCAAGGGACCTGCGGCCCCTCACTCACAAGCACCTGCGCTCAACAAGCACCCATCGCATGCCAGGAGCCTCGCTGTGTGCCGGCAGCAGCACAGGCCACGAGGGACGAGGCCCACCCCTCCCCCCAGACGAGCTAACAGTGCCAAGGGGCAGCAGGCTCCCCCAAGGCTTCGGGGCACCACTGCCACCCGCGGGCCCTGCCCCGAAGAGCTCCTGCTCCAGACTCAAAGCCCACACGTGAGCCCTCGGGGCGTGCAGGGGAGGCACCAGGCCTGTGGGCCGCAAGGAGCTGCGCAGGCCGGAGAACCTGCAGACGCTGCCTCTGGCCGGTTCCCAGGGGACAGGCGCAGGCCAGGCCTTGTCTGCCTCTCGCTGAGCAGCAAGCACTCTGCAGCCAGCGAGGACTAGGGTGTGGTGGCTATGCTACAAAGAACACGGCCAGGCCCAGGGAGGCGGCTGAGACCCCTCGTGCCAACCCTCCAGCCTTCTGTCTGCTTCTGGAAGGCCAGGGGACACAAGGGAACATGGGCCCCCTAGGAACAAAGGGACTGATAAGGGGCCTGGAAGAGCCAGAGGGTGCCCCACTGAGACCAGTTCCGGACAGGCCGAGCCGACGGGCGGGGCGGGGTGCTCCAGACCTCAAAGGCACCCTGCCCTCCTGTGCCAGGAGTGGAAGTCCTGGAGGCAGGCCGGCTCCTGGGCAGCAGGGAGCCCGCAGGACACGCCGACACTGTTAGCCACATGTCTCTAGGCAGGGGGCCTGTGCTGGAGTCCCTCTCAAGCTGGCTGTCCTGCCCTCGCAGGGAGATGACTCCCAGAGCTCCTGTCACAGGGACCTTCTCTACTGGGGCCTCCTTGATGGGGGGCCTTCCTCTATGAGGGGGGTCTCCTCTACTGGGGCC
>ML660779.1:10805726-10826714 GCA_007570785.1 Antilocapra americana | reverse complement strand
GGGGGGCCTCCTCTACTGGGGCCTCCCTGACGGGGGGCCTTCCTCTATGCGGGGCCTCCTTTACTGGGGCCTCCTTGATGGGGGGCCTTCCTCTGTGCGGGGCCTCCTCTACTGGGGCCTCCTTGATGTGGGGCCTTCCACTATGGGGGCCCTCCTCTACTGGGGTAGGTGTGCCTTCCTCTACTGGTGGGCCCTCCCCTATAGGGACCTCCTTCTATGGGGGGTGCTTTCTCAACAGGGGGGGCTTCCTCTACTGGGAACCTCCCTCTATGGGGGGCCTCCATCTATGTGGGGCCTCCAACTATGGGGGGCCTGCCTCTGTGGGGTGGGCCTTTCTCTACTGGGACCTTCCTCCGCAAGGATGACAGCCGATCCCAGACATGAATGACTCTCAGCAAAGGGGAACTTAGCTCTGTCAGGAAGGACAGTTTGAGCCCTAGAAACAGGGAGGACCTTTGAGATTCAAGCAGATCTCCCAGGCATTCAGGAAAAAATCCCACCAGGAGATCATCAGAGACCAGCAGCTGGGGTCCTGGACACCCTTGACAGCTCCGTCGGGGTTCAGACAAGAAGTATCCACACCGGGCAGGTTGGCAGGGGTGGGCAGTGGACCAGGCCTCATGGGGCCCCCAGACAAGAGCTGGCTCAATCAGGTATGCCAGGCGCCAGCTGCCTCCTGATCCAGACACAACCCCAGAAGACACTGTTCCGAGAAGCATCTGAGCAAACTCAACATGGAGACCACCAAACCCAGGAGGTCGCCTCTCTGAGACTGCTTCCAGAGACAGAGGTATAAGTGATGGCACCTGCTTCCCAAGGGCCCCGGAAGCTGTAGGTAAAGCCAGGCCCCGCCCCCGGTCCGGGCCTCGCTCCGGCCCCACCCCCTCGCTCAAGGCCCCACCTCTGGTCCAGGCCCCACCCCGGCCCCGCCCCTGGCCCCGCCCCCAGTCAGGGCCTCGCACCCATCCAGGCCACATCCCCTGGGTCCCGGGCCCCGCCCCCTGGTCCAGGCCACACCCCTGGGTCCAGGGCCCCGCCCCTAGTCCAGTCTACGCCCCAGGTCCAGGCCCCGCCCCGCACTTACCTGGGGGCTGCCGGTGGCGAAGCCCAGGGTGGGCGTGGTGGGCACCGACATGGAGTGCGGGCCCATGGGGGAGCTGATGACCGAGAAGGGCGGGCCCATGCCGTTGATGGGCGAGCTGAGGGTGCTGATGGGTGAGTGCAGCTGTCCCGGGGAGCCGAGCGAGGAGCCGATGCCGGGCCCCAGGGAGGGGTGCAGAGAGGGGGCCGCCATGGAGCCGCGCGCCGTGGGGGAGCTGAGGGAGGAGGAGTTCACCTGGGTGGAGAAGTCTGCAAGACAAGAAGCCAGGAGGCCGGTCAGGAGCCCACGCGGCCGGCCCGCTACCCCGGGGCCACGGCGACCACACCAGGCCTGGAATGGCAAGGGACCACCCTGGGCAGTGCCCCGTCGGCCAGGCACGCCCAGAGGCACCAGCCCCGCCTGGCCCAGCTCTAAGGTTCAGGCTGGGCCTGAGGCAGACGTAGGAAGGGCAGGCTGACAGCCTACCCGGGCAGGGAGGCCAGACGGCTTCCCCTCAAACCTGCAGCACCCCGGCCCATCCACCTGGAATGCACGGTGGCCAGGAGTTGCCAGCCTCTCTGCCCATCTACTCAGGGGGTCAAGGTGAAAGTTTGGGGATAATAGAAACCCTGAAGGCTGATGTGTCCACCACACCCACCGTGCAGCAGAAACAGTCCATGTCCTGAGTGTGGATGAGCAAGCGGAGTTGGGAGGTATGCGGCAGGTCCCGTTACCCCATTTTACAGATGAGGAACTGAGGCCCTGCGTCCTTTCAGCTACTCACGGCAGCATGGGCCCAGCACACTGCACGGGCCTGCTCAGGGACCCAAGCAGGGGTGGCCGAGACACCACACCCCCAGGCGCTCTAACACATGGGGCCCTGGAGAGGCACGGCTTCCTGAGTGCCCAGGGCCTGGTGGGCGGGGAGCTTCCCTGTGGGCCTGGTGGAGGGGCCGGGTGTGCGCCAGGCTGGAGACAGGCAGCCTACAGAGGCTGTGGTGAGAGGCCCAGACCTCCCACACACCAGCCTTTCATCCCAGGGTTTTCCAAGTCCTGTCAAGCACTAATTGGGCCTCCCCTCCCCACCCTGAGGTCTCAGCAAGAAGCTTCCACAGGAGGGAGGCTCTCCGGGGGTGAAACTGCTGCCCCAGGGCCTGAGCAGACTGCAGGAACTCAAAGAGGCCCAAACAAGGCAGCTGGAGCAAGAGCTGCAGGCCACAAAACCCTGCCTCTGTCTGGCAGGGTGCCCTGAGCAGGCCAGGACCCCACCCCACACCCCACCCTGGCCTCAGCCTTCCCATCTGCAAAATGGTCTCCAGGTCTTCCGGCCAGGCCTGCGGTGATCACACAAGATTCTGACAAGTCAAGTGGGCCAGGGGTGCAATGCAGTGGCCCCCTCAAGGCACCCCCAGGTCAGGGGGACACCCTGCCTGGACCACCCAACAGCCTCAGACTTCGCATGCCCAAACCTGAGAGCAGCCGTGCCCAGAGTGCCAGGTTTGGAGCAGTAAGAAGCCTTGTCTGGGCATTGCCCCCAAGTTCTCCCCCAACTTCGGTCACTGGTACCAACAGTCCTGGGGACCCGCTGCAGGACACTGCCACCTCCAGGCACAGCCGGGCAGGCCCGACTGGCCGGAACCGAGCTCTCACCCAGGCCCTTCAGAACTTGTCCATGGAGGTGCTGGGCAGCCCATAGAGTGGGGTGGTCCCCTGGGGCACACAAAAGGCTCTGCCAACCCTGAGCACCCATTCTCTGGGAGCTCTTACCCTTTCCTCCCTGCAGCCCCCAGCTTGCTGGGCACCCCATCCCTCATGTGCCCTCTGAGGGAGGAGGGGCATGGCAAGGGGGCCTGGAATTCCAAGCCAGGGAGTAGGGGCCCACGTGCCACTGCGCCAGCAAGACAGCCTCATCTGACCCATCCGAAACCCTCGCCGTTCACAGAAACGACGATAAACCGTCTCACGGGCAGTAAGAGCTTACGGAAGTCCAGGTCCAGGTGGCGGCACCTACTGGCAGAGGCGGGAACTGCAACCCAGCCCTCTGAGGCATTAAGCTTCCTGCACCCACAGCGGGGGCTTCCCTGACAGCTCAGCCGGTAAAGAATCTGCCCACAATGCCGGAGACCCGGGTGGGGAAGACCCCCTGAAAAAGGGATAGGCTACCCACTCCAGTATTCTTGCGCTTCCCTTGTGGCTCAGCTGGTAAAGAATCTGCCTACATGTGGGAGACCCTGGTGGGATCTCTGGGTTGGGAAGGTCCCCTGGAGAAGGGAAAGGCTACCCACTCCAGTATCCTGGCCTGGTACAGTCCATGGGGTCACAAAGAATCGAACACGACGGAGAGACTTTGACACATGACCCACAAGAGGATGCCCACAACCTGTGTGCCCAAAGGCCTTCCCCAGGGGTTGGCGAGAGCAGGCAGGCTGCAGGAAGAGCGGCAGACACGAGGTCTGGCTGCACGTCCTTGCCCTCAGCGAGGGCCCAAGGCCTTGTCCACCCACCTGTGACAGACATGGAAATGCGCAGCAGGCATGCCCCCCAAACCTGCAGCTGCCCCCGGGGCCACAGTCACTGTTCTTTCCCCACAGCCCCTGGGATGCCCACTTCACCGGCCCTCGCCACCCCCTCCCTGCGTGAGGAACCCTGCCTCAGCCCACGCTGCAGCGTGCAGGCTAGCGCGGGCCCCTCCCTGTCATTGAGTCACGAGAAGCACCTTTCTGACCTCTGGGGGGTGGGGGCGGAGACAGCAAGATGGACATCACAACGTCCATTTTGCGGGCATCGCCCCCAGAGAGCCCAGAGGCTACCTCTGGGGCCACAGATCAGGTGAGCGTTCCGACCTCCGCATCCAGAAGCCCGAGGGCCTGGCCTCCTCAGGGGAGCCGCCCACCGTTATCCTCTGGAAGCAAGACGGGGGTCTGAGGCCAAGAGGGAGATGTCACCCCAGGGTTCCTGCAGTTTCCCCACCTCCACTTGGCCGTCATGGGCACCAGAGAGTTTCAGACTGGAGGCGAAGGCAAAGGGGCTTCCGGGAGGCAGCTGCCCATGCGGCGCCGAGTGCAGCCGTCAGGGCCGGGGGCCGGAGCCCGTCGCGGCCCCCACTGCTGGCCGGCCACGCCCACGGGGCAGGGTCTGAGCTGGGCCTGAGCCGCCGGCTTGTTTGTTTGTTTGTTTCCTGGCAGGGAGGGGCGGGAGAGGCAGGAGAAAGCTCTGGCCGGAAGGGAGGAGGGAAGTGGCCTATTTGGCTGCCCGCTGCCAGGCGGCACCCCAAGTATGAGAGCCGTGAGGAGGGGGAGCCATGCACTGGAAAACTGGGTGGGAGAGCCTGGTGCGAAGAAGAAGAGGGGCGCTGGGAGAAAGAGGGGGAGCAGTGGTCCTGGGTACAGCCCGCCCCCAAATGCGAAGGGGAGGGCGTGGTTCCTAGGCCAGCCCCCAGGCTCACATGTACACCAACCGCTCCAGACCAGGGGGCTGCGGGCCCCAGGGAGTGGCCACCCCAGACCACGCCCAAGGCCCCATCTCGGGACCCTTCCTGTTGACACCCAGCACCCACAGTGGACACTTTCCCGGAGCCTGGGTGACAATGCCCTAGGGTACTCTCTGGAGTCTTCTGGAGTCGCCAGGCAGGGAACATTAGGAAGAAAAGTACCTAAACACCCCCTGCTCCACGTGCACGCAAGCTCTGCTTTTTCCCCGCCAGTGGTGTCCCCACCCTCTGATACGCAGTGGCTACGACAAGGCGCTCTTCTTGAAGTCATACTTTGGACTGGCAGGGGGCTCGCCACCAGCGGTCACTACATGCTTATCTGATCCTGGGCTGCAGGGCTCGAGGCTTAGGCCCAGACCCCACCCTGGGAACCGCTGACACCCAGCCCTCCCCACCCACGAGGACCCACGGGGCTCTGGGGGAGGGGAAAAGCCCAACTGCCAAATCTCCCTGCCCAGAACCCGGACTGGGCCCAGGACCGCCCTCCGCTGACACCCTCCCGGGCCCTCCGTACCGGGCCTCAGAGCACACAGGGATCTCCAGGAAGACAGGCAGCCCTGACCGGGCAAAGCCACTGCAAGAGCTGCCAGGTTCAGGTCAGGGAGGCCTGCCTGGCAGACTAGGGACAGACCTCCTTCTTGGCACAGCAAGCGTTTCAGGCCATAAAACTGACTGAATGCAAACACCTGGAGGCCAGAAGCGGAGGCCATGGAGCAGAGACACCCGGAAGGCTCAGCGCCCCGAGGACAGCAGGGACCTCAGGGCCCCGAGGGGGGGGGGAAGGTCACATTCGGTCAACTCAGGGCCGGTTCCCACGGTGACTGACATAGGCTGCTTCTTGAGGTGGTGAGCTCCCCGTGGGTCGGACGCAAGCTCGGGCACGGCCAAGCAGGAGGCCCTGGGCTCCCTCGGGGGGTGTGGGGGGGCATTCCCCTAGCCAACACCTCCCAAACTGCATAGGCTCCCTTCTCCAGAAGGCCTACCAGGGCCTTCCTGCCCCCCTCCCTGCCCTGGGCCCCCCTAGAAGGAAGCCGGGGAACCCCCACCAACTCCCTTCCGGCCTCTGCCAGGGAAGGCGGAGGAGGCGACAGGAAATGCCAGCCCAAGGCGAGCCTCGCAGCCTCACAGCCAGGGGACCCCCCGACCCTTGGAAAGTGGACCTGGGGGGGCTCCACTGCTCTCCTGACCAGCAGGGCCTAGCAGGGCAGAGTCCGAGCAGGCCCCAGGCTGAGGTCCGGGGCCCAGGCTGCACATTCTCGGGGCCAGGAGGGCACCAGGCCCGGCCAAGCAGGAAGCCCAGCAGAGGCAAGGGAGCGTGAGGAGGGGCCCCAGTCAGGACAACACAGAGCTGGGCAGGGGGCAGAAGCAGACAGGCAGAGGATGGACGAGAAGAGCCCCGGGGAGCCAGCCCCCGACCCCGCCCAGGACCACCCTCTCTGGCCCCCTGGAACCGAAACACCACGGCAGGGAGCTGGCAGGCCCTCCGGAGCTTCCTGGGATGCCCAACCCCAGCCCCCGCCTTCCGGAAGGACTGCTTCCCCTGCCACCCGCGGCAGGCAGAAGTGGCAGCTGTGGGGCCTGCGGCGGGACCACGGCGCGCCGGGGTTTGGGGGAGGCGGGAGGCGAGGGTCGTGGGTGGGGAGGCGGGGAGGTCCACAGGCCCCACAGGGATGGAGCCATCTGGAACGCGGGCAGCGCCCCTTCTGTAAGTGGGCGCACCTGCTGTGCAGACCCAGGAAGGGGGCCCTCGAGCCCCTGCAGGGCGGGGTCCCAGCCCAAGCCAGGGGCCTGTAGAGGGTGGGCTAGGCAGCACAGATGGGCCTGGCCTCCACCCAGGGGGCTCAGGTGGCCTGGACTGCGGCTCCTCTGGGGTAATCTGGCCCCTTCCCCAACAACACCCCAGCCCCAAACCTCAGCCCCCAGCGGGGAGGACACAGATCAACTCAGCCCCCACCTTGGGGACTCAGAGGAGGGTCGAGCCCAGCAGGCGGGTGGCCTCAGGGGCCCTAGTGAGGGGCCTCTCCACTGGCCGGAAGGATCGCAGGCCCAGGAGGCCGTCGACATCAGGGGCCACGCCAGAGCCCAGGGCGGCCCAGACCCTCCAGACCCCAGAGGAGACAGGAGCAGGGGACACAGTGACCCAAGACACAGGTCTCCTTTCACCCTTCGCCCACTGCTCAGACAGTCCTGGACACCCGACAGGGCTCCAGCCTAGCAGGCCGCATGGAAGGCTGGCGTCCACCAACTGTTGCTTCCTAGCACTGCCCTTCCCAGCCTCTGTGACACCTGGGGAGGGGTAGGAGAGGGCAGGCAGAGTGGACGCCGAGGGGCCAGCAGGACACTGCCGAGTGAGGGGCGGACAGCACGACTCCACCAGTGTCAAGGCTACGCCAGGGCCCGGAGGGGCCAGGGGCTGCGGACCCCGTGGACAGAAGCTCCACCAACATCACCACCGCCATCAGCATCACCACCATCATCACCAAGACCATCACCACCGCCGTCAGCATCACCACCGCCATCGGCATCACCACCATCAGTATCACCACCCAAGGGACCACCTGCCCTGTCCCCTGAGGCGGTGGATGGTGACCCTGGCTGGCTTCTGCCACGAGTGACAAAGGGACGATGCTTCGGAGTTCTGATTGCTGTCCTGAGCTGGTCAGGGCTGGCGCGGGGCAGGGGAGGAAGGGGAAGTGGTGGGGCCGCCCTCGCCCGGCACACTGGTACAGTCTGGGGGCGCTGTGGTTGGGCCCAGTGGTGGCAGGTATGGCTGGAGCCCAGCCGCTGTGGTGGAAGTGGGGAGCACAAGCAGGAGATGGGAGTGGGGGGGCAGAAGGGGCTCCCAGAGCCAGCCGGCTGCCGCCTGCTCCTCCAGGTCCACAAAAGAGCTGAGGCCTAATGGTGCCAAGGCCCTGGGCGGGGCACTCAGGCCGGGGTCTTGGCAGGTGGCCACCCCCCAGGCCCATTCCTAGAAGCTCATGGTCCCAGGGGGCTGGGGCTCCAGCCTGCACCACAGGCCAAGCAAGAGAGCCGACCTAGCGTGTCTGCGGCACCTTCCCTCCCATTCCTGCAGTGGACCCTCCACAACCCACCAGGCCAGCGGCACCCGGACAGATGCCCACATAGGGCACTCCCTGGAGGCACCCCAGAAGCTGAGCTGCACACTGAAGCCAGAGGGAGCACTGCTCCGGCCACCAAGGCACAGAGAAGGCGCCTGAGTCCCGGAGCCCCGTGCAGCCCTGACTCTCCACGGCTCGGGGAGCCGGGCTCACGGGCGCAGAGAACACATCTGGCCAGACCCCTGAGATGCTGGGGCCAGACTACGACAGAGCCCTGCAGCTCTGGCCATCCCCTAGCTGCGTGACGCCCCTCCACCCAGACAACCAGAGCTCACCAGGCGCTAAGACCGCCACACAGGCCATGCGCAGCCTCAGGATCACGTAGCCCGCTGCGCAGATGCGTCCCCTGCCCCTCCTGCACACCACAGATGCCCCGAAGGCTGGCTCCCGAAGTGCCAGCTCGCCACCCTCCCGTACCCCGCCCCCGTGACTCCAGGGCCTCCTGGACCCTGGGGCTCAGTAGGTTCTTCAGCCAGGTGACCCCAGATGGACCAATCCCTAGGTCAGCCCAGCCGGCGGGCCTGTCCACAGAGGCCTTGGGGAAGTTGGGGGTGGCGGGTGTTTAGGGTCAAGACTGGCAATGACTGGACAGCTGCCACGGCATTTGGAGACCCACCCCAGGGCCAAGCTCCTACCTGGGTACCGTTTCGCCATCCGCCCAGCAGGGTGCCCACCCCAGGGTGCAGGCCACAGAGCCACCAGCTGGGGCCCCCAAACACGAGGCTGGTCCTTTTAGCAGAGCTCCGAGGCTCATGACTTCACCAAGAGGTCCCCCCTCCGCCCACCCCGGAGGCAGCTGGGGACAACGAGGACTCAGGTGACCTCAGTTTCAGGGCCCCCTGCCCACCCCAGGGTCATGCCTCCTGCTCAGCGGCCAGACAGGAGCTGCCCCGGGGGGAGGGCAGGGAGGGGCCAAACCCCCAGGCCTGCTGGAATCCCCGGGGAGGAGGCCCAGAAAGGGGGCGGGGGGACCACAGGGATGGGGCCACAGGGCAGCTGAGGCTGTGCTCAGCCCCTCTGTCTGTCCGACTCTTGGCGACCCCGAGGACTGCAGCCCATCAGGCTCCTGGCTCCACAGGGATTCTCGGACAAGGATCCTGGAGCGAGCTGCCATTTCCTTCTCCAGGGGATCTTTCTGATGCAGGAACCAGACCTGCATCTCTGGCATCTCCTGCACTGAGAGGAGGGTTCTTTACCACGAGCACCACTGAACCTGCGTGTGACACCGTCACCGCAGCGGCCTCTGCAAAACGGAGATCCCCAAACGCAGGGCCTGCTGGCGGCTGGTGACTTGTGCTCCCCCACCCCACCCCTGCATGAAATCAGAGCATCCTCGAGGCAAAGTCTGCGGAGCAGCCCCGCCCTGCCCCCCGGGAGCCCGCCGTCCCGCCTGCGGGTGAGGAAGGGGCTGGGAGGGCAGGGTGCTCCCTGCACCAGTGCCAGAGCCGGCTCTCCACCAGTTGCCCAGCACCCCTCACTCTCACGCAAAGACCCCGGGCCGGCCCGGGAGGCCGACCCCAAGCTCCAGGCCAGACCTGCTGCCGGCGGGGACACCCACTGTGGGGACAATGGGCGCGGGCAGCTGGGAGCACGCTCACCTCTCCGGGGCCCCGCGGGGGCTCCCAGACACCACGGCCTCCCGTCCAGACAGCGCCCCGGAACCGTTCCCAGCACCGCTGGGGCGCCGGCCTAAGCAGCGGAGGTGGGGACGCGGGGAGTGGGGGAATTCCTGATGAAACCCCGCCTGCCCCACAGCCGTCTGGGGGGCAAGGGGGCCCTCGCGAGCCCGCAGGCTGGCTGAGGAGGTTTCTCTTCAACAGGAAAAGAAGTGATGCTTGTTTCATTTTGAGCCATGCCGCTCCGCGGGCTCAGGGGCCGCCGCCCAGCTCTGTCCTGGAACGCAGATACCTCCACCCCCGGCCTGGCTGCTCCTCTCTACGTTTCCCGCAGCCCCACGGCGTCGGGGACACCCGGCAGATACTCAGGCCTCCTGTGCTGGAGACGGGGGCCGCAGTCCCGGGAGCCCACCCATCCCAGGATGCCAGGTGGTCAGGGAGCAGGGCGGCTCCTCAGGGCCCGACGTGGGCTGGCCTCTCCCGGGACATCCCCAGCCCTCCCACCACCCTCAAGCATCGCCATTTCTCGGATGTGGGCACAGATGCTCAGCACCTCCAGAGCCACGTGCCAGGGGCGGCAGGGCCAAGCCTGAGACCTGGGGCGCAGAGAGCCAGCCCGGCACCCGAGGGGCTCCTGGGGGTCTTTTGTAGACCCCACCGCCGCCATGCGCTGCAAGCTCTGGCCCCTCGGTGTCCTCCCAGGGCAGAGGCTCACCCTTACCCCCCGCACCGACTCAGCCGGAGTCACCAGGCTGGTGCCCGTCGTGAGCGGAGGCACAGGCGGCTGGGCCTCTGCAGACGGAGGCGGGCGGCTCCTGTGAGACAGACAGAGAACTGGAGCGGGGCTTCCCCATCCTCGCCGTGGCGGGGAAGCCTCCTGCCTGGACAGGCACAGCGCCCCCCACACAGTGCAGCTCGTCACCCCCACCCACCCCTGCTAAAAGCCTGGGGAAAGGCCCGCCCAGACGGAACCTCGGCTCCCGTTTGGGCTACGTCCCACTGAGTCGGCCCACCCGGGGCTCACGAGCTGGCAGGACTGTCCTCAAGCTGAGATCTGACCCCCCGGCCACCCCTTGGGGATCTGCTGCCTGCCAGGCTGTTTCTCCTCCCCCTGCCCCAGGCCCCCAGGAAGTGCAGGGACAGGAGGAAGGTCCCACTCTGCACCGGGGGACCAGGGCCTGGGAGACCCTAGAACCCCACCGTGCCCTCACCAAGCATCAAGCCACGGTCCCAGGTCCCTGACCTGAGGCCTCGCTCCTGACACACCTCGTAGGCCAGCAGCAAGGAGGCTGAGACTCTCCACAACCCCCAACGGTCATGTTTCAGGTGCCACCGAGGCAGCAGAGGGGGTAAGCCAGCTGACCCCACAGCAATGAGGGTGCGACAGCGCACATCCATGCCCCATGAGCTCCTGCCTGGAGAACCCACGCAGGGACCTGGCAACCTCCGGCGAGAGCATCCAGCCTGGCCACCCAGCCCACGGGTCCCCAGGCAGGAGCGGATGGACAGGCTAACGGCTGTAAAGCCCCCCTGGGCCGGGATGATCATGACCTCCTTGGGGCCCCATCAGCCCCTCTGTACAGACGGAGCCTCGAGAGACCACGCTCGGATCTGGCCGCGGCCAGGCCACAGCGGCCGGCTCAGCGTGCCCTCCCCGGCCCCTGGCAGCCCCCTGCACCGGTCACTTGGCAGTAGGACCACCATGCTCTCGGTCACCACCAGAACTTCCCATGACCCCCATCACGCCCCTCAATTCCAGAGCCCACCCTCTCCTTGCCTCCCCATCACCCCCTGCCCTGCTCTGGGCCCCTGGGGTGGGGCCTCTGGCCCTGCACCCCCTGCCTCAGGGCCCCTTCCCGGCCTTCTCAGCCACGCGGACAACCACAAACGACCTCCAGAAGGGGCCTAGGCCAGGGTGGACGGTGCGGGGCGGGAACCCGGGGACAGTATCCACCACTGGTGCGTGCCCTTGGGACTCTGGTAGAGAGTGTCGAACCTCGAACGGGAGGTGGAGGCCGGGGCTGCCTATCACCGTCCAGCCAGATGGCAGACACGCACCTCCAGAGCAGGAGCACGCCGAGGGGCTGCAGTGACCAGACCCTGGCCCAGGGGGGCTGGGCTCCAGGAGGCCCAGCTTCAGGGGCGGGGCCACACTAAGGCCGGGGACACAGCCAGGGGGCAGGGGTCTCCACCTCTCACGGCCCTCCCCCCAGCACGTGACACAGAGCAGCGGGGACCCAGAGCCACGCCTCTCGAGGCTCCAAATCCACCGAGTCCCCACACCCGCAGTCCACAGAGCTGCGTGGGCAGCAGAGCTCTGTCCCTCCCGGGAACTCGCGGCCCGCCAACCTCTGGGGAGCCCTTGCCACCTGGCCCCGCACACGATCAGCTGCCAGTTGCACCTTCAGAAAGACAGCAAAGCACAAGCTCACTCTGCCAGAGGCCTCGAGCAGACGTCCACACCTGCCCGGAGCCGAGCGGGCTGCAGACCGAGGTGCGGGAAGACCCCCGAGACGAGCGGCAAGGCCTGGTGCGCGCAGGACGCGGCCAACGGCAGACGCTCAGACACGGCACGGGCTCGACTCAGGGAGCCGTCCCTGCTCAGGGCCCAGCGACTCGATGTCCCCCACGACGCTAACACGCCGCTTTGAAGGACTTCCCAGACACTGGGCAACTGGAAAAACCCAGAGGCGGTACCAAGAGAAGCCAGGCAGGAGACAATGGGGGATGAAAAAAAGAAAAATCAACCAGATACCCAGCAGCCAGGTGCACTTTCTACGCTGACAAATCCCAAAACTTTGCACGCATCTCCTGAGTGTAGCCAGAACAAGGGTTCCCCTCCGCCAACGAGGTGAGCAGCGTGCCTACAGGACCCTCAGAATGTCCGGCCCAGCCACCAAATGCGATGACAGCCTGGCACACATGAGCTGCAACGACCAAAGTGCCCCCCCACACACACACACACACACTGCTTCTATGTAAGAACTGCGGACTCAAGGTCAACACATCCCACACCCTCTACGAGCACAGAGCCGCCAGGCCAGCCCAGGATGCTTTCCGTATGAAGGTCGTTTCATGTGACTTTGAACGTTCTGTCGTGTCAAGAGACAAACCGACCTGGAAAATTTTCTTCCCTGCACTCACTCTACAGATGAGAAAACCAGCGGCGAGCTAAAGAGGCCTGTCCAGGCCCGCGTCAGGCTGCCCAGATCGTGCCCTCGAGGGACAGCTGCTGGAGGGGTGAGGACACAGACTCCCACCAACGCCTCCAGATCAGGAAGGCAGAGCCCCCCGGGGTTCAGAGCTCTCCGCTGCAGCGGGACGCAGCCTTCAAGACACCTTGGGCTCGGAGGCTTGGACCTGGAGCCAGCCTTCGAGGTCACTCAGCAAGGGTGGGGGACACCAGCACTCCTGACTGCCCATCCCTGGAATCCTGACTGAGCGGAACACGGGCAAAGCTTGTAAAGGGCAGGATAGGGCAGGCAGCCCCCAGCCAAGACAGCCCGGCGCCCCGCTCGCCAGCAAGCTCTCGCTTCAGGTCCCAGCTCCAACACCACGTGGTTTCCCAGAGACGGCCGGAGCGGCCTCACCTGGCGCTCACCACCACCCAGGTGGTGGGAGGGAAGCCAGGCCAGGCCCCCCTGACAGGCTGGCGAGGCACCCTAGACGTGGGGGCAGGACCCTGACTGATCACAACAGCAGGGACTCGGGGGGCCTCGACGGGCAAAGTGTTCCTGGCTCCCACGTCGGCCACCAGGTCTCTCTGGGGCCCCTGCCCTGAAGAGCCATGTGGCTCCGGGACAGTCACGTCGGGTCACTGGGCCTCGGCGTCCCCTTATAAGGCGCATTGGCAAAGCGTGGTGAATGACCCGCGCACGCCCTGGCAGAAGGTGAATGTGATGGACAGAGCGCCTTGCGACCAAAACAAAGGCAAGTGGCTGTGAGCTGGGCCAGCCAGGAACAGGAGCTGGCTCCCCACCACGGCCCGATGCGGGGGCTGGGACCCTCTGGGAGTCCAGCCTTCTCCACGCCTCCTCCCCAACCACCCCACAGGAGCCAAGACCCAGGGCCGAGCCGGGGCCAGGACCAGCTGTCCATCCCGGGCCGGCCCTGGGCAGCCCAAACCCCACGGAGCTTCCTCACTGGATCCAGGGCCTCCTGCAGCTAGACAAGCCCCGCCCGCCCCAGCCTCAGTTTCCTCGTGTGAAGAAGGGCCAAGCCAGACCCCAAGAGACCCTCCTCCAGGGAGCCGCGAGGCGAGGAGGCAGTCCCCCTCCCCTTCCACCCGACACCTGCCGCGCAGACAACCAGGGGCAAGACTCAGAACCCTGACAAGACGCCATGAGCACAGCCGGCTCCGGGCGTGCCCTGGGCAGCCACAATGGGGCCTGGGAAGGCCACGGGCTGTGGGGACACGCTGACCCCCACCCAGCTCTCCTCACCTGCCCCCGCCCGGCCCATCACCCGCCAGGGGCACCACACTGCGAAGGGGAGACCTGGCCCCTCCCAGGCCGCCCGGCTCCCAGTGCCCCTCCCACCCCGCCCAGCCCTACCTGCCAGCCACCTGCGACCCACCGCCCGCCAGGCCAGGCCACCTCCCGAAAGAGAGGCCAGCAGATGCAGCCTCATGGCCAGGGCAGGCGAGAGGTCCCACCACGGGGGCGGCCCCACCAGCCCCCGGCCAGCTGGCCCGGGGTCCCGTGGCCTCTGGCGCTGCAGCGTGGCGGGCGAGCCGGCTGCGAGAACCTGGGAAGAGGCCCCGGGAGGCCAGCGTCTCCGCCAGGCAGCTGGGAACTCACAAGAGAGGCCAAGTTCCCCTTTCCCAGGACCGCCCGGCCCCCCACCCTCGCCCAGTCACCTGTGACACAGGCGGCTCCCGTTGGCCAAAGCCCAGGGCAGCTCAGAAGACGACAGGGACCCCAGCCTCATTTCCTCAATCCGAGCTCCGCCTTGGCCTGCAGACAGCACCGCGCACGGGACCCAGGCCCAGCCAGGGGCCAGCAGAGACAGAGGGCAAGGCCCGCACGGCAGTTCAATCCCGCTCAAGGCCGCCTGCTGCCGGGGTGCAGACCAGCCAAGTGAGCCGGCTGAGCCTAGCACCCCAGCTGCAGGCTGGCATGAGGACGCAGGGATGGGGCGATGGCTCCCGACACGGGGCCGGGTATCACACCTGGGTCCCCCATGTGCGCTGACCCGGCCGGGGGCCTGAAGCAAGCCGACACAGCCCTCGTGGGGTCATAGATCCCCGGCCACTGACCCTCAGGTCTCCACCTGGCCCCTACTCGCCGGCAGTGAAGGGGGCACTGCAGAGGCCCAGACCGGGCCCAGGACGGGGCTGCAGGACTGGAGAGGGCAGCGGGTGGAGAGCAGGGCTCTGACTGCCGGGAGGCGGGGGGAGCCACGAGGCGCCCCCAGCCAAGAAAGCAGGCCAGCTGGGCCCCAGGTGGGGGCTCTGCCCCCAAGAGTGAGCGAGCAGGAAGTTGGGAAGGAAGGAAGCCTTCGTGGCTCCCGGCCACCCTCCCGCCACACAACAGGGTCATTCTTCCGGGGCACAGTATGCCTTTTGTAGGCCAGCGGCCAGCGGCCCAGCCCTGGGGCCGGCAGTGGGGTGGGGCGCGGGGCTGTGCCACAGGCCCCCGGCCCTACTGGTCCTGCACAGCCGATTCAGGGTCCTCGGTCCTGGCCTCGCCCCCGGGGGCCTGAGGTCCGGCCAGCTATCCACATCCGGCCACAGAGGCCGGCCGCCTGCGCAGCCCTGGGCCGCACACACTGCGCGCACACTGCCCACTCCACGGCAGCTGGCAGGCACGCTGGTGGCCCTGCCCGCCCTTGAGCACGTGGAGACCCTGCCGCCCACATGGGGCCCAGGCAGCCTCTCTCCTCTCAGGACTCCTCCGGAAGGGCCAGGATCCCCTGCCCAGGCTGACACGGCGGACAGGCCCAGCAGCAGCCCCCCGGCGTCTCCCGCGCACCCCACACCCTCAGGCATGTGTTGGCTCCCACCTGAAGTCTCCACTGAAACCCAGCCTACTGTGGGGCCCGGGCAGCAGGTGAGGGGGCCCACCATCACCCCACCCCACCCTGCCCAAAAAGGCTCACACTGGCCGGAACCCACCCAGGTGGGGGCTCAGCAAGGGAGATGGGACTCCCCAGGGGTCACAAGGCCGGGTGGCGAGTCCAGGACGCTCGGCTCTGGGGTGGGAGGTGGGCGTCACTTCCCACCTCGCTTAGCTCGGGCATCTGCTGAGCGCACGTGGCGTGGTTTTCACGATAAGGACACAAACAGCCTCTGTGGAGGCCTGGTTTTAGCAGGATCCTGGCCTGACGGGCCCGAGGCTGCGGCCGCCCATCCTTTGCGTGGGCTGGGATTCCCCGCTTCACTCCTCCTCGCGGCTTCCGGCTCATCCGGTTCTGGGCCCGGGAGAGCGACGGGCTAAGCTCGCTCGATGGACGGGGGTGTGGCAGGGGCCTGCCCGCCCACCTGTGGCGAGGATCCCAGCCCGGCCCAGTCAAAGGGGCAAGTCAGGCCAACTCAGCTGCGGATGGTGGTCAACCGTGACCCCCGGCTCCTCTCCAGCTGCCTGAGGGCCTGGCCAGGCAACCGGGGTCCTGGGCTCCCAGAACAGGGCTGGGAGGCGCCCATGAGGTCCCCAGGGCCCTCGCCCCACTGACTCAGTTCGTTTGCAGTCAACAGGCCGCATCACGTGAGTGCTGCCTCTAGCCACCACCACCCCCAGGCCCACTCATGCTCAGCTCCACGGGGAGAGGCGGGGCCGCCTCTCAGACTCACCGCAGACTCACTCCCGCCAGCGCCAGGCCCAGGGAACCACCTGGCTGGCAGCTGGCTCCCCCCTGCCACGCCCCCTCAGCCTCAGGCCCCCAGCATTAGCCCACACGTGGACAGTCCCTCCTCCTGACCTGCCCCAGCGCGGTCCATCCCCCCTCTGCACCTTCACAGCAAGTGGAGCTGGCCAGGCGCTGGGCCTGCCCCACCGGCTGGATGGCCTCGAGGGGGGGGGGGGGGGCGGGCCCGGGGCCCCCCCCCCCGCCGGGGGGGCGCGGGGGGGGGGGGGGGGGAACGCAGCCTGGACACGCGATCCACCGGAGCAGTGACAAGGCAGGGGGACCTCTCACTGGCTGGGTGGTCAGAGGGCGCAACCCCGGCCACCTCACCTCCATGCGCATACTTGGGCCTGCAAGTCCGAGCGGGGCACTGCCAGGGGCCTCCCGCCCCGAGTGTCCCACCACCCAGGCTCTGCCCATGGGCAGGCCCAGCCAAAGGCGCTTAGGCCTTTAGTGAGCACCCAGAGTGTGCGGGAGCTGAGAACAACCCCGAGCTGCAGTGCCTCTGGGTGGGCACAAAAGGAGGGCCCCCGGGGAGCCGACCCGTGGGGCCTGAATCAGCCGGGACCAGCCCACGCCGCTCACGTCTCTTCCCCAGCAGTGCTCAGCAACGCACATCTGTAGCCTAGGCCAGCCATGGCGCGAGTGTCTGCCCACGGAGAGCAGAGAAAGCCACAGATCACAGGCCCCGGGCCCCAGGCTGCCCCCCGCACGGCCTCGGCACCCCACCAGGTGTAGCTGGAGGGAGTTGGCAGGGGGCCTGACAGGTCCCTCCCCTCGCCCCCAGCACCCCTCGGCCCAGAGACCTACTGTTCCCTCCAAGCACAGGGGCTGGGTCCAGCCCTCGCTCTGGGCCACCCAGCTGGTCCAGTGACAGTCAGGTCGCTGGGGCAGCGCTCGCCCCGGGGGCAGCCTCTCACTCCCACCAGCTGTCCTAGACCTGCCTCGGCGCCCACCTCCGGCCTCCAGGAGGCCCCCCAGCCCCACTGCAGCCCCCTGCCTCTTCCAGGCTTCTCACCCTGGCAGTCAAGACGCTGGCAGCTGGAGGCCGGGCCCTACCCAGGGCCCCCAGAGCCCAGGCGAAAACACACACACACACACCGCCCAGCCCTCTGCTTCCTTCCTCTCCGCACGGCCAGTGGTGAGAACAGCAGGCGAGAGCCAGGGTGAGCGGAGGCGGCCCCACCAGGGCCAGGCGGAGCCCCCCGCAGCCCTGGGGCCCAGCCCGCAGCCCCTCCTTCTCATTCACATCCTGGCAGGGGCCGGGCATGCGGGGGTGCAGCGCAGAGACCAAGGCCCCCGGGGCCAGCCTGGGAGAGAGGGGCAGGAGCAGAGGACCCCCAGCTGCCACATCCGGCGGCGGGCACACTGAGGCTGGGCCCCTCTACCTGCAGTGCCCCCCACCCCCAGGAAGCACCACGGGACACCCAGGAAGGCAGGGGCTGGTCTGCAGGGAAGCTACCCCCCACAGCCCGCACCAGGGCCCCCAGCCCTCTGCTGACCGTTATCTTGGAAAAGATTCGCCAGAGGTCTCCATCCGGCACAGCCAGCCAGCCCAGGCCCACCTCCCTCTCTCACACCCAACCTGCCCCGCACAGGCCTCAGCACCCAGCACCCCAGCCCACTCCAGGTGGTGTGGCCGTCTGCCCCTCTTGGTCCCAGCCCTGGCCCTCGGAGTAGACACAGTCATTCATTCCCCTTGCGTCTTCCTGCCAGGGACACCCCCTCCTGGAAGCCCTCCTCACACCTGCTAGACAGTGTAGGGAATTCAGGACAGGAGCCCTGTGGATGCCAGCTCAGGTCTGAGCCCCCCACCCCCGAGGGCAGGCAGGGAGCTCCCAAGGCATGCTGCCTTCTCAGGCCCCTGCCACCTCTGCCCTGCTCCAGCCCTGAACCCCACCACTCCCAGGACCTGGGAGACCAGCCCAGCCAGCAAGCCACTCCTCACAGTGGTGCCCAAACCAGCCCTGGAAGGCAGGACCTCTCCAGGCCTAGACCCAGCTCCGTCTGCAGCCTGCACAGCCAGCACCCCACCCCACCGTGGGGACCCCGACTCTCACCCCTCCAGGGCCCTGGGGCTCTGCCGCCAAGCAGACAAGAGGGGTGCTAACCCTCAGGCTACCTGCCCAGTAACCCCTGCAGCTCTAAGCGTTCCCCGCCCCGACCCCAGGACTGGTGGCCCTGGAGCACTGCAGGGGGCCCTTCCTCTGACCTCCGACCCCCAAGACCCGGGAGCCAGGGAGTGGCAGAAGCTCAGCAGGATGTGGCCTTCCCCACCAGAGGGAAGCGGGACACCCCGGGCACAGAGGACCAGGGCCTGGCCTGGAGGTGCTCTGGACACAGAACCCCCAAACCTGGGGCCTGGCCTCCATGTCTGTCTGCCTCCCCACCTCCCCGCTCCCACCAGCAGGTTCTCGGCCCACGCAGAAGGTGGGCACCAGGGGGCGGCCACAGAGCCCCTGTGAGGCAAGGCCTGGCCTGCAGGCAGGAGAGCACCACCCCCCAGGTGCTCGGAGACTGTGCCCAAGCCTGGGCCTGTCCCGGCTCCTCCGGGAGGCCACGCGCGGCCCCCAGCCCCCGCCGCCCCAGGGCCGCGGCCGGTTCCCAGGCCTGGCCAGCAGCATGCCCCGTCACGCCAGCCCGCAGCCCGGCCCCCGCCGCCCCTGCGCCCAGGCTCAGGGTGACTCACGGGGCCGGCACGCCGCCTCCCTCCCCACTGCAGGCGGCAGCCCTGAACACACACTCACCTGTCCGGACTTGATGCCGCAGGCCGCCAGGTGGGCCTGGGAACTGGGGGCGGGGCCGGCTGGGCTCTGGGCCACAAGGGGCCCCCGGGAGGGGCCCAGGAAGGCTGCACTCAGGAACTGCAGCCGGATCCCAGAGACCCCATGGGCCCAGGGGAGCGGTTCAGGGAAGGGACTGGGAGCTGCACTCCCGCCTGCCCCGCGTCAACAGCCCAACGCCAGCTTGCCGACCGACCGGCCATCCAGACCACTGTCCTCCCTCTGCAAGGCCAAGCGCTGCCCTGGAGGCCGGCAGGCCAATGGGCCCTACGGCCACGGATCTCAGGCTCTGGCAGGCACCCTTGGATGGGCTTCGGTTCAGTTCAGTCACTCAGTCGTGTCTGGCTCTTTGCGACCTCGTGGACTACAGCACACCAGGCTTCCTTGTCCATCACCAACTCCCAGAGCCTGCTCAAACTTGTCCATGGAGTCGGTGATGCTGTTCAGCCGTCTCATCCTCTGTCATCCCCTTCTCCTCCTGCCTTCAATCTTGGCCAGCATCAGGGTCTTTTCCAATGCTTCTCATCAAATGGCCAAAGAATTGTAGCTTCAGTCCTTCCAATGAACACTCAAGACTGATCTCCTTCAGGATGGACTGGTTCCATCTTGCAGTCCAAGAGACTCTAGAGAGTCTTCTCCAACACCAGTTCAAAAGTGTCAACTCTTCCGCTCAGCCTTCTTTGTGGTCCAACTCTCACATCCAGAGGAGGGACTGAGCCAGAGCCTGAGGGGCTGTCCTGTAACCGCCCAGAAACCAGAGGCGCCAAGAAGGGGTCGTGACAGCCGGGAGCCAAGGCCCTGCCGGGAGGGGGCGGCCACACTGCAACCCCAAGGCCCAGAGCAGGCCCAACGCAGAAGGGCCGCACCCACCCACCATCCATCCCCCACCCCAACAGGGCCCCCTCAGGCTCCCCTGCTGCACGCCCACGGCCCCCAGGAGCCCACCAGGCCTGGTGCTCACCTCGAGGTGGCCTTTGCCCCTCCAGCCCCCAGGGCAGGGTCAGCACTCCTGCACAGGAGGCAGGAAGCCCGGAGGCCCAGGGCCTGGCCAGTGCAGGTGAGCGGGGCAGGGTCTGCAGGCGAAACTAAGACAAAGGCACCAGGGGGCTGCAACTCGCAGGCCCACTGGACGGTGTGAAGTGGGCCCTGCTGTGCAGGGTGGGCGGGAGGCCCAGGACCCAGCCCCAGAGCCCTGGCAACAGCACAGTGGCTGGCAGCGCCCGCGTTCGCTGACCGACTGCTGGACGGGCGATGTCAGCACGGGCGATGTCAGCACGGGCCCTGCCAGAGGGAAGGCAAGAGGCGGGGCTCCCCCCACTCCACAGCAGAGGCAGACCCCGCTTCCAGAGGCTTGGCTCTCACCCTGCACTCGCCCAAGGTGGCTCCCAGGGCTGCGTGGCAAGACCCAGACGGATGCCTGCAGGCCGACGGACCCTCGGTCAGGCTGCGGCCCCTCTGGGGTCCAGAGCCCTGGGTGTGGCGGAACTCGCCTCCCTCAGCAAAGCCGGCTCCAGCCTCCCCCCAAGCGGAGCGGGGTGAGCACGAGGGGGTCGGAGCGCCCCACCTCCGGGTACAGCCCAGCTCTCCACAGGCCCCGTCAACCACGGCTGAGCCCCCGGGGAGACAGAACCACACCGCCCGCCTGCCCCGGTCCGCACAGCGCGGACTGCCCTCTCCAGAAAGCTCCTCGTGTGTCCTCCCGCGGCCACAGTCCCCCCTGGGCTACAGTCCCCCCCCTGGCCACGGTCCTCTCCAGCCACAGTCACCCCCTGGCCACAGTCCCCCCAGGCCACGTCCCCCCAGCATTATCCCCTCACAGACCACAGTCCCTGTCCAAGCCACCGTCCTCCCCACCCAGCCAGGGTCCCCCAAGGCCACAGGACGCCCGACCACGGTCACCCCCAGGCCACGGTCCCCCCCAGCATTATCCCCTCACAGACCACAGTCCCTGTCCAAGCCACCGTCCTCCCCACCCAGCCAGGGTCCCCCAAGGCCACAGGACGCCCGACCACGGTCACCCCCAGGCCACGGTCCCCCCCAGCATTATCCCCTCACA